>OU383773.1:30022522-30345022 GCA_910950805.1 Acrocephalus scirpaceus scirpaceus
AACACACCTTAATGGAATTTACTGCTGCGCCACAGGCTTGCTCACTACTACTCAGGCCCAAATCTGAGGCCTAACTCAGGCCCAAATCTGAGGCCTTACCCAGGATAGCTCAGGCCCAATCCCAAAGTGGATTGTGCCCTCTAAGAAATTTTGCAACAATTCCCCTTTTTTCTTTTGCCATTGAAAAGCAATGGCAGGTGAGCAGGCATTGGCGCTGGAAAAGAAAAATGACAGCTAAATATGTTCAACACGACGAGCAATCTAACTACGTTGCAGCTTTTCTAACACTTGAGTTAAAACACTGATTAAAACAAACATTCTAACTTCTAATATTTTGCTCGTCCTTCTGGCTGTCTGCTTTAGTTTTTACTTTAACAAAAATAACAACTGATTCTTATTTAACTCTAAATACTAAATACAATAATTGGTTATTACTCAACTTAAAATATTAAAAACAACTTATCACTAAACTTATTCTTAACAGCTAAAACTTAATCTTAACAATTTAACAAATCAACAACTTAACAACTAAAACTTAATACTAAAACTTAATTTTAACAATTTAACAACTTAATAACTAAACTTAACAACTTAATTTTAACAACTAAACTTAACAACTGTGGGGGAGATGTGGAAAGGATGTGGACTGCAGAGGGACAGGCGCTCCGGAAGAAAGTCGGATTGTCACGGAAGGGACAGGCACACACCACCCTAGAGATAAGTTATCTCAAGGACACCAGTTCCCCTCTTGAACAATGCCAGGACTTTTCCATTCTCCCCCCAGGAAATGTAGTAATACCCCTCTGACGTAGGGAAAGACCAGATAGTATTTAAACTGCATGTTTCAATTAATAAACGCTTTTAACGATCGACCATATTGGTGTAGTAGTGTTAACTGCCCGAGCTCCACACACTAGAATGTGGTAGCCGTGCCGTCCATCCTAAACCAGGCCACCACGGTGGTGGAAGAGAAAGCAACTACAAACAACTTAATCTTAACAATTATAGCTATATAACTATTTTTCTATACTCTATAAAATCAATCTTCAACAGTTTCAGGGTTGTTTTATGGTACTTCAGACAGGTCACTGTTGTCACTGTCGTCATCATTGTTGAAATGGGCTGTCTCGTCACACTGAAAACGAGAAATGTCCGGTGGTGGTCTTTTGCTGTTGCAGGGATGTTTGACGTTGCGTCGTGACAGAGCAGCTGCGATGATGTGTCCTTGTTTCTGCATGGCATCATGCATGCCATCATGCATGGCATCATGCACGGCTGTTGTGAATGCTGCTGCTTGGTTGTCTTGCTCAGCTCTTGTCGCACGCACGAGCATTTCATTGACTGCAGAGCCCTGGGGGACAGAAGCTAAAATGGCTCTGGTGCATGAGTTGGCATTTTCAAAAGCAAGAGAGCGAAACAAATGCTCTTGCAAATCTGGAGGCAAATCTTGTGCATCTTTTAAGGCAGTAGACAGTCTATCAATAAATTGTCCATAAGGTTCTGTGGTTCCTTGTTTGATGTTAGCAAATGAAACAGGCTTCTTCTTGTCTGGAACCAAAAGCAAGGCTTTGTGGGCTAATGTTTGAGCAATTTGATGAATTTCAACAGGAAAAGTCAGCTGAACATTGGTTCTAGCATATGGTCCTTGCCCTGTTAGCATGTCAGGCTGGAGTGCATACAAAGGATCTCCAACTGCTTGGTGTTTGTTTGCTTCTTCAAATGCTAAACGTTTCCATTCTCTTTCAAAAATGAGAAATTGTGAAGGGGTTAAAAGCAAAGATGCAATGTTTGAGCAGTCAGCAGGGCAGAGGATATCTGCAGTGAAGATGTATTGTATTATGTTCTTGGCTGCTTCTGATCTAATTCCATAGATGCTAACTGTTTGCTTTGCTTGGCTTAACACTTTCCATTCATGAGGTTCCCATCGAGCTTGGGCATTTTCTATAATAACTGGACAGGCAATAGAATTTGCTATATCAAAGTTACCATCCCTCATGGCATCTTTCAATGTTTTTGACCACCGATTTGTGATTGGATTTTGTCGGGTGACTGACAATGCCATGCGATCCTCTTTGGAACTCAGTTGGGTAGATAGTTTTGCAAGCCTCTCAACTGTCTGTTGCAGCTCGTGTACATGCTGTGGTTTTTTCTTTCGCCGCGATGCACTGCGAAGATCAGGGCTGGAACTGTCATGGTCTGAGTCAGAATCTGGGTCAGAATTGGAGGGCAGTGGGCACTGGGCTGCCGCGGGTCGGTGTGTCTTTTTTGCAAGCTGTGCCGTGGCCCTGGGATCGGCGGCGGTGGCTGATGATGCCACAACGGAAACGGGCATGGGTGGAGGCATGTTTGTTTTGGTCACGTGAACTGCCTGCGCCTGCGTCACCGCCTTGTCTTCCGGTGGGGGGGGAGCTGCGCGGTTCTGCTTTCGTCACCGCCCTTGTCGCCACCTTTGTCACCGCCCCCCTGTGTCGTCTGCTGAGCTGGCCCCGCTCCACCCTCAGTCCCACCTGCTGTCTTATCTTTCACCACACCCCCAGACTCTGGCGACTGCCACGCTTCCTGGTTTCCTCCATTCTCTCTGGACACCGCCAAGGACACTTCCTGCGTGTTATCTGCACGGTTTTTGACCAAGTTTACAACGTCTTGGAGGCAAGAACAAATGGGCGCTGCGTTTCCCCTCACTGGGCGGGCTGAATTGATGCCAAAAAATCTCGCTACCTTAGAGGACTTTTGCACATTTGCCAATTCTGCTGGTGTGCTTGTCTCGAGAGCCAGAATTGCAGCTTCAACTGCTTTCCGCTCGGCAGCCAAGGTCTCTAAAGTGGTTAAAATTTTTTGCCAAACACCGCCAAGCTCTTGAGCTATCTTCCCCTCCTTTCCTCCAGCGATCGCAGAACGCCACAATAAATCACCAATCTCTCTCCACTCGGTTTCACGGAAAACGAGTGAAGATTTGCTTAACTTTCGTTTCTTCCTGGCCCACAGGGCCAACTGCTCTACTTCACTTTCTTTCATTTTTTCGCCTCTATTTGAGATCATATTAGTTAGAAGGCGAGTGGCTGCGAGCATTTCTGCGTCCATCTCTGGTTTTTTTTTCTTTCCTTTTCTGTTCCCGCGAGCCGCTTACCTTCTCCTCCACCGCGTGTCGCTGTTTCTCCCTGGGCGAAACAAAGTGAACCACGCCTTCAGCCTCCCAGCTCCGAGTAAACGTTGTCTCTGGAAAACCCGCTCAGCCGCTGTCCGGGGGGGCCACTCAGCCCTGAAAACTCCGGCGGGCTCGGAGACAAACTCAGAGACTTCCGAGCTCTTCTTCAAGATCTCACCGCATTAAAGCGAAATCAAAAAACGTATTTAAACAAAAAGTTGCATTTGGACGACTCAGCTTTTAAGCATTAAAAGCTTTTTTCACATTTAAGTACAAAAATTCCGCATGCGTAACTTCTGCATTTTTGCAACCGCAGTAAAGCGAAACAATGTCCCTGGGTTCGGGTGCCAGATGAAGCCAGGGGATCCTTGGGAGGCCGAAGCTGAGCAACACACACGATCCAACCAGTATGGTTAATCAGTGTATTCTCCCCTTATTGCTACAAAATGGTGGGTTATATACAGTCTCAAATAGTTTATGTTAACAGGTGTTCTCTAATTGGTACTAGATTAGAAAAGAATGCAAACAATCCTAGCTTTAAGGTCGCCACGGTAAAATTGCTATAACTATACTAATTAATACTGAACACACCTTAATGGAATTTACTGCTGCGCCACAGGCTTGCTCACTACTACTCAGGCCCAAATCTGAGGCCTAACTCAGGCCCAAATCCGAGGCCTTACCCAGGATAGCTCAGGCCCAATCCCAAAGTGGATTGTGCCCTCTAAGAAATTTTGCAACACTCTGGGCTTTTGTTGGGGGTTAGATTTGTTTCTTTTTTCTTACCTATAGAATTTTTCCCATCAGTTGCCAGGAAACTTGTCGGAACCCAGGACATCCCTTTAGATGTCCCGGGCAGTCGAAGACCCCAGGAGGGGGTCCAGAGACCCTGATACAGTGATAAAAACACCAGTGCCCTTGATTTTAGCCCTTGGGAGCGATTACCAACATTATACGAAGAATTACAAGTCATGGGTGTGTGATTAGGATATTAGGTAACTTATTTTTGTGTATTAATGTGGATTTTGGGGGTTCACAAAGGAGGCTCAAGGAGACAAGATGGAGAGATTTGGGCGTGTCCCTTGTCTTTCTTCTTCTTCTTGTCCTCCATCTTCGGGTGAGGTGGTGGCATTTTCTGATTGGTTTAGTGTAAAGGTGCACAGTTTAATAAAGGTAGTGGATATTGGTACAATAGTAAAAACAATTAGGACGTAACAATTAGTATAAAAGATTACGACCGCCCATGAGCAGGACAGATAGCCTTGGGAAGCGGTGTAGGCAACATCTACGCCGGCTGAAGAGAAAATATTTAGGAACACGAATGAATAAACAACTTTGATAAAGAAATCGACACATCCTGACTCCTTCTTCTGGCACGGGGCTTGGAGAAAAGGACTTTACCCACAATTCTCGGATGGCTACCAGCCCGGGATCCGAGAGAAACTAACTGCTGGGTGCTTATAGATACTCAAGCACAACCAAAGGGTCCAACGGATAGGAATTGTGGCACCTGGCTACACTTTTTTTGTCTCTGGGAGCTTTCTCAAGGAGAGGGGAGATACTGCGAGGTTTGGGGGCAGGCAAAGCACGGGGCTAGGGGGCAGCTTCGCTCTCTCAGCATCGGAGAGAGGACAGCCAGGCTGCTCCTTGCTGTGGGAGAAGTTTTCACTGTCACCACCAGGTCCGATCGTGAGAAAAATCTACCATCATCTTGTTGGGCTCGTGTGCCCGGGAAATCTGAGCTCTCCTCCTCCTGCCCTACTTGCACTGGCCCGGCCCTGTCCCACCACCACTGCTTTCTCGGCACTGCTTTGGGGCTTTTTGCTGCGCTATATCCCCACATTGCCCTGCCCTACTGGGACATCCTTGCTGCTCCAGTGACCATGCATGGAGCTCCTGATACATCTGATCCACCAGCCCGGGATTTTCCACTGTTCCAGCTTGGTGCTCTAGGAGTCCCACAAGGGCACCAAGATCAGACTGCCCTGGGCTTTGTGAAACAAAGTCCCCTCGAGGTGCCTGGTTCTGTTTATCCTTAATGCTGTAGTTGTTGTTATTTGTTTGCCTTGTTGTACATACTAATAAAGAGCTGTTATTCCTATCCCCTAACGTCTGCCTGAAAGCCCCTTTAATTTTCTAAATTATAATAATAATTTGGGTAGAGGGATTTTGAATTCTCTGTTCCAAGGGAGGTCCTGCCATCCTAGGACCCTGTCTTTCAAATCAAGACAGCTTTTTACCAGTAGCCTGGATCCCAAAGGTTTCCTCATCTGTCGCCTCACCTTCATAATTTTCCCCTGTGTGTTTTATGCCTGATTGATCACCCTTTGGTATGAGCATCTTTTCCTTGACAGCAAGGATACAACTTCCTCCCAGACATGATCCTTCCAACCTACAGTCCTAGTGGAGTTCAAGGGCACTGTGTCAGGTAGCATCAGGTTGTCCCTTCCATGGGCTGAAGGCAGATTTGGGACCAAGTGAGAGAAACTCATGTTGTCCCTTTCCTTTGGGGATTTGGGTACTGCCAAACCCATCCTTCTAAAATACTTATTGGAAGAAAAATTTTAGCTTCTGCAGATTTATTTCCCTTTTGGCTTCATTCCTGTGTTCTGAGCATGGGAAATGTATTTATTTTAAGTTTACAAGGTGCTATATTGATGTGCCCCTGCTCTCTGTTGCTATATTATGATTATGTCAGAAATGCATTTTTTGCCTTCCTGAAGATAAGTATGCTATGAAAAATGTTTACACAATCAGTAATACAGATGACAAAGTCTATATGATAGAAGAAAGGAAAAGCTTCACAGTTACAACTTCTTTCCAGCTATTTCCACAGACAAATGTTGACAAAATTCTAAGAATTTCAACTGCTCTTAAAACTTCTTTATTTCAAAGTGTGCTATGTTAGAATAATAGTATTAAAGTCAATAATAAAATAGATGATGTGAAAGTGAATAACATTGGGACATCTTTTATTTTGTATTAGTTCAGTTTTTTGGAACATCTCTGACATAAATGAAGGAAATTCAAGAATGTCAAGAGATATGCCAGTAGCAATGAATGAACATTATTTTATAATGCAGAGTAGTCCTAATAAAGCGAATTGCAAGTATGGCCTCAGAAGCTGGGATTTCAAGGATAGATTTGAAGCATTGCAAGTTGACATTTTGGATTCGCTCTGCATTACAGTTTGAACAAATTAAACTCCTCATAGATATCCAAACAATTCCTCTCTCTTCATTGATGAAATTTTCAATGCATTTTATAGAAATTACCCCCTCCCAATATTCATAGTGGCATTAGAGAGACTGTCCTAGATTAAAATGTAAGATGTGCCTAAAGTATGTATTTTATCACTATCTTCATGAACTGTTGAAACCAGATGGGGCAGTGTTTCCCTTATCTTCTGTTAATGGGCCCATCAATGCCTTGCTGCATGACTCATAGATAACTCCAGGAGTTATCTCTGTTTAATGGGCCATCAAGGACCCACTGCATGACTCATAGAATGATATCATCCCATTGGCAGATGCTCTGCCAAGGAGGAGGAGCCAAGCATTCCCACCTGGATATAATCCAGGGTTTGGGACAGCACAGGCAGCTTTTACCCACTGGACTCCCAGAGGACAAGAGCTTTCTACA
Organism: Acrocephalus scirpaceus scirpaceus; assembly: GCA_910950805.1. Taxonomy (NCBI): domain Eukaryota; kingdom Metazoa; phylum Chordata; class Aves; order Passeriformes; family Sylviidae; genus Acrocephalus; species Acrocephalus scirpaceus. The sequence continues at coordinate 30,029,310 of OU383773.1, forward strand.
GGATCACTGCTTCGATAAGACCATTTCATCTGGACTGCTACTACCACCCTAACAGGGTGTCAGGTTGTATTCTGACTCTGTCAATGTTTTTTTGTACTATTGCATTTATTTTATTTTACTTTATTTTATTTTACTTCATTTCTTTTCCTCTTATTAAATTGTATTTCTGACTTGGAGTCTCTCACTGGTTTTACTTTCAAACCAGCACAGAGACAAAGAAGCTCTAATAGTGATACTTTCTGTTCGTAGTGGAGTTGGTGGCAGAATTTCAGTGTTTTCAGGATATGTTGAAATGGAATGTAAGTATAGCAGCTTTCAACAGATTTATTTAAATCCAGCATCTTGATAATTTGAAACTTCTGGTTCTAGGTTACACCACAGAACTTAAAACCAAACTTAAGACTTCATTGCCTTTTCTAGTCTCCCCTTTTGGCATGTCCTTCAGTATCTGGGCTGCCTTAGGTTACAGAGATTGTGTGAAGTCACAGTTTAAGGGTTGCTGTAGAATGGTCTATTGCCCAGAGGGATTGTAGAAATCCACAGTCTTTAGTTCCATGCATATCTGACTGAAGTCAGCCCTTTAACATGCCGTATGTATGCAGTGATGACCTAGCATCACTTTTTATTCGTTATAAGCAGCACTGTGCTGACCAGTGAACACTGTTTTTATTGGATATTTAAGTCTTCAGTCCAAAGAAAAGAGGTCTTTCTGTAACTGTAACAGCACTGTACAAAGCAAAATGTCACGTTCTATTTACTTTTGCTTGAAGGCAAAAAATGTAGGAAAGCTGGATATTGACTGGCTTTCTACTTAACTCTTATGTGAATCTATTCTGGCTAGATTTTTTTCACCTCAAGTACCTTTATATCTATATATATACAAACAACTGTATGTATATAAAAGAGATGATCTAAACAGTTATTTACCATAGATAAGAAAAAATATCAAAGCAATTTTCTTGAATGGACCCTGCTTTGACAAAGAGTTTGGACTGGAAGGAGTTATTTTTGCTGGAAAATGCTGTTTTAAAGAATACCCAACAAACAAATGGTCCTTAATCCTGATTGCTTTTAATCTGTGAGCATGTTCACATGAGTGGTTTCTTCAGCTGTGCTGAACTCCATCCTATCTTTAGTCTGACCTGAGGCAGTAGAGGACAAGGTCCCGAATGTTTCAAAGTAAGGTCATTTCATGTTGTTTATGGTGGCTGTAAAACGGTCAAATATAACAAAATAACTGGATTGTTTCCGTAGGGACTGGTGCCTTTAGAAAAAGTTGTGCCCAAAGGATGGGAGTTCAAACTTTTTTCCTTCTGTGATCTGGGTTCTGGAGTGACTTGGGTGAGCTCAAAATCAGATCAGTAAATTATAAAACAACTGTATTGTCTATCTTAATGAAAAATTGTAAAGTGAATTGTACTGTTTAGGCTATTCTCTCATACTCTTTTCAAGAGGCATGTGTGTGCTGTGTTACTCTAAAGGAAAATGGTTCCTGGTTCAGACAAAGCATTAAAAGCACTGTCCACTGTCACCTGTTTCTTCCTTCCTTCCTGGCACCTGTCACTTGTTCAAGACTAACTAGAGGTGGGCAATATATATTTACTCCAACAGTATCTTGTACCACAAGTACCAGCAGAATATTGTCCCCAACACTCACTGATAACAACATTACCAACTGTGATCTCCTAGTCTTTGCTGCTTTCTTGGCTCTGTCCCAGCAGTGCAGACACAGAAAGCCTGCAAGTGGGCTACATGCCCTTCCCTCTCCACCATAACAGTGGCAATTCTGCTTGCTCTCCTCTTTGAAGTGCTAAAGCAGGGTATAGCAGCTCTAAGTGTGCGGTTAAACAAGGGTCACAGAGGGGAGGGGTGAAAGGAGAAACTGAGACCCTAATAGGAAGTCTTCAAGAAGTTCTCTAAGCCCGTACAGCTGGGTGGATTCCTCAGCTGGCCAGTGGCAAGTGAGCTCTTTGTAATACTGTGAAAAGTTCAGTAGCACTATACATCATGGACAGGCTGCTCTTGGAAAGAGATAGACATGAAAACATCAGGGCTATTGTCAGAATTCACAGAATGATGTCCTGCCCTTCCCAGCTGAAAGCACCAACGCTTCACTTAATAAGATCTGCAGTGAATGAAGATTTCTGAGTCAGAAGCTCTGAAGGTACTCCTTGGAGCAGCCCCACACGAAGAATAAGCACCTTCCACCTCCTCCCTGACCACAAAAGTAACCTGCACACAACTCCTGACCACACAACAAGTAATAAGAAGCTGGTTTCATTTATTAAATATTTTGTTTTTATCAGTTCCTCAGGTGTTTGTTGTTATTAAAAGGAGTCTCTGCACCCTCATGAGTTATTGGTATGTAAATCCTGAAGAAGAAGATCAAGGCTCAAAGGTTACAGCTCTGCCTCCTGTAGCAATGGCCTCCATCCAAACATGTTGTCGGGACTGGGGAAGAGGACTGACTGAGACTTGTGTCTCAGATGTCTTGCAAGGTTGCTTACAAACTCTGGCTTCACAGCACACTATTTAATTATAGTTTTAAGCAAATGCAAGGCTCCAGCTACCTTTTCCCAGGGCAGTTGGGATAGCTGATTGATGCAAGAATTTTCTTTTTTCCACATTACTAGACATGAGGTTTGCAGCTGACAACACAACCCTGTTTGCCCAACAATTTGCATGCAGGCAATGCAAACAGACTGTCAATTTTGTTCTCCAACATCTGGTTAGGAAATGTTGTAAATGCAAGTATTACAGTCTTACTTCCACAAAAGTCAGACATAATTAGAAGACCTTAAGGTCAAAAGGGGAAACATTAGGCATGATAATATAAAGTACTTTACTCCTCTGCTGAAATATTCCCAGATATAAATATCTGGGAATATTTCAGCAGAGGAATAAAGTACTGTGTGTTCACTGTGAGGAAACCATATCTTTGGCAAGCTGGGGAACATCTGAAGATGGTATTTGACTTCCCTGTGCTCACCATGATGCCAGTCTCCTGAGACAAGTCTCCACTGGGAGTGTCTGCAGCTCCACCGTGTCCCACAAAACACAGACCTATGACAATAGGCAGGCTTTTTAATATCCAGCAAAGGTGAGATTCATGTCCTGGTGACCCAGCAGAGGCTTAGACAGTTCTTAGCATATGGACTTAGCAAAAGAGTAACAGACAAGAAAAAAGCATAGGGTGCAGTGTTGAGGCTGCAGTGACAATCCCTGTTGCTGCTATGCTGCTCTCCATCCTCAGTTCAGCCCTCAGGGAACCTGTTGGCCAGGCTTTGTGGAGCAGTCCAGGATCCCTGCTTCTCCCCATACAGTGTCTGCATTTCTGTGAGGTCCTATGACAACTTTGACCTCAGACTGGTTTGCCTGATGTTTACATCCTCTGAATGTGGCCTTCTGCTTTACAGCTGTCTTAAAAAGAAGCTATTCTATTTTGGTTTCTTATGACTTTATGTTTACGGACCTGTTGCATTTATAAATCTTGCAAAGTCCAAACTTTTCCTAATATTACTTGCTATGAGAAGTATTCAGCACACCTCTATTTTGCTCTGTTGATAATTTTTAACATACAGTGAGACCACACAGGTGCCTTGGAGACTTTCTGAAAGAGGTCATGCCCACATGTCTGCAGGTAGATTGCCTTCCCTTGAATTTCTTTTGTCCTATTTGAGGATGTCCAATCTGTGGCACACACTGGAAGGAGCTGGGCTTCAAGGAAGAAGCCTAAATTTCACTGGGTTGTGCAGCTGCAAGCAGAAGAAATCCGCTGCTGGTTTGCCCAGGCTGTACACTTCAGGGTGGTGCACAATTGTGGTTATAACACACTTCTCTTCCAAGACTTGAATGCATCACTAAACACATGTATAGAATGGGATTGTCTAGAGGAACAAGACTTGAAAAACACTAAATTTATAGAAGCAGCTGGAGGCAACCCATGAGAAAACTCTAAGAAAAATGATTATAAACTTTTATTCTGTGTACTATGGTATACTTAAAAATTTTAAAACAACAAAGACCAACTGTTGAAAGTTGCAAACCTTGTCCAGACACTAAAAGTTTGGAAAATGGTTGGCTTTTGACTATCTGGTTTTACACACAGCTTGTGACTAATCTGCTTTGATGTAAATGTCTGTTATCTTTGTCAACACCATATGTTTACATTCTGGAAACATTTACCAAACATTTGATTTAGCTTTAACAGTGAATTTCTGGAAGCACAGTCACCAAGGCAAGTGGATGCAACATCAGTGACTTCAAAGGACGTGTGTCTTGTAATGGAGTTTTATTAGGTAGATCACATTCTTCTCTATATGAAACATTTTCATCCCTCTTCTGCAATATATAGCAGCTTTAAGTAGAAATTAATTGCTTTTTCCTCCATTTTGAGGCCCATTCACGCTCTTTTGTTGAACAAAACAGAAAAATCCCAGATATCTTGCACATAGCATCTAATCCACTTTTTAATCTCTGTCTATAACTTTAGTTGAAGCCATTTCTGTTGGTTACCTCATCATACAATCATAGAATCATAAAATGACTTTGGTTGGAAAAGTCATTAAAGCTCACTTAGTTTCAGCCCCCAGCCATGGGCAGGGACACCTGCCACTAGACCAGGTTGCTCAAAGCCCCATCTAGCCTGACCTTGAACACTCCCAGAGCTGGGGCACCCATAATTTCTCTGCGTAACTTGTTCTGGTGCCTCATCACCCTCATGGAAAAGAGGTTCTCCTAGTATCTGATCTAAACCTACTCTCATTTTAAGGCTTTTCACCCTTGTCCTTTCACTACAGGTTCTTGTAAAAGGTCTCTCTTCATCTTTGTTGTAGGTTCCCTTCAGGTACTGAAAGGCCTTGGTTGGGTCAACCCGAAGTCTTCTCTTCTTCAGGCTGAACAATTCTTTTCTCATAGGAGGGGTTCTCCATCCTTCTAATCATCTTGGCACCCATCCTCTGGACTCTCTCCATTAGGTCAATGTCTTTCTTATATTGAGAACCTCAGAGCTGATGCAGCCCTGCAGGTGGGGTCTCACTAGAGCACAGCAGAGGGGCAGGATCCCCTCTCTCACCCTACTGGCCACGCTGCTTTGGATGCAACCAAGACTCGTTTGGACTTTCTGGGCTGTGAGTGGACTCATTGTTGGGTCATGTCCAGTCTCTCATCCACCAACATTTCCAAGTCCTTTTCCTCATCCTTCTTATTCCTGAGGGGCTGTAGTTTTGGAAAGTGGGTAGAAAGAATATGTTTTGATTTAGATAATTCTTACCATGGCTGATGATACTTCAGTGTTATGGCTCAGTGACACAGGTCCTGATTTCTGCAGACCAGGGCCTCCCAAAATTTCATCAGAAATTGCAAATTAAATGCAAATGGGAACACATCAAATGGATTTTGTTTTGCAGTTGAAAGTAAAAAGGTCAGATATGTCATTCATTCCAAGCAAACAGATGTAGGATGAGCCATACAAAAGCAAAGCCCCTCACAAAATAACACCAAATTAGACCTTATATCTTAATGCATCAATTTTATTTGCACAGTAGCAAGTGTTTCCCAAAGGCAGATAGTTTTTAAGACTGTACTCACACAGACCATCTCCTATCATGAAAGTGAAAGTATTCACTTTCATGATAGGAAATGGTCTGTGTGAAGTATATATGAAAAGAATTTCAGAAAATTGAATCTATTCCAAAGATTTCCAAAAACTGGAAGCTGCAACAGTGGCCTAGCCAGGGAAAAGCCCAGTGCTCTTCCAAGTGCTGCAAGGGAGGATTCATTTCTGTTTGCTTAAAGCAGCTGGGTAACAAGAATTTGTACCACTCCCAGGATCACTGTTTTACAGGGAAAATCTAGTTCTCCAGAAGTCTCAGCTGGAACAAAATTATTTATTAACTTAGTTGATTAGTTTACCTCTTAATCTTTTTCCCTGAGCCATTTGAGGTCCCATGCATGAGGGGCACCTTAGAACATAAAAATTACTATAATACATTATATTTTTGTCTGGTTTACATCTTTTTCAACCCAAATTAAAAAAAAAAAATCAGATACCCCTGCTTGACTGTCAGCACCTAGAGTGTCATCTAAAGTGGCTTTGTCCTTGTTCTTATACAGGAGACTCTGTAGCTTCTGAGTTTTGGGTTCTGGTTTTATTGTTGTTATTGCTATGTAGAATAGCTCCAAAAAACCTTGCAGCACAGTATCAAAACCAGGAAGGGGACCAATCAGGCCTGTTACAGGATCCATAGGGCTTTTCACCATTCTCAGACTGGAAATTCCTATCTGTATTCCAGGCCTTGATTATGTGATATCCTAACCCAAAAAAATTTTTAAAAATCCTCCTCTGCCTTTCCACTTCCCACTTTGGACTTCAGTGTAATGAGAAGGTACCAGACCTGTGGCAGCTCTAGCTGCCTACAGCAAAGGTGAGGGAGATGTTGGTTTCCCTTATGAGTGCTGGCTCACCTTTTGCCCTATAGGGACAGCCTGCTCCTGTGCCTTCAAGATTTCTTTCTTTAAGTATGTCCATCCTTCCTGCATCCCTTTGTTTTAAGGTATTCTCCAAATCAGCATCCTGGATAATAATCAGAAGGCTGAATTAGTTCAGGAGGTGTCCTGGTAATATCCCATACTGTCCCAGGGAGGCAGCAGACTTCCCTGTGGGAAGGGTCCAGTTCACATACAGGGTCCTCATCTCCCCTCAGAAGGGAGTCAGCTACTACAACTGCCCTTCTTTTCTTCTTAATACCTGAGGCTGTGATCAGACTAAGTGCAACTTACTCTGGCAGACCCTCCAGAGAGATGTTTTTCTTTAGTGTCATCTGCCTGATGTTCTGGACCCAGGGCCTTGTACCTATTCTGTAAGGGCACCTGGGAAGGCAATGAGTGTTGGGAGGCGATTATTTTACCTCCCCTAGTAGGGGCCCATTTACATTCCGCCTATCTAGTAGGTCTTCTCCTTCTGCCACAGGGCAAGAGACGTGGGGCTCCTTTGATTCCTGCTGAAATTCTCTTGGGGTTGGAAGGGAGAAACTAGACACATCTATTTCTCTTTCTTTCTCCCCAGGACACTTCCACTTCTTCCTTAAGCTCTTCCACTAGACTCACTGTAATGAGAAGTATGTCTCTGCAGCAGTTTTGTTCTGAGGAGTCAAGTTTCCCCATAGCCCCTCAGTTTAAATCCTGTTACGTCGTATTTGTGACTGTGATGCTATGCAGCATTTTTTATCATGTTACAGAGGTCTCATCAGCCCACAGTGAAAAGCTGAGTTGACTCCAGCATTATCACTTTGGGCCAAGGAGGAGATTACTTCTACCTGGTTTTAGGTTACCTCGTTTTTCTGTTCCATTGCCTCCTAAATATAAGTTGGGGATTTTGGCAAATGTGAACTCTACTTAAAAGAATAGAGCAGGCACACAGTGTAAAAAGTGTCAGAAATATCACTTTTTTTAAGCAAAATCTTCTTTCTCTCTAGTTCATTGTCACCTGGCACTTTGCTGCCAGGAAGAGGTTTCTTCTTACTTTTCAGAAGCTGAGTGTGGCACTTGACCATAGGGTGAGCATTACTTTTGTACTAGGAGAGCATAGCAAGGGAGGGAGGTCATGGAGGTGTTACAGAATACTGTCATCTTCAGAAACAGCAGTCTCTGTTCCATTGGCCTTATTAAAGTTTTTATTTATATTATATCTGAGGATGAGGGAACATCTGATAAAATAAGTAATAATTCATCGGGTGATGTCTCAAGATCACAGATAACAGCATATTTCCTCTGATTGTGGTAGTCATTCCGATATTGTTTGAGAATATCTATCTTGTCCTGGGTATGCAGGCTAGAAAATGATATTGAAGAACTGCCTAAATTTAACCATGATTGTCATCAAAACTCTTATTGTGGCTTATAAAATTTTTATATATAGGCAAAAGAACAACAAGCATACATCAATTTTTATTAAAGAAAAAGAGAGCCATTTCCTTGTAAAATTAACAAGCTGGAATTTTAGTCTCTGATGTATTTGATTTTTTAGATCAGAGTGTTGAAACTTTCACCACAGTGGAGGTATTTTTGCTAGTGTAACAGTTACAAAACCATCTCGAATATACCCACACTGTCCCCTTATCCTGGAAATTAAAGATATCATTTCTTTAGCAATCAGTATTCAGTATTTTCTCTTGCTCCTTTGCTGAAGTAAAAAACCAGACTGGTGAATTTGAGTACAGTTAAAGTGCTACACCAGGTATTACAGCTGTTTCCCTGAGAACAGGACAAAGGGTCCTTGAAGACTCCAAGGCACAAAAAACCTTTTCCAGCAGAACAGCTTTCGCATGTTCCTACATACATATCTAGGTTTGTTTCCATCTGTGCAATGAAGATCAAAAGAACTGAGCAAATGTATACTTTAGAGTTCTCTGATATATATAGTCCTTGTAAGAAAGAAGTATTTAAATATTTTGCTCAGTTGAAGTTAGAGCTGAACAATCCTAGAGAAAGCAGAAGACTGGATTTTATGACCATAAATCTTGAATGCAAGCTAAATTGTGTGATTTTGATGTCTTTAATCAGTGCGTTCATATGAAATTTTAGAAAAAATTTGATTCATGACATAAACAAGGCAATACTAATAGAAGGATCCCCTATGACCTCCTTTTTATTGTCTCAGAAGTTGAGCAAGAACCTTTCTATATAAAACTATCTTTCTTTTTTATGGTCTAGTGGCACAGCAACAAAAAGGTTACTAAGAGAGCCGTTCAAGATTTTGAAGAAAAATATAACATCTGCAGCCTATCCAAGTGTAATAAGTAGAATAGATAAATTCGTGTAGGTTTAAGCTACTAATAAAAAGATACCCGAGAATGCCTCCAGGATTCCGAAGTTCCCAAACACACCTACAACAAGACAGAGCCAGAAGATGGCCCGGCCATTAAGGGGTGGACCCTCGCTTCACAGCTCCTCAACATCAGATACCGATCTTGGTGGAGATCCTGGACGATCAAGATCACCCCTCCCAAGATGAATTCCGGAAAAACTATCAAGCAACATTTTCATGCAGACAGGACTCTTTTAGAAACACAGCATACCTGGACTTTCAATAGACTTAGCCTTAGGGTAAAAAAACTGTATAAAACCCACGGGCTGAAACATAGCAGTGTGGCAGAGTTCGGAGGGTACTTTTGTACCGCCTCTCTGTCCACCCGGCATTCGATCGATGTTGTTTCTTTTTATTGTAGCTTTATTTCGGTGTTGAAATTGTGTTAAATAAATTTTGTTGTTTTATTTTGAATTAGCCTCTGACCATTTATAACAGATTTGGTGCCGTGACTCGGATACAATTTGGCTGCGGAGGAATCCCTTTGCACGGGGGGCGCCCTGCCGGTTTTTCGGCAGCCCGGCAACGCAGGAAACCCCTTCGCACCTATTGTATCATGAACACAAAAATTAGATAAAAGCGCCACAATAAAAAGGGAGAAGGCCTGGATCCAGCAGAGAACCCGGGAAAAGACAGGGAAAGGTCTTTTCGGAGCCGCAGCAACAATTTTTCACTCATAAAATATTCTCCGTGCACGAAGATCTCCAAGCAGGAAAATTGCTGTAAGTACTGCCTGGTTGAGTGGGTGTGATTGAGTGGGTGAATGAGACGTGGCCTGGCCACGAAGCGAGAGTAGACCTGAAAAGCCGCAGTTCCAAATTTCCCGCGAGGGGTTTGGTCGGCTGACGGGGAAGCGAATCGGGAAAGCTCGTTCACTCATCAAAGCCCAGATTCAGGGGAGTCTGGGGGAATCGATCACAGGAAGCAAAAAGAGGAAGGATACGTTCCTTTTGGGTTCAGGAAATTGGTAAACTCTTTTTGCTACGGGCTGATACGCCCAGGACGCAAACCGAAGATTCTTTCCTCAGACGAACAGACCCCCGGTTCAGCTCGCCGGACAAGGGTAAGTAAGCCGAACGATTCGGGACCCGGTTTGCAAATTGTAACAGTCAGGGAGGAGATCCCTGCTCTTAGCCAGAGCTAAGGCTGAGAAAGGAATTTAGTGTTGCGATCCATTATCAAAAGGTAAAGTTTTTTTTGTTTTTTTGAAAAAAAAAAAAAAAAAAAAGAATATGGGGCAAGGAAAGAGTAAACATCAGAAAGAATCAGAGAAAAGGCATGCTCCCAGAAAAGGAAAAGGTACCTTCGAAATCCCACCAGAAAGCCCACTGGGATGGATCTTAGAGCATTAGGAAAAGTGCCCCTCTTTGAAAGGTAAGTCAAGGGAAAAAATGACTTATTACTGTATCAAAGTTTGGGGGGGTAAGGAAATAAAAAAACATGTGATCTGGCCGATATTCGGCACATTTAAAAAGTGGATATGTAGGATTCTTTGCAGCTATGTAGAAAGAAAAAAATCAGTAACCTGCGAGGAAAGAGAGTATGCTCAGGTATGGTTAGAAGCCAGAGCAGGACTGTTTGCACTAAGAACTCAGAGGGAAACTTCAGAAAAAAAGGATGAATGGGATCCACTAGAATTTCTCCCTCCCTTTGTATCAGCAACCCCCTTTGTTCCTCCGGGACCTGTTAACCAGCCTGTGCCTGCCTTGGGTCCTTTGCAGGGGGCTCAGTTCATGGGACCAGGTCAAGCCACATCCCTCCCTCCCTTTAATCTCTGGGGAACGTCCCAACTGCCTGCCCCGCTCCTATCCCTGCCTCCAGAAAGAACCCCAGATCAAGAACCCCTTCCCATACCTTTAGACACACCATCAAAATGGGTAGCGCCGTCTCCACAAATTCCAGGGGCGCCGTACCCGCAAGCGGCAGGACTACAAGTCCCGAAAGCCTCCACGCAGACTCCGCCTTTCCCACAGCCACAAGAAGCAGTTTCCCCCCGGGCAAAAGCCCCGATTTCTCAGCCACTTGTTCCCCCGCAGCCCATGGGAGCCGGAAAAACAGCTCCAGCGGGTTCTCCTCCAGCTAGCAGGACTCGAAGAAGGGCCAAGCTCATGAGTGAAGGGGGGAGTGAAAATGAAGAGGACAAACATAACCTCTTCCCTTTACGGGAAATCCCTACCGCACCCAGAGTTATCAGATTCGTAAATGTTCCACTTAACACAGGAGATGTGAGAGCTTTTAAGAAAGAAATGGGGCGATTATTAGATGACCCATTCGGAGTAGCAGAAAGGCTGGAGGACTTTCTGGGGAGTAGCATATACACCTTTGAGGACCTTATGTCCATTTTAAGGACACTATTCAACCCCGAAGAAAGAGATTTAATCCGACAGGCTGGGATCCGAGACTGGGATCGCCGTAACCCCCAAAGCACACCCGGAGACCTAAAATGGCCTAGCCAAAACCCAGGATAGAGTTCCCAGACTGAGGAAGGTAGACGGAACATGATAGACCTCAGGAATATAATTATCCAGGGAATACGGGAGGCGGTGCCGAGGGGACAAAATATTAGTCGGGTGTTTGGGGAATGCCAAAGAAAAGATGAATCTCCCTCAGATTGGCTGGACCGACTCCGGAAAAGCCTACAGGTATATTCTGGAACAGACCCTAATTCCCCTATTGGAGAAGTGTTGTTAAAAACCCAATTTGTTGCAAAGTCTTGGGAGGACATAAGAAAAAAATTAGAAAAAATAGAAAACTAGCAAGACAAGAACTTACAGGAATTATTAAGGGAAGCCCAGAAAGTATACATGAGACGAGATGAGGAAAATCAAAAAATACAGGCCAAAGTTCTTGTTGAAGCTGTGAGAGAAGTACAAAAGCAAGAGAAGAGCTGGGAACAGGTAGGAACAACGCAGAGAAAAATGGACCGGCCAAATAAGAACCCAGGGCCAAGGGGAGAACTCCCAGAGTGTTATTATTGCAAAAAGAAAGGTCACCTAAAAAGAGATTGTAGAAAAAGAATAAATGATGAGAAAATTTTTCAGGAAGATTAGGGGCGTCAAGGGCTTTTTATTTTGGAGACTAGAACATCAAATGAGCCCTTGGTAAAGCTAAAAATAGGTCCCCAAAAAGAAGTGGTAACATTTTTAGTAGATACAGGGGCAGAGAGAAGCACAGTACAGAGACTGCCCAAAGGCTGTTTAAAAAGTGAGGATAAAGTAACAATAGTTGGGGCAAAGGGAGATCCATTCAAGGTATCAATAATTAAAGATGTAGAGATTGAATCAGATATTAAATTTTGCATAAGGAATTTGCTTCTGGTAGAAGAAGCAGACTATAATTTGTTAGGTAGAGACATGATTATAGCACTGGGGATAAATCTGATGGTAAAAGATTCACAATTAGTAGTAAGCCTATACAAACTGACTACTGAAGATGAAGACAAAATTAATCAAAAGGTTTGGTGCTCTCAAAGAGAAGTGGGGAGATTGGCAATAGAGCCAATCTCAATTGAAATAGAAAAGCCTGAGGAACCTATTAGAATTAAACAATACCCCATATCAGTGGAAGGGAGGAGGGGACTAAAACAAGTAATTGACAATCTAATTGAAAAAGGGACTTTAGAGCCTTGTATGTCAAGGCACAACACTCCCATCCTAGCAGTAAAAAAGGCTGATAGAAGCTACCGGTTAGTACAAGATCTCCGAGCAGTGAATGAGAGAACAAAAACAAAGTTCCCTGTAGTAGCCAATCCTTATACCCTGCTGAATAGAGTATCTCCAGAAGATGTTTATTACAGTGTAATTGATCTTAAAGATGCGTTTTATGCGTGCCCTCTGGCCGAAGGGAGCCGAGATTATTTTGCATTTCAATGGGAAGATCCTGAAACAAACAGAAAGCAGCAGCTTAGGTGGACATCTCTGCCTCAGGGATTTGTAGATTCTCCTAACCTTTTTAGTCAGGCTCTTGAACAATTACTAAGTCAATTCATACCGGTTGAAAGAGCCAAGTTATTGCAATATGTTGATGACCTACTGATAGCTGGCCAGAGGGAAGATCAAGTAAGAGAATGTACAATTTTGTTACTGAATTTCCTAGCAGAAAAGGGATTAAAGGTTTCAAAATCAAAATTACAGTTTGTTGAACCCGAAGTAAGATACCTTAGACACTAGATTTCAAAAGGTAAGAAGAAACTAGACCCTGAGAGGGTTGCTGGAATTGTAGCGCTGCCCCCTCCCAGGACAAAAAGGGAGATCAGACAGTTGTTAGGATTGTTGGGATATTGCAGACAATAGATCGAAAGATACAGTGAAAAAGTAAAATTTCTTTATGAAAGACTAAACACAGATAGAGTAAAATGGACAGAAAAAGATGAAGCTGAGCTTAAGAAGTTGAAAGAAGCACTGATAACTGCTCCTGTTTTAAGTTTGCCAGATGTAAAAAGGCAGTTTCAGTTATTTGTAGATGTCAGCAATCACACTGCTTATGGTGTTCTAACTCAGGACTGGGCAAGGACCAAAAAACCTGTAGGATATGTCTCTAAACTTTTAGATCCGGTAAGTAGAAGATAGCCCACATGCCTACAATCCATCGTGGCTGTAGCGTTGTTAGTAGAAGAAGCCAAAAAGGTAACATTTGGGGCCCCCCTAGTAGTTTATTCACCACATAATGTGAGGAGCATTCTGCAACAAAAAGCAGATAAATAGCTCACCGACGCCAGACTCCTAAAGTATGAGGCTATCCTGGTACACTCACATAGTTTAGAACTCAAGACAACAGCTGCTCAGAATCCAGCCCAGTTCCTGTTCGGAGAAGCATTAGAAAAAACTGTTCACGACTGTACAGAAATGGTAGAACTGCAAACCAAGGTAAGACCAGACTTAAGAGAAGAAGAATTAGAAGAGGGAGAAAAATAGTTTGTAGATAGATCAGCAAGAGTATTAGAAAGTAAAAGAAAATCAAGATATGCCATAGTAGATAGAAAATCAGGAGAAGTGGTAGAATCAGGACCCCTGAATGCAAGCTGGTCTGCCCAGGCCTGTGAGTTATATGCAGTACTAAGGGCACTCAAGAGATTAAAAGGGAAGAGAGGCACTATTTTTACTGATTCAAAATATGCTTATAGAATTGCACACACTTTTAGTAAGATATGGGAAGAAAGAAGTCTAATTAACACCCGAGGACAAGGATTGATTCATGGGGAAATAATAAAACAAATTTTAGAGGCGATTAGGGGACCTGAAGAAATCTCTATTGTCCACGTCAGAAGACATCAGGTGGGTATGCAATTCCAGACCAGGGGAAATAATCTGGCTGACAAAGAGGCAAAGAGGGCAGCATTGCTCACAATAAGTATCCCTGAGGCTGAGAGAGAAGAACTTCAGGAATATCCCCCATGCCCCTCTCAGAAAGAAATCGAGGAGTTTAAAAAGATAAGGGGTAAACTAGAGGAGGAGAGGTAGAAATTACCTGATAGAAGGGAGTTAGTTTCAAAGGAATACACCAGGAAAATTCTGAAAAGATTGCATCAGCAGACGCACTGGGGAGCCCAGGCTCTAGCAGAACAATTTTTGAAATTCTTCGGATGTAAGGAGATTTATGAATTAGCCAAACAGGAGGTGCACGGGTGTATAGTTTGCCAGAAGATTAATCGAGCTACCTACAGACAAACAATTTTAGGAAGACGCCCAGTTGCCTATCGCCCGTTTGAAAGGATCCAAGTGGACTTCACTGATTTACCTAAGGTAGAGAGATATAAATTTCTATTAGTAATAGTAGACAAATTAACTCACTGGGTAGAAGCCTTCCCTAGGGCAAGAGCTACTGCCCAGACAGTATCAAAAGTATTGCTAGAAGAAATTATCCCTCGCTATGAGATAATAGATCATATCGATTCTGATCAGGGAACACATTTCACCTCCAAAATTATCAAACAGACTACAGAAGCTCTAGGAATTCGATAGCAATACCACACCCCTTGGCACCCCCAAAGCTCTGAGCAGGTGGAAAGAATGAACCAAACATTAAAGACTCAACTGTCCAAATTAATGATAGAAACAAAGATGTCTTAGGTGAAATGTCTTCCTTTAGCTCTTTTGAACATAAGAACTATGCCTCATTCAAAAACAGGGTTGTCACCGTTTGAAATGCTCTATGGAATGCCTTATAAACATAGAATGCCTGTGGGACACCCTCAAATAGAGGATACCCAGATTCAACCATACCTAATTGCCATAAATAAGAATTTACAAGATCTACGAAAACAAGGGCTCATTTCTCAAAGTACCCCTTTGGGGTTTGCAATACACAAAATAAATCCGGGTGATAAAGTCTTAGTAAAAACCTGGAAAAATATACCTCTAGCACCTCACTGGGAAGGTCCCTTCACTGTTCTTCTCACCACAGATACAGCAATTAGAACAGCAGAAAAAAAGTGGACCCACGCTTCGAGAGTGAAGAAGGTGGACTCACAATACACTACTCAGAAATAGAGAGTGACCTCATCACCTAGAGAGCTGAAAGTCAGGTTGCAACAACACCGATGAATGAGGGGGATCAGATAAGGTGTGAAAGACCAGATTGTGAATGTTTTCCCTTTGTTCACTTCAAGTGTGTATATTGTAAATTGATTTGGGTTGTTCACTGTAGAGGGGGGCGTAAGCCAAAAGGATTATGTACCAACTGTTTAGAAAAAGAACAAGAAGAGACTAGCTATTTCTTAGTAATTGCCACTAACTTGGGTCTGCTAGAGTTGGATTCTCCAGAATAGTATTATATATATGAAAAGGGGACAAAAGGGCAATTAGACGCTAAAGTTGAAGTGCTCAAAGTCGAGTGCAGAAAGACAATCAAAGTACCTTGCTGGTCCGATACAATCAGGTTGTCCCGGTGGAGTGCCTTTAAAAGAAAGTTTGCAGCTCAGACTGACAGGACTCCAGAAGCATATGCCTGCTGCCGAGAAGATGGATTACCCCGCCGCAGGCTGCTACCCCGTGGGCGAAGAGAAAGGCAGAGGCATGTTGTGATAGAAAGTCCTCGTAGTCCTGAGCCGAGGGACAGGGGGACCCCCCCCCAAGAGCCCACAGAGGCTGACCCTCAGGAAGAGATGTGAACTATAGTTAAACATGGCACCAGAAAGAACCTGAAGTATCAAGAGCATTATGATTGTCCCAAAGATAAGAGAAAAAGAGTATTATTTCTTTTATGACACTCAATACTAAATTTTGTGGATCAGAAAAAGGGGTAGAATGCCACGACTCAAAGGCAATTACTAAGGAAGGGCAATCCAACACACACGAATTTATTTGAGTAAATAAAAAGGTGGGAGACTGTAATAAGTAGAATAGATAAATTCGTGTAGGTTTAAGCTACTAATAAAAAGATACCCGAGAATGCCTCCAGGATTCCGAAGTTCCCAAACACACCTACAACTGTAACAACAAGACAGAGCCAGAAGATGGCCCGGCCATTAAGGGGTGGACCCTCGCTTCACAGCTCCTCAACATCAGATACCGATCTTGGTGGAGATCCTGGACGATCAAGATCACCCCTCCCAAGATGAATTCCGGAAAAACTATCAAGCAACATTTTCATGCAGACAGGACTCTTTTAGAAACACAGCATACCTGGACTTTCAATAGACTTAGCCTTAGGGTAAAAAAACTGTATAAAACCCACGAGCTGAAACATAGCAGTGTGGCAGAGTTCGGAGGGTACTTTTGTACCGCCTCTCTGTCCACCCGGCATTCGATCGATGTTGTTTCTTTTTATTGTAGCTTTATTTCGGTGTTGAAATTGTGTTAAATAAATTTTGTTGTTTTATTTTGAATTAGCCTCTGACCATTTATAACACAAGGAACAGGTTTCTTTAATTAAGGTAGTTTTTGGACACTGTCAAATATTTGTATAGTTTGTTTTAATAATTTGGACTGATGTGATTTACAATAGTAAATTATGAAAAATATCTTTCTGCTCCCTGTCCTTATGCAACATTTAACTTTCTCACATCTCTATCAAAGTATTTTAATGGTCTGTTAGCACTGAGCTTCCATTCTCAGAGCCAATGAGAGAAGAAATAGTTAAGAATCTTAATATAAATAAATGCTAAAATAAGGTTACTCAAGTCTTTAAAGATGATGCAGCATGCTAAAATCTAAATGTTTCTCTTAAATCCACAGTGCAATTTAAATGCTACTTGCTTTTTACTGTATTAAAGTCTTTGTTGTAAGAAAGCCCGGCCAGTGTTTTATATTCTTCAGTTAAGTCTGATGGAATACAAGGAAAATGGTTTCCTTAATGACAAAAATCAGAATAATTTAGGATTCTGAACTATAAGGCTTTCTAATAAAATGTGCAATTATCATATTTCATTTTTTTTCTGGATTTATTACCTTGGTTATGAGAAAGATGATGAGCATGGAGCAAATCACTTGGCTCAGACACTAAGTCAATTATAAAAATTTTGATTTAGCAGAGGCAAAATTCTTTTAAGGGATTCCAGTCTTAAATGGCATCAGATTGTAAATGTGGGAAGATTTCACAACATTGACTTTCTAGACATAAAAAGCTCAAAATCTGTTACTGATTTGAGGAAGAGAGATGAAAGAGTGGAGAACAGTATTTCAGGGAAATTTTTCTAGTATTGGTACAAGACCTATAAAATTTTGAAGTTCTGCAGTCCAGCAGAAGACTTCAAAACCACACATGTTCAGTATGAGTACAACACATCCGCTCTGTGTTCCAGCAAACAAATTGCTAGCAACATAATTAGACTTTTAGTTACATAAATAACAATATGTATATACAAATGAAAACTTAGTTTTGAAATTCTTTTTGTTCCCTAAAATATCTCCAGCTTACAATAAATATATCAGTTTCTACCCAATGGGAATATCCAGTTAATTTGCCTAATTTTTATCTATATTCCTTCACAAAAAGAAACAATAATCTGGATTTTGAATCAGCTGTATTTTGCATGTAATCCTGGAAAGGGGAAGTACCTGATTTTACAACTTCAGTAAAATAATGGGCCAAGAAAAGTACATTTTGATTCATAAATTCATAGTGAAGTTCACAGTTTTTCACTTAGTCTGCAGAAACCCTGTGCTGGCTTACATTTCTTTCCAGGACAAGTATAATGTGCTCCACCCACCAACTCTCCTTCTTTGCTCATTTGCACATGGAAGAAGAAACAGGAACCCTTTGGAGCTATATAACTGAAGTCCAACAATTCACATTTCCCCATCAATTGGAAATTCAGATGTTTTCCTTTTCGTGCAAATGAGGAGATCATCCAAAAAAAGCACTTTACAGAGCTATCAGCACCACCATTACAGCCTCTGCCCTGGGGAAGGAAACCACTGAAGTTCCCTCAGGGCATACCATAGCTTCAGCATGAGTCTGCTCACTATGAGATGTTTTCATGATGAATTATTCTCTGATGAATGAATAAGCTTTCTCCAATGAGTCAGTTGAAAAACAACTTTAGGTGACGTGCCCAGAACATTGTATTATGAACAATCCCACAATTAACACCAGAAGGTTATGGTGTTTTAAATTTTCCTTCCTGGCTTTTGAAGCTACATCTCAGTTTTTCTCTCTTGTGCTATCCCTACGGGGCAGAAGTTATGTTTACTCTGACCTATGGAAAGGTACCATATCTCTTAATTGCATTCAATTTTTGAGCTGTTTGGGAATCTATTTCTCTTCTATTAAATTTTTTCAATAATAGTACAATTATTAAGAAATCTAAGGATACATTATTCTTACTTTATTTTTGAACTGCTCTATTCATAATGGCTTAGGAGTTGCTAAATATAACCAGAGCAGTCTAGCAAGTAATACTAGGGCTCATTAAGCAGCTGGATGATGTGTTACTTTTATCTTTTGCAATAAGGACATGACTTTTTTGTTGTCTTCCTGTTACACACTTACTATTGCCCATGGGTATATTTGTTTAAACATGCATGTAAATTATACCTGCACTAGTGGAAAATGAATATCTAAGGGGAATAGCCACTTATGCTGCTGTTTCCAAAGCAACTACAAAAGTTCACACCCCTTGAGGTTATGACCTGTCTCATACAGAGGCGCTGGATAGCAGCAATGACCATCATACAGAATCACAGATGCATTTTGGTTGGAAAAAGCCTCCAATATCAGTTGTACGGAGTACAGCTATTAACCTGACTCTGCCAAGTCCACCATTAAATCATGTCCCTTAGTGCCACATCTATGCAGATTTTAAACAGCTCCAGAGATGGAGACTAAACCACTTCCCTGGGCAGCCTATTACAATGCTCAACAACCCTGTCAGTGAAAGAATTTTTCCTAATATCCAATCTAAACTTCTCCTGCAGCAACTTGAGGCCATTTCTTCCTGCCGACCACAGAATCACAGAATCAAAGAGGTTGGAAAAGACCTCTGAGAGCATGAAGCCCACACTATTGCAGATACAGGCTAAGATGCCATTGGCCTTTTTTGCCACCTGGCCACAGCTGGATCATCTTTGGCTGCTGTCAACCAGCACCCCCAGGTCCTTTTCCTCTGGGCAGCTTCCCAGACACTTTTCTCAAGCTTGTAGTACTGCATGGAGTTATTGTAAATCTCGTGCAGAAACACTTAGTCTTGTTGAACCTCATACCATTGTCCTCAGCCCATTGATCCAGCCTGTCCAGATCCCTCTGCAGACCCTTCCTGCTCTCCAGCAGACTTGGCATCATCTGAAAACTGACTGAAGGTGCTCTTAATCCCCTCATCCAAATCACTGATAAATATATTAAACAGAACTGGACCCAGCACTGAGCCCTAAGGAACACCACTGGAGACTGGCTGCCAGCTGGATGTAACTCCATTGACTCTCTGGCCCAGGCCATCTAGCCAGTTTTTTATCCAGTGAAACACTCACTCATTCAAGCCATAAGCATCTTTGACAAAGGAAGCTTCTGGTTCCACTTGCATCAAGTGCAATGGGAGGTAGAAGCTCTTTTTATACACAGCCAGAGTCCTCAGCAAATTTTGTTAGGCTATGACCAGCAATGGTGTTTGTTCTCCTGAAGAATATTTATTAGTGTCCTTCAATTCTTTAAAATCCATTAGTGAGGGATGGATCCTTCCCACACAGTTAGGCATTTGCTCCACACACTAGAGCAAATCATGGCTTAATTGCATTGCTATAAACAAGCACTTGTCTTGACTTCAGAATCAGAAAGCCTTTGCAGATCAGGACTCACAGCTATTGAAACTAATATACCTCTCTTCTATTTTTTTTTTCTTTTCTCTGACAGCCTCATGGATGGAACATTTATCTTAGTTTAAATAAAGTCTATATTTATTCACTTTTTATGACTCTTTTCACATGTTATTTCAACTCATTCATTTGACTATATTGGTTTTTTGGAACTCCTAAATACATTTTGTCACCTAGAGTTATATTTTTCATATGTTCAATTACTAATAAAACTAGAATCCACGATTGCTCCTTGTTTGTTTCCTTCAAGCTTTAGAAGCAGAAACCAAGCAGGGTTTCTTCAGGTATTTTTTCCTGGATATGGACAGACTAGGTAAACCAACAAATTTATTTGCTATGAATAGTAGTTCAAAGTTGCCAGCACTAACCACAGTTTATTTATTCCTTTTATGCTTTGTATTGTGGCAAGAAATATTTATGATAATCATGCCCCATTTTTATTCATATTAACATTGAAGACAGCTTGCAAATATCTTGAGTTCTCCAGATTTTAACTGTACTAGCTAGACAAGCACTGGAAGTTTTGTTGGTAGAAACAGCAAATGGATATTGGTGTTTTCATTCCTACAGATGATGTTCTAATCACACATTTTTTTAATTAACTAAAAATTGGGATAGAATAGCAACAACAAAGTGAATCATGCGGGTGTAGTGACAGATTCTTTACTTAAGATTTCCTCTGAATTCCTTTTTCATACTCTTTATGAGTATACACTATTACTTTATCTGTTTTAATTCTATCAGAGAAGAATTCTTTTTATCATAGAGGTTTTGCTTTCAAAATGTGCTGTGTCTCAAAAGAGTGAGAATGGGGAATTATCACAAACATAATAGCATCTGGCAATACATTTATCTTTTTTATTTTAAATAGATAACTCAGAGGCTGACTTTCAAAGGCTGATTTTAAATGATACAATTCTAGAGAAAGTAAAGCTCTTGTGAAAGTAGGTCCTGAGTATTTTGAGAGACACATTTTGTTCTTTGCTAAACAAATATAACTTCTAGCAATACTGTTTTTATTGCCCATTCTTAATTGGGATTGTATGTTGACATACGCACTGTTTTCTCTGTAAACAAGTGTGGAAACGAGGTTAGACAGTCGGGATGGTGATGGGATGAATGGAGACGAGAGATCTCTGGAGTCAAGCCTGGTTTTGGAGCATGCAGTTTATTGCATAGGGCATGGGTGAAGGGGCCCTGCTACAAGCTGCCAGCCACAGCTTGAAGCAGGTCCGATAGAGAGAGAGAGCAAAGAGGAAGAAAAAGAGAGCAAAGTTCCTGTTACAATACATTAAATCTTCTTCTATACTGAATATTCTAATTTACACCAACCAATCTAGTACAAGATACAAATCCTATAACATTTAC
Organism: Acrocephalus scirpaceus scirpaceus; assembly: GCA_910950805.1. Lineage (NCBI taxonomy): Eukaryota > Metazoa > Chordata > Aves > Passeriformes > Sylviidae > Acrocephalus > Acrocephalus scirpaceus. Next base: position 30,050,790 of record OU383773.1, read on the forward strand.
ATACAGCCTATAAGGATCATTTACATTACCATACTGTGTTATATTTTAAGCCCTAAAAACTACTCTTTGGGCCCCTCCTGCCAAGCTAGTAGGGTCTGCTCTGACCCTTGGAATCTTGGTAAGGAGAAGGGCATTGTTTCATCAAAAGGGGATTACCTTCAGCTAGCTATACTATTATTTTCCAGTTGTTCAGTAACTAAAGCTTGGCATCTTAGACATCGAAACTTGCCTTCAACTCTATTTCACTTATAGGTTTCATATTCTCTAAATCTAGGCAGTCATATTTATAAGGCTTTCCTGTTTCATCTTCCCCAATAACAAGTATGACTTCTTAAGATCTGCTATGCTATCAGGTCACCTAGTCCCGCACTGACTTGTTTAGACAAATGTACTCTTGGTTTGAGCATTTCTCTTTGTTGTAATGGTGCAATAGGGGAGGAGATCAAATGTTTTACATTAGGGATTGCAAAACAGAATCTGTAGAAAAGCTCTTTTGTGTCTCTAATCCCCAGAGTTCATCCATGCAGCATAATTTTACATGTACATGAAATACTGGCTTTCAGAGCAACAGATATACTGCAGGATCTTTTCTTTACTGAGAACTAAAAGTTGAAACCAAAATATTCATTTATCATATTGGGGGTACCACCCTACATCTTCTCCATTACAGTCAGGTTCTGGTATAATTATCTTATTCATACCAACAGGTAGAAATTGAAATTTAGAATGATGAAATAACTGGAACTTTACAAAACTTAGTCTGTAAAGCAAATAATCTGTAAAGGAAATAAACTTAAAAGCAAGATAAAACAAATTTCTTTCCTTGCTCCAGATAGTAAGAATTTAAAAGACTGGATGACAGACTTTGGATTGCTAAATCCAGTGTTTGGATTTCAAGTTCCAAAATAGCTTAGAAATTATAACTATTTAAATGATGACTCATAAGATGTGCAAAAGCATGCTTGCTTTTGTTTTAATCATTCATTAAAAATATATAGATCCTGCATCAGAAAGATACCACAGAAGAGATGTAACTTTATTTAGCTTATTTATAGTTCTGTACAAATTTAAAAGCCAATTTTCTTATTTAGTTTGTAAGACAGGATTCTTTTCTCTTGTGTAAATTAATGTAATGATATAGAATAAGACCTTGCATGGTAACACACTCAGGCACAAAGTCACATGAAAGTCCTGATCACATGATTCACATCACATCAAAACAATGGGATGCAGTAGATATTTCAGTTTGCATGGAAATGCATGCAGACACAAGTTCTTCATAGAGACTATTTTTGGTTTTGTACAACAGAAGATATTCCAGGCTTCTTTACATATTCACTACAAAATGTCACTGCTGCAAAAGTGAGTAGAGAGGAAAAAATTCTCTTTCCCAGTATGATTATTGTTACTGATAGCTCTTGTTCTTCTTGCAGGAAATCAGGCTCAGCTTCACAGTGCCAGCCCCATCTTCTCACATTCATTCACTCTGTTACAGAGGAAGAACAAGGTGGCTATGGCTCCTGTTCATGGTAATTCTGTTAGATGCAAAAGTCATCTGAAAATTTCCCATTAATTTAACCATTTACTCTTTCATACAGAGAGTGACATAAATATAGCTAAAGATGGATGCAAGATGAACAAGTAAAATTAAAAGAATGGCTAGCTGGAAGTAAGCAGAGATTTTTTTTAAAACTAGCATTAACACCTGGAAAACGTTAACATGGATGTGGACTCTTAGCATGGCATCCACAAAGACTAGCACACTGTACATAGATGTTCACTGTAGGAGATGGGGATTGGACACCCTTGTTTTTCTGTGGGCTTTGAATACAAATCTCTGTACAGGAAGGAGTCTGCTGCTGCTGCTGAGGATTTGAAGGCATGGACCTCCTTACTGAGATAATCACTTCCTCCTTTTTGACTACAGCTTCAAAAAAAGAAACATGCCAGTCTTTATACCAGCAGTTCAGCAACCCAAATGTTCATTCATAAGTAGATGTGCAACTTTTCTCCTACTTTTCCTAAAATAGGAGCAAACTAAGCTAAAATCTCCTACCTGTCAGAGAAAAATCCTAAGCTCTGGGCTAGTGGAATGTCCTGTCCTGGGCCATATCAGTTGTTCTTCCTAAAGCTTGTCTGTTTACTGGGTCAATATTCCACGAGGACAAGGCTAGGTATCAGGCTGCAAAATTCTTGGCCTTACATATTCTTGGCTCAGTATTTTTTGACACATGATACTGCTATAAAACAGAAAAACTAAAGGACACAGCTTCCTACAGCTCCATAATACAGGATCCCACAATGCTTACCATTATTACTGCAACCTTAAAATAAAAATAACCAATGAAAGTCCTATTTTCCCTACAGTTTCCATGTGACATAAGAAAAAGTTAATAGAATAGTCCTGTAGAACAGAGCCCTAAATTCTGTGAGGACTAGGAGGAGTTTATTTGTATCTATAGTGCAGAGTTGATTCCCAATGCACCATTCTGAAGCCTTGTATGCTGGAGAGCAGATATTTCCTAGGAGATAACCAGAAGAATGTTTGGTGGCTTCTCATATGCCGTCTGTTTTTAAGGTACATGTGACTGTGGGGGAATTGAATGCAAAGATTCAGATGGCACCTTTCAGTGCGGAACTCCTGAAGGATTTACACTTAAAAAATATATTTTATTGTAATGTTTTCACAGCCGGTTGAAAGTATGAATCAACTTCACTCAGAAAGGCAGAAAAAAATTACTAGTAGCACTGATGGATTTTGTGCTGCTTCAATTTGCTGTTTGCATCTCTGGCTCTGTAAAGAGTTTGTACTAATTGCCAGAATTTCAGTGTCATTTATATTGTAAAAAACACATGAGATGCAGTTGTATGATTATCACTCAATTGTTGTATTGCACTAAATAGTTAGTTCATTTTGTTATTATTTTATTATTTTGCACTCGGCGATCTGTAATATAAATCTGCACACAAAAGTAGCTTTATTATATTTTGCACATGGTATATTCTATATTGCCCTCTCTCTGGGCTCTGGTGGTATCTTCCAGTCGGCTCCTCCCCACACGCCTCCCCCAGGTTGCCTCCCATTGGTTGTGGTTCCTCCCCCTTCCCCCTCCCCTTTTCCAAGGTTGTAAAACCCCTTGCACATGACCATAGGCCTCTTTCTGGCCTAGATGGCAAGGGTTCTACAATAAAGCTGGGACCGAAAATCGAGGAGGAAAGGGCACCTCGTCTTTTATCTTTTGTCCACTATCGGGTTGTGCATCGGGGTCTAGGGCTAGCCTGGACTAGACCCCTGAGAGCACAGGAACCACAATACTCAATGTATTAATGCTGCCAAGGACAGCACACAAAAAGGCACAGGCTTTATCATTGCATTTTTATTGAGGGTACTCCATTGGTTTTAATGATTTTTGTAAGCTCTCAATTCTATAACAATGATAAGACCTATGTCAAATTATATAAAATACCCTTACGCTTAAAATATAGATATGGGGAAGCTAAAAGAGATAGAATTTGAGATTAATTCACTTACAGCGCTGTCTTGGGTTGGGTAGCCAAGAGATTTGTATGCTATTTCATCTGTTGTAGATATTTCTTTATCTCTTTTAACTCCAGGGGGAAAGGGGGAAGATGCCTTCTGATAATGGGCCAGCTGTTAAAACCAGGTGTGACAGAGTTTCTTATCTCCTTCACCACCTGTCCATCCTCCAGGGAGGTATCTTCTGCTAATGGGCCATTAAGGCTCACCAATGACATGACACATTACATCATCCCATTGTGAGATGCTCCACCCAGTGGAGGGGGAGCCAACCATTTCTACCTGGATAAAAACTGAGACTCAGGAACAGCAGGCATCTGGTTTTTTCCACAAGAGGAAGACTGGACCCATCTTGCCACCACTGAACTTCTACTCCATTATCTGTACTCCACAGAACCTCATCTAGGATTTATTTGGACTGCTTCCAACACCCTTACCAACAGGGCATCAGGTCTTATCCCTGACTCAGGATTTTTTCCAGGACTTCTGTTTTGCTTGCTTGCTTGTCTTTGTACTACTGCATTTGTATTTTGTTTTCTTTTTTTAAATTCCTATTAAAGAACTGTTACTCCTATTCCCATATCTTTGCCTGAAAGCCCCTAATTGCAAAATTATAATAATTTGGAGGGGAGGAGGGTGACATTCTCCATTCCAAGGGAAGCTCTAGCTTTCCTGGCAGACAACTGTCTTTCAAAACCAAGACAAGTGCAATTCAAATCTATAGAAGAAGAAATATCTCTTATAAATATAGTGGAAGTAGGAATTATTTGCTTTAATTATGAAATAAAAATAAATCACATTTTAATGCACTTGATCTTTTTTAGATTTATTGACTATAATTTGTATACACTACACTCTTCCTCTCGTAGGGTTAATTTCTCTATATGTTTTTGTCCACTATATCTGTTCCAGCTAACATTTCTATTTTTAAAGTCTGTGTGCTTGTAGCCATGCAAAATTACCAGTAATACATTTTCTGTTGGGTGGCACTACACTGGTAGTCTACCAGTGACACTAATAACACACAAAATCTTGCAAAGCAGGTAATTTCTTTGTTCCCATTTTGTTTTGGCATCTTTTATAATCTTCCTGTAAGTCCTGATGTGTTTAAACATTTTCTAATACTATTTCTTCCTGTAAGCACCTAATGCTATGCACAAGATTTCCTGACATCCTTACAGGCCAAAGCTCCTTCTGTCATCCTGTGGAAGTCACAGCTCCATGCCAGCACTCCCAAGCAGAGAATTTCTCCTGGTCATTCCCATACCATGTAAGAGATGATGTCATCATGAGAATATGCCTGGATAATATCCTCATATCTTCCTGCTACTGGAAGAGTTTGCCTCTCTGTCCATCTTTTACTTATTTTGCTCTTGATAACGTATATTATCAAGTGTTTCAATTTGTATTCATCTCCAACACCCTGATTTCTAAAGAAACAAAAATATCTCCATACAGAGATATCTCCATACCATCATTGCTGTCAATACATAGTGCATTGGGATGAGAAGTTAATACCCTGTTGCAACAACTACTATGGTTAAACAACTTTTAGAGCTATTTTAGTGACAATCAACAATCTGCCAGTGTTTGATCAATTTCAGCTTCAGAATAGATTTGCAGAATCACAGAATAACAAAAGCATTGGGGTTAGAAGAGTCCTCTGGGGATCATGTAGTTCAATGTCACTGCTCAAGCATGGGAGCAGGTTGCACAGGACCGTGTCCAGGCAGATTTTTAATTCTTCCAGAGAAGACTCTACAACTTCTCTGGGCCGCCTGTTCCAGTGCTCTGTCACCCTCACAGTAAGGAAGTTTTTTCTCATATTCAGAAGGCACTTCCTGTGTTTCAGTTTGTGCCCATGTGCACTGGAAGGAGTCTGGCACCACTCTTTTCATATCCACCCTTAAGATATGTGCATGTATTGAAAAATGATATATTGATTGTCCTCTGTCTTTTACAGGCTGAACAGTCCTAGTTCACTCAGCCTTTTCTCATCAGAGAGGTGTTTCTAATGATCTTTGTAGCCCTCCACTGGATCCTCTCCAGTAGTTCCTCATCTTTCTTGAACTGGGGAGCCCAGAACTGGATGCAGCACTCCAGGTGAGGCCTCACCAGGACTGAGCAGAAGGGCAGGATCACCTCCCTCAATCTGCTGGAAATGCTCTTCCTAATACACTCCAGGATATCACTGGCCTTCTTGGCCACAAGGACACACTGCTGGCTCATGGACAGCTTGTTGTCCACCAGGAGCCCTAGGTCTTCTCCAAAGAGCTGGTTTACCACAAGTCAGCCCGCATCCTGTATGGTTATGCTTCCTCAGGAGTAGTATCCTACATTTGCCTTTGTAGAACCCTGCCCTGCCAAAAGGTGGGTCTACCAAGGTGACAAATAAGATAGAAAAAGAGAGCTACAGATATGCATAGAGGAAAAGGTTCAACAAAGACAAAAGAAACATGCATTAAGGGGTAGTGCTTCAGGGTTCTATCAATCCCTACCTTCATTATTAGGACATAAATTATATTTAAGAGGCTATAGTCTAGACAAGTAAAACATGCTGATGGTAATTCACTGTAGCCTAATGTGAAGTAATACATTTATGAATCAAAATTGATAAAAACTGCAGAAACTTACATTTAAAAAGTAGCCATACACTAGCTCATAAAATATTAAACTAGTCTGAATTGTATTACCCTGTACAACAATTTGGAAGCTTTGTTTTTATTAAAGGATATTGCTTCTGAAAATGTTATAAAGATTTCATCAAAAGAAAAATACATTAAATTAATTCCTATGGGTGCATGGTTTTCACATATTGAAATAGACCATCTTTATGCCAACACAGAACTAAAACTAACTGAATCAATAGCAATGAAAGTAATGGAATAAAGTTAGCATATTATCATTGCCACAGCCATTCAGGTGTCAAGTTGAATAGTATCATAAATCATCTCAGGCTAGACAGTAAGATCTGACAAAAAGGGAATTTTTGGCAGAGGTAGCTCCAGATAAAACAGTGACCAAAAGTTGAAGGCAATAAAATAAAATTTCTGTAAGTTTTAATCTTGATCTTTTCTACTTCTTTATAGACAATGGTTTGTAATTACAGACAGCAATTAAACATTAAGGACTTATTTTCTAATATTTGTAATCAAAGTATCCTTTTGACCATTTGAGCTTTTGCAGGCAAGACTAAATGTTTTAGAACTACAAGGCACCGTCACCGCTTGTTCTTAAAGGCTGGTTTCAGTGCACCAGAAAGTCAACAATGACAAATTGATGTGGAAAGGTCATGCCGTTTCGTCAAGAGAGGGCTCTTGTTCTCAAGCAATTGAGCCTGTAAATACACACCATTCAGAAAAGTTCTGCTGCTCCAGTAGCTGCCAGTTTAGGAAATGTTCTTAAATGCCATGAACCTCTGTTCTAGTAAATCTGTTTCTATAAAAACAAGAGTCTTACCAAAATATAATTTCAAAGAAAACAATTAATTTAGATTAGTAATGCAAATCTTGTGTTTCTGTCAAAACTATTTATTTCATTTGCTTTATTTAATTTTTTTTCTGTCACACTCTTTAGAAATACAGGAATGCATAGAAAGGTAAGAAAGGAAAATCTAATAGTAATCAAATGAGCTGCAGACAGGTTTGCCAATGGCATAAAATTTTGTGTGACAATGAAGGCCACTTGTCATGAACATGAGGAGTGTTGCACTGTGGGCTGCTCTTCCTAAGAACTCATTAAAATCCCACTAGATGTTTCTTCCTATACTGGAACAAAAAAATAAGATTCCATAATGCTTCCTCTCTGCTCTTATCTTCTGTTTCCATGGATCAGTAAATGTAACTGTCTGGGGAGGACCACTGATTAGCTCTTCAAAGCAGAAGTTATGTTTCCTTAGGGTTCAGGGAGATATGCAGCCACCTTTAACAGAGGAAAAAAGCTAGCCTGGACACAAAAGACACACCTGCTAATCATGGTCTTAGAGCACTAGGAATTCTCTGCTGTATTTAGTACTGGCAGGGGGAAGGAGAAGGCGATAGTGTGTGGTTCTAAACTATGGACCAACATAGCTGCCTACAGACTGAGAAGGGTAATCTCTGCCATACAACACATCACTTACAAAAAAATGCCTACTGTTATCAGCTGAACTGAAACACAGTTCTAATAGTTCAGAGTAGCTTTCCTGAAAGGAGAAAAACTAGCTCAGCAGAGGCAAGTGGAAGATTCAGAGAAAAGAATGAGGTTCTGACAGCTTCCTATTGACAGTACTGTGTTCTATAAGTACATCCATTGATCTATGGGACTATTCATGCAGTAATGTTCTTTGTGCAAGGAAACAAAACTGGTTAAATGTAAATTCAAACTCAACGTGGTAAAGGTGCACAGTCTGGCTCATTTGTTTTGCAGCTACAACCCACTGATTTTCTAAATTATTATGGAAGTATCAACAGCTGTTTTCTCCACCCAGCTATTTCATATTGAGCTGGAATGCACACTTATCCATCAGTAATGTGAACCAGCCCTTTCAAAGACTATGAATAAGCAAAGAAAATCATATTGGAAAAACTGGAGATGTAAAAATTACTTAGAGATCAAAATATCCCAGCCATCTCAGTGAAAATGACACATAGTTGATCCACATGAAAAATCACCCTTGTGAAGAGGGGGGAAAAATGCTCTGTTTCGGTGCTACATGAATGAAAACCTTTGCCAAATTTGGGAGGACAGATTCATCCACCCAGTGGTGTAGAATGTTATTAGCATTCACACACACAAAAAATGACAGATGTTAACAGCTCATAATTTTGTTCTGATCCTTAGTTGTCAGGGAACTTTACAGGTAGTCCAAGACAGATGGACATTACAAGTGCAATGAAGAATTCTGCACTGCACCACATTTCACAGCAAAACTAAAGCTCTCACAAAAATATCTTTATGATATTTAAATGTGTGAAATAAAAGGAAAACTGTGCTTTGCTATACAAGCTGTCTTTCTTTGCTATACAATAGAAAGACTGTTCAAGCCCAGGTTCAGAAAAGTATTCAAGAATAGTTTATTTTTTACAAGATTCTCTCAATTTCAGTTTTCATGACATGTGCTATTCAGTAAGGAAAAGGGAGCAAAGAGCACCTAAAAATTCCTTTCATACCTTACAGGCACATTGTTTGTTCTTAACAAGACCTCTCAAGTCCTTTTCTCTCTATGAAAATGTCAGAGTTAAAACTGAGATGGGGACTCTTGGACTGTTCTGCTTTCTTCCACTGTAAATCCAGTAGGGGTTGCATGCAATGTCATCACCATCATCAACGGGACCCAGCTCAGCACCCAGCACTGCACCAAGTGTAACTTTAAAAAAAACACAACCAAACAAAAAACCCCAAAAGAAACAAACAAAAAATCTTTTTAGAAATATGTTACTTTATCCCACATTAAACATCAGAAATACAGCTAATGCATTTTTGTACATCTTAAGCTTTAAAGCTGTGTTTCCAACCCGTTTGCAGACCACAGAATAACAACTGAAGACAACAGAGTGCACATGGACTGCACAGATTGATTAGGAGGATATCCTGCACCAGATAAGGCAGATAGGTGTATATAGTTGTGTAGCATGCCAACTCATTACTGCATTACTGGACAGGGACAATGGCAGGAAGTAAGCTAAAACTCTCAAGCAAGTACATTTAGGCTGTGATTTAAGTGATCATCAGCCTGTTATTGAAGCCAAATGTGTCTCTCATACTGATGGACACTGATAATTATTTAGCTGATAATTGGAGATAACTAAGGAGAAAATGTGGGCTCTAGCTACTCAATGCATTCATGTATAGATAGTTGAGGGGGAAGATTGGCATTTTTCATCTTCTCTGCCCTTGTGTTGCTGATGATCAACAGACATTTGATCCTGTAAGCTTTTCTGGAATTGCCCAATTCTGCAAACTACCTGAGTAGTGGGATTTATGGCCAGTACAAGCTAGAGCTGTCTTGCATAATATGGGCTCATAACTGCTCAGCTACAGGCACCACAAAACTGGCAGAGTGAGAGGTAGTGCAAAGAGCTACATTAGCAAACAAACAGGCACTTGCCCAATCCATTATCCAGTATAAAAATATGGGCATGGAGATGGGGTTCAAAGGAACACTGTTTACTCTCCATCATTGCTAACAAAGGCAGGAGTCCCACACTTGGTGGTTAGAAGGATAAAGAGCAGTGTGTAACTAACTGTTCTTTGCTGCACCCAGCTGGCACAGGATAAGTTGAAATGAATCCCTTGGGATAAGGAAATTCATAGAAAAACTATTCCTGATTGCTAGCCATCTGTAGCTGTAAATGTTCCCTGAATAGCAGTTTCTATGAGACATGTTTGAAATCACTGAGTAGATTAGCAAGACTATTTGGCCTTAGATTTCAACCCAAGATTTTTAGCTGAATCACTGAACTGGTGCGCCAGTTTATTGAATCCATACGGCATTTAGGTCTTCAGCACATTCATAGCCAATGAATACCAAATGCCCAGAGTGAGACCAGCAAAGACAACAGGAGGAAAACAGCAAAACAGCAGACCTAATTAGAGAATTGGGATATTTTAGAGAATATACTCTACTCCTAGGAAAGGTAAGAGCTTGTTTTTGTGCAGCAGGAAATGCATGACATAGTTACCATCACAGAGACATGGTGAGATGACTGACACATTTAGAGTGCAAGGATAGGCAAGGAAGAAGAGGCAGGGGAGTGGCCCTGTATTTTAGGGAGTGTTTCAATTGCCTAGAGCTTAGTGATGGCAACAACAGTGTTGAATTTTTATGCATAAAAATCAGGGGAAAGACTAACAAGGCAGATATCATGGTGGGAGGCTGTTATAGACCACTCAAACAGGATGAAGAGGCAGAGAAGATATTCTATTTCTATTAGAAATTAATGTTGCCATTTTTTGCTCGGAGAAGTCTCAGAATCACTAGCCCTTGTCCTTTGGAGGTCTTTGGCTTACCAGATGTCTGCTGGGAATACAATTCAGCAGAGAAGAAACAGTCTAGGAGTTCCCTGGACTGTGTGAAAGGTAATTTCCTGATGCAGGGCGTGAGGGAACCTACTAAGGGAGACACCTGCTGCACCTGTTTCTTGTGAACAGAGAAGGACTGGTGGGTGATGTGATGGCCAGTGGTCACAAAGTTATAGTTTTCTTTCCTAGTCAACAAAATTGCCACCTTGGACCTCCAGAGGACAGACTTTGGGCTGTTTAGGTGACTGTTTAACACAGCTCCTTGGGAGGTCGTCCTGAAGGGCAAAGGAGTCCAGTAAGTCTGGACCTTCTTCGAGAAGGAAATTCTAAATGTCCAGGAGCAGGGGCTGTTCCCATGTGTCAAAAAATGAGCCAGTGAGGAAAAAGATTGGTTTGGTTTAACAGGGAACTTTGTACGACATTTGGAAGAAGGAACAGACAATGTGGGAAGACTACAAGGATGTTGTGAGATTAGGCAGGGAGAAAACTAGAAGGGCCAAAACCCAACTAGAACTTAATCTGGCTACTGCTGTAAAAAACAGTAAAAAATTGTGCTATAAATAAATCAGCTAGAAAAAGAAGGCTAAGGAGAATCTGCATCTGTTATTGGAAGTGGGGGGAGAGGTAGTGACAAAGGATGAGGAAAAGGCTGAAGCACTGAATGCCTTCTTTGCCTCCATCTTTTAATAGGAAGACCAGACATTCTCTGTGGTTCCAACCCCCTGAGCTGAAATACAGAGATGGAGAGCAGAATGAAACTCCCACAACTCAAGAGGAAATCGTCAGGTACTTGCTACACCACTTAGACAATTGCAAGTTTATGGACATGGAAGGGATCCACCCAAGGGCACTGATGCTGCTGGTGGAAGTATTCACTGAAGCACTTTCAATCATTTAGCAGCAAGTCTGGTTAACTGGGGAGGTCCTAGCGGACAAGGAGTTGGCAAACGTAACGCACATCTACAAGAAGGGCTGGAAGAAGGGTCTGAGGATGTACAGGCCTGTCAGTTGGCTTTGGGGGCCTGGGAGGGTCGTGGAGTAGATAATTCTGAGTGGCCATCCCATGGCACATGCAGGACAGCTAGGGAATCAGGCCCAGACAGCCTGGGTTTAAGAAAGGCAGGTTCTGCCAGATCACTGGTGAGGTTGCACCTCAAGTCCTTTGTTCAGTTCTGGGCCCCTCACTACAATAAAGACATTGAGATGCTGGAGCATGTCCAGAAAGGGCAATGGAGGTGGTGAAGGGTGTGGAGCAAAGTCATATAAGGAGTGGCTGAGAGAAATAGGGTTGTTTTTCCCGGAGGGAAGGAGGATCAGAGGGGACCTTATTACTCTCTATGACCACCTGAAAGGATGCTATAGCGAGGTTTGGGGTCAGTCTCTTCTCCCAAGTAACAAGTGACAGGATGAGAGAAAATGGCTTCAACTTGTGCCAGGGGAGGTTTAGATTTGGTATTAGGGAAAAAAAATCTTCATTAAGAGAGTTATAAAGGAAGGGTTATTGGAAGTAGTTGAGTCACCATACCTGAAAGTGTTCAAAATAAGGGCTGTTGTAGCATGGCTTAGTGGTAAAGATAACAGTGCTGAGTTAACAGTTGGACTCGGCGATTTTAGAGATCCTTTTCAATCTAAACAATTCTATGATTCTATGAAAATTCCTAAGATACTCACTATCATGATCTGAACACTAGTGATGCCCTTACATTGCCTTTTTTTGTTGGCAGTGGCAAACTGAGAGAGACGTGCATGCTCCCTCAGAGCTCACTGCCTGCTCTGAATTCTCACCCTTGAGTAGAATGAGTTCAAACTTCTCTTTTACATGGCAGTGTCCAACAATCTAAGCATGCTCTTGAGATGGTGGGGAATGAAAGAAATCAGCTTCAGCTCTCCCTCTTGAAATGAACTTCCAAATTGTACTGGGTAAAAAGAGATTTATTATAGAGCTCTGCACATTCATTTTGGGTTTTCCTATTACTTTTCCATTACTTGAAAGCACACTTCTCTTATCTACATTAGACAACTAAAGCTATTGCAGGCCTTTTATTTAAGACAGATAAAATGGTTAAAGTATTCTATGCTTTTGGAGTAAAGAAAAATTTAGAAACTTTAGGGCAGCTGCTACCTAACAGTAATTGAAACTTCATCCTTTCCAGATCAAAGTACCTTTGTGGCATTATTTAAGTGGTTTTCACAAGCAGGGAACACTTTAGTAGTTAAAAAAATTACTAAAACCATTTTAAGAGATATATGCTGCAACAAAACTCAAAATGATGGATTTCTTTGAAGATCTGAACCCAAATTCTTAAGTAATGAATAGCTCAATTAAGAGTAGTTTTTCTTAGGAGTCCAAATGTTTCTTCTCATCTGCTTACAAAAGAAAAGAAAAATATTTGGCTGTGAAAACTTTTCCTTCTACATGTCTAGATGCCAAATTAGCAGTTACATGATTTATAGCTGTCATGAGATACATTAGTTATGTGTATTAAAGTGAAGCCTCTTGTTCCCCCTTCATCAGTGGTATGGTGAATTCACATGTCTTCAATTACAAACTAATAATGGGCATTAGAGTTTACTGAGGAGACCCCTAGTTATCCTGCATTTCTGTACTGCAAGGCAAGAAGGGCTGCTGTAACACCATGTAATTTGATACAATAAGATATTTAGAAATTAAATGTCAGTGAAAAGGAGAAAACACATCAGAACATAGCTCATAGTCATTAAATATTTGGTCCTTAATCTGCTCACAACATGTTTGTTTATTTATTGTTGTACTAAATGTGGCAGGACTTATTAGGTCTCACTCTCCCTCTCTCCTCATGCACGCAAAAACCCAACCACAGCCACAGCCATGCATGGTTTATAAAACTCTTTCTATTAATCTTCAATTTAGTGACCTTTAACTTAATATATTACTGAGTTTCACTAAAATATGGCAAAGTGTAAAGAAAATAATTTTTCTGAGACTTTCACACTTGCAGTACCTCAGGCAAGTGCTCCCAAATTCTTCTGTGCTTCAGGCTGAATAATACTGGCAAATTATTTTCAGTTTTTCATTGTAATATAATGGTACTTGCCACTACAGATACCTGTAATTCCTCTGTTGTTCATCTAGGCTGTTATCCAAAGGAGACTTCTTTTTAAATGGAGAAAGAGGAATTATTCTTAAGATAATTGATACCCAGTATTTGTGATTTGATGTAAATCAGATCAATTCAGAAATCATTAATGGTTATAAAGACACATTTTAAATCATTAAACAAAAATTCACTAGAAAAACATGGTGAAAATAAACAATTCCATTTGTACTTTTTTGGAATTTTTAATCTTCTTTAATAAGAAGAAAAAAGTCACAGGAAACTAGAAACTTGCATTTGAAATAAAGCCCAGACCTGTCTGTGTTTTGACTGTGCTTTCATCACTCTTTCTCGGTAATTTTGACCAAGTGACAATAGCATGCATTTGCAAAGAAATATTCCAGACTTTCTTGTCTAAATCCAGTGGCATTAATTCCTTCTGACACTCATATGAATTTGTTTATTAAATATTTGTAAAGCTTTTAATAGACAATTCCAAACCCAAATTATACTTGTTTGGGGTTTTTTTTTGGCTAACAAATATTTCATAAGCAACACTGGACAGCCAAACTAAGCAAGACACCTGCAAACACTGCAAAAGCCTTTCTCCACTGAGAAGAAGATGAGAGATGCAAGGCTGTCCCATTTTCAGGCCTTATTTAGCTGAGAATGAGCTCCTTTTGAAAATGTCATATTCCTTCTTTAAGTAGAAAACTGATATATCCAAGCGAGCCAGAACTGGGGCTGGAAACAGATAAGTCCATTTTTAAGAGGATTTATTACTGTCCTGAGAACTTGGGAAATGAACAATTTCTCTGACAAAGGAACAAAGCCCTCCATAAGAAGAGGTTGTGGAATAGTTTAAAACACACCACATAAATGAGATGTGTGCTCATGGCTGAGAAAAAATATTCTTTGATGTATTTCAACAAGATGTTTGAATCATAACTGGGAACTCGGATGAATAACAAAGCAACAGCTAGAAGAGGTCATGAGAAAAGGAAAGGAACATATTCCTGGCTGTGGCAAAGTACTAATTCTGTCTCCTGCTGCAGCCAGCCTCTACCTGCCTGTTCCTGAGGGTCTTTCACCCAAGTGTAAACCTCTTTAAGGCAATGGGACACTTAAATCTGAGTCTTATTTTCTTCTAATAGCACTGGTCCTACTGAGGTGGTGGTGTGAATTGCTCATAACACTCAAACCGCTACTTCTTTTTGCAGTAAAGTCAAGCACTGCTATGTTTTCTTGCCCTGGATGTAAATGCTGATGAAGGGTACCTTGCAACATGAGTAACAGAAATACTGTCATACACAAGACACAGACTTATCTGCTTGTTCTCTCCAGTGAACTAATATAGCAAAGGGAGATGGAGAGAAAAAAAAATATGAGAGGGAAGAAATGCTCTCACCTCAAGTTTTTTTTTTTTTTAAATGTGAGACTATTTCCCAGTAAATCACACAGAGAAACACAGTGGACGCTGCCAAAACACAAAACCCACATTCCTTGCAAAGTGGCAGGACAGTGATAACTTCATTCAGCATGTGCCCCTGAGATCACAGCCAACAGCATGTTCCAGATTGACAAACTGTCAAGGTACAAGATAAGTGCTTCTGTTAGCACAGGGCAGCATAAAAACAGGTGTATTATTTGTTCATCAAATAATCACAGGAGACTTTTTGTATAAAGAAAAAAAATCAAATAAGTTGAATGGCAAATCACAGTTTGATCCTTTTACGAGTGCTATATAAAGTATTAGAGCTTTTATTTAGGAAAAAATACAATTTTCTTGTTCACTTTCATAGTAATCTACTACATCTTTAAACCAGGGCCAAAGCAGAGACTAATTTATTCATGGATCAATGAAAATCACGTGGTCTTATAAATTTTATTGCTTCCTCATCTCCGTTTGTTTCTCAGTTAACATTCCTAGTTTTTCACCAAATGAAGTACTGTGTCTCTACACATCTGGCAGACCCAGGGCCACCCGCTAAAATAACAATTTATACTTTGTAAGACCTTCCATGCTTCACAAAACCAAAGTCATTGTCTTGGGTTATATAACAAAAAAAAAAGTGTATTCTACTTCATCTGTTGAAAGCAGTTGGGGAGATGTTTTTCTTCATCTCTTGTAACTCCAGGGGAAGGAAGGCGGATGCCTTCTGATAATGGGCCAGCTGTTAAAACCAGGTGTAGCAGTGTTTCTTATCTCTTCCACCACCCGTCCATCCTCCAGGGAGAGATCTTCTGCTGATGGGCCATTAAGGCTCACCAATGTCATGACACATTACATCATACCATTGTGAGATGCTCCACTCAGTGTGGGAAGAGCCAACCATTCCTACTTAGATAAAAACTGAGAATCAGGAACATCAGGTTTTCCATTGGATTCCTGGAGGAAGACTGGACCCATCTCACCACCACTGGACTTTCTACAGGATCGTCTCTACTCCATAGAACCACATCTGTTACTCCAGGACGATTTATGTGGACTGCTTTCAACATCCTGACCAACAGGGTGTCAGGTTGTATCCCTGACTCTGTCAGGGTTTCTAGGATTTTTGTTTGTTTGCTTGCTTGTTTGTTTTTGTTCAACTACTTTTGTATTTTTAAATATTCCTAGTAAAGAACTGCTA
This sequence comes from Acrocephalus scirpaceus scirpaceus, assembly GCA_910950805.1. Classification (NCBI taxonomy): domain Eukaryota; kingdom Metazoa; phylum Chordata; class Aves; order Passeriformes; family Sylviidae; genus Acrocephalus; species Acrocephalus scirpaceus. The sequence continues at coordinate 30,067,037 of OU383773.1, forward strand.
TTCCTATTCCCATATCTTTGCCTGAAAGCCCCTAATTGTAAAATTATAATAATTTGGAAGGGGGGGGATCTCCATTCTCCATTCCAAGGGAAGCTCTAACTTTCCCTGGCAGATACCTGTCTTTCCAAACCAAGACAGTAATATGGAAATCATATATATTATATGTGAATTACATATATATAAATGGTGAAATGTATATGATAATTTACATATAATGATAATTCATGATGTTTTGGGCTTGAAGATAAGGAATGTGGTAAATGATTCAGGCACCACATAGAAAGTAGGCAAAATAGTGTAACTTGTTCATTAATGACTTGAACACTTGGATGGAGTGCCTCCTCAATAACTTTGCTGATGATACAAAGCTAGGAGGAGAGACAAATATCCAAGTGCTGTGCAGCCATGCAGCTAGGACAACAAGCTGAATAGATAGTCTGAGAAGAACCTAACAAAGTTCAACAAAGGCAAATGTAAGGTCCTGCACCTGGGCAGGAATAATCCCATGCACCAGTTCAGATGGGGGCTCACCTGTTGGGAAGCAACTCTGCAGAAAAAGCCTTGGGGGTTTTGGCAGATAACAAGCTGTCCATGAGTCAGCATTGTGTCCTTGTGACCAAGAAGGCCAGTGGTATCCTGGGGTACATTAGGAAGACCATTCCTAGCAGGTCGAAGGAGGTGATCCTGCCATTCTGCTCAGCCCTGTGTCCAGTTCTGGGCTCCCTACTACAAGGGAGACATGGAGCTCCTGGCGCAGGTCCAGCAGAGGGCTACTGGGGGACTGGAGCATCTCTCTTGTGAGAGAATAATTTGAGAGACTTAAGCCTGTTCAGCCTTGAGAAGAAGCAAGTGAGAGATAAACTCTTCAATGTCTATGAGTATCTGAAGGGAGGCTGTCAGGAGGATGGATCCAGGCTCTTCTCAGTGGTGCCAATAGGACAAAAGGCAGTAGGCAGAAACTGAGGCACAGGAAGTTCCACCTGAACATGAGGAAAGAGCTTCTTTACTGTGCATTGACCACACACTGGAACACATTGCCCAGAGAGTTTGTGGAGTCTCTCTCCCTGGGGATATCCAAGACCAGTGTGGACACAATCCTGTACAACTTGCTCTAGGAAGACCCCACTTGAACAGGAAGGTTGGATCACATGACCCAGGTCCCTTCCAACCTTACCCATTCTGGGATTCTGAGAAAAATGATGGTATTGCCTGATCATCTAGTATTTGGCAACCTCTTGTGCTTAGCACGCCTGCCCCCATAAAAACTATTCTATATCTGTAACTATTATATATCTGTATATCTATATCTGTAACCTAAAACATACTCTGTTTCCAAGAGTTTCCCCAAACTTGCTGGTCCACAGGCAATAAAAATAAATAAGTAGCTCACTACTTAGATTTTCTTATAGAGAAAATATAAAGAAAATATAGAGAAAATATAGAGAAAATATGGGGAAGAAAATACATCTGCAGAAAGTGAAATAAGACCGTTTCAGAACCTGTAAGTTGGAACACTCTGTGTTACAATTGTGGCAATGAGCAGAAGGGGCTCTATTTAATTCTTGAGTAAAGAATCTTTGGCAGTATTTCCCTTAGCATTGTGCTGGTCTAAAGATCTACACTCACTTCAGTTTTGATACTGAAAGGGCTTAGGCCAGTTGCCGTGACTGCATACAATCACAGTTTTCTAGGAATCACAGTAAACAAGAGCATACAGGAACAACTCCTGCTTTTCAATGCAGGTATTAAGTAAGCTTTGAAGATATCCTATTCTGGTCCACCCTAAGCTTGCTTCATTTGGAGGATTTGACAAATGTTGTTTCAAATCTCTATTGCTACTATTTTTTCCAAGAATTCTGATCTTATCAGAACAAGACCATACCCAACATAACAATTCATGAGCCTGCACAGCAGATTTTATTCACTGAATTCAAAAATCACCTTTGATCAAGCAGCATGGGTATCGTCAGGAAGAGTATAAGCCTTCTGCGAGGACAAAGTTCATGTATAACATCAGGGCCACAAGCCAAAAGAACAATTTTGTCTTTACTCCTCAGGGAACTGATTTCTCTTAATAGTAATCCCTGCTGTGCAGAATCTTAATTACAGGGCAAATAGATTGCAACATCACTGAAGGAACACATATGAGTCATTAATTTCTCCATATAAAAGTTTATAATTTACTCATTGCACAAGTTATTTTAAGGTAGCTTAATACATAGATATAAATATTTTCAGGAATGAGGATCTGGATATTATCGATGGGACAATTTTACTTGCAGTCACTGTGACAACAGCTATTGCAGGAAAATTTGTGAATCCTCAGCAACTTCAGACAGCCTGTATAAATGCTTTTAAGTCTGAACTATAAACAAGTCTCTGTTACTGAGTTACATCTGAGCTCTGGGAACTGCTGATGGCAGAGCATTTGCAGCCTCGCCCTCCTGCGCTTGCAGCCGAGGAGCTGGGGCTGCTGCCCTGCTTCCTGCCAGCACTGCCACACCAAAGGGGAGCATGGAAAGCAGCTGAGACCTGTATATCTATTGGTGAACATCCACACCTTGGATTTATTTGCCTCTAAAACAATCTTGAATGATTTGATACTCCCAAGTTACATGCTCTTAGCCTCAACTTGTGTCACTGAGATCAACTACTGGCAGAGGGATGGAGCTAAGGCAGCATGAAAGCATATTCTTAGTGCTGTTATGTTCACTGATGTGGAGTTTGTTCACTGTCTACTATTGTTTCCATGGTTTGTTGGGACCTGTTCCACATAAGACTGCAAGTTGCTATGAGCAAAGTGTGTGTGTATTTGGCCACTCCTACAGAACTCTGGCTTGGGGCTTAATTGTTTTTATTATAAGTAATGCTTAATAAAATTAGTCACATAACCCAAGAGAACCAATAGCACTAGGCTGTTTCTAAACAACTTTCTGATGGGAATTATACCAACAATTAGCAAGTATTCACTAAAATGGAAGCTTCTCATGCATCACTATCTATAGGCAAAGCTGTCAGTGGCAAACTTGAACAGAACTCTGCTTCATGTGCAAAGGCTTTACTTCCAATTCCTTAGAACTTTTCTAATTGTTAGCAGTTTTAAGTGGAAGTTGTCTATTCCACTTATTACCTGAGTTGTTTTTGTCCCCCCTAATATTTCAGTCTGAATATTTCAACCATTTCTGAGAATGAGGTTGGGAGAAGAAAACCCTGCTGTTTTGTAGTTGTTGAGATGGACACTGCACACAAAGTGCTTCAGTAAAAACAGTAGAAGGCTTCAAGCTTCAGCTCCTTGGTATCTAAAAGTCTCTTTTACCTTTTCTCTTTAGTAATCCCACAGGGCAGCTCCACACAGCTCCAGCTCTTTCTCCACAGTCCTCTCTTCCTTCTGCTGCTCTAGCTCACTCCTTTCTGTTTCTATCATGGCCGCCTGGACGCTGTTTGTCCTACATACAGTGTCTTACCCTTTCTGGCCCTTGCATGACCTCCTGTCCCTTCCTCCTTATAGCACAGCCAGCAGACTCCAACTGACTCTGACTCCAACTAACTCCAACTGAACTCCCTCCCAGCTAACTCACTCTTTATCACACCCATAGCTGGGAGGGCGAGGCTGTTCCCACTCTTGGATAATTAACACAGCTGCAATATACCAAGGGTAAGATTGTCTTTAGTACTATAGTCTCTGTCTCCCCGCAATCTGTCTCCCCACACTGTTTGGTCTCATATGAAAATATTTTAATAGCATTCTGGGTTTTACAATTAAAAAGGAAACACCATGGTTTTTATCTTGATCAAGAACACAAAGAGTTCTGCTAGGAGATGTTTAGAGAAATTTTGATGAAACCTGTGTGCACTGTGAATATTCTTTGAATGTGTTTGTTCAATATATATTATTACTGTTAGAGAATTTAACCAGGGAAAATGAGTCATGAATCTTTTGGCTATTGACAAAAGTATATACCCCTTTCTAATTATCAAAAATTAGGAGGATCCAAAGCATGTTGTTAGAGCTGGTAGGTTAGTGATTTGTGTGTTAGTGACGAACATATTGGTCACTGCAGGGGGTTTGGATTAGCTGACCTTTAAAGGTCCTATCCAACACAAAATTTCTGTGATTCTGTGTGTACAGTGTATGTTAACAACATCAAGCTGACCTGTTGGGATGCAAAATCCCTCTAGGCCCCATCCACACAAGCCCGGGGGTGCTCAAAGATGTGAGGGCTGAATTAAAACCTTCAGAGAAACTAAAATACATAAATCCACACAGACATGAGGTAGAAATGCAGGTTTAGTTTTAAATAAGTAAAGAATCTTTTAAGTGCCTTAAACAAATAAGAGCCTGTATTAGTTAGTAAGAAAAAGCCCTAAAACCTAGTTTAAAGTTCAAGTAGCATTACCTTTTACAAAGTTAACTAAGTTCTAGTCATAACAAAACATAATGTAGCCTTGCTAGCATTCCTAGAAAGAACAGATAGAATCATATATGTAGAATATGTGTAAGAAATTATGACTCTCATACATCAATGTTAGATTCAGATAGGTCCAACAAGGCAGTAGTTAAACTGTGTTTGTAATGGATTAGTTTAAAAATAGAATAAAAATGCACTGCTTAGAGAATGCAAATCATCATCACCACCACCATGAATGGAACACAGATCACGGATGCTGTTGCTGTTGCTGCTGCTGCTGCTGCTTCTGCATGGGACTTGATGATTTTATGCTAGAAGGCTTTCTGCATAATGGCATGAATTGTAACAACTCTGCCTTCATGAGACTGATTTTAGCCATGCAATAAAGGACTATTACTTTCACAACTACCCAACTTCTGTAGTCTTCAATGAAGACATGCTGAAAACTTGACACTAACCCACAGTCTTATAATACAAAATTAGTTATATTTCATTTTTTCTTTTTCATAGAAGTTATTTCATATTCACAAACTTATTGAAAAATGTGGGCAAATAAATTTGTCTTAAGAAAATGGTAGTCAAGCTCCTGATGGAGCTAGCAGAGTAGGTAATCTGAAAGTATACTACAGTTATGGAAAAAAACCCAGCATAGCTGCCCTCTGGTCTCTTGTTCAAAATTAAAGGCATTTCCAGTCCCCAGAAGAGCTCTGCTGTTTCTGTAGTAAAAACAGCAACAGTTAATGGATTTTATAAATTGCTGTTTATGAACTTTAATGTCTTGATTCTTGTAGCTCCTTCCCAATCAAATTTATGGCTAAAACCAATCACATCTGTCAACATCTCATCATATCTGACTCCTTCCTCCTCAGTAGCACACAACACTCAACACACACAACAGAGGGCTGAATATAAAGACTGGGGCTACACCTACTACAGTAAATGAAGTGCAAGCAACACCACGGTTTACATCCAAAGCACTGAAGCCTTGTTTCCTTTCCATACCCTGTGCTATACCTTTCTGTGCCTGAACAGGGAGTTTTTGGCATGGATAGGGTCTAAATTGAATTGTTAACAATTCAACATATTAAATGACACTTAGTAGTCCATAAACCCAAGCTTGGGCCGTGCTAAGTGTGCTGATAATAGAGGTATCCACATACTCTAAATTCAGTTCTCTTTCCTGTGCACATCTTCACTCCTAACATTTATCTTCAGTATGTTAAAGTTGCCACAGAAACTGACCTTATTTCTGATGGTAGCTGAGCTTGAACACAAGAAACCTGCATGCTTTAGACCGGACTGGGAAAAGAAAGACACAATGGCAGTATAAACATAGTCGGACAAAGTATACATATATTCATATACAATTTTTATTTTTGTACCTTTGTGTTATTTGCACCAAGATTTCACTTGCTTTGGAAAAATAATGGTCCTGATTCTGATCTTACTGAACATGTAAGTTTGTGCATTGCAATGACATAAATCATCAAGATTACAATTTCTAAAATTTATATAAGACTATTTCTAGACATGTTAGCAAAAATGGTTGGAGTATGGTAGGAGTAAAATAATAATCTCAAGAAGAATGGCAGAATAACAGAGAAATCTGAATTCTGTTCTACTTTCTAAATGATGAACGACGAAGGTCTTTAGAGTTCTAGATAATAGATTTTTAGACATAATTTAGTTCATGCAAAATATAATGAACCATCCAGCTTACATGGTCTGTCATTCTGGAGAGACGAGACAATGGAGATGCTCTGGGTTTCTGTTTGTTTGCTGTAAAATTTACTGTTGAAAGCTTGAGAAAGACACAATGAGTCTATGGTCAAGCTGTGACAGAACTGGATCAAGATCAATCAGTACCTTAGAGAGATTTCAGGTGAAAACTCAAAGCCTCTGTAAATACATCTCCAGCAACAATTCTATCAATCTTCTATAATCTGCCTTTTTTTTCCTGCCATTTCTTCATGGTGTTTGGAGAATGGAGTAGAGGTGTTATAATTGGACTAAATGCTAGCAAAACAGATACAAAAAACCCCACAAAAAACCAACAAAACAAAACCAAACCAAAAAAAAACCAAAACCAACCAACCAAACAAAAGACCCAGGGTCCTCCAGGGGAGACAGGCCACAAGAAAAGCAGAAGGTAAGAAGATTTATTAAAGGTAAGAAGGCTTTCAGAAAGCTGTGAAAGCAGGCCCCAGAAACAGAAAGAGCAGAGGAACTTGGAATTAGCTGCAACTGCAAAGCTTGAAAGTAGGAAAAGATAAAATGATACAGTAAGCAAAGACATGAAACAATAGTTAGAGTTTTTAGGCTTGGCTAGAATAGACCTTAAGACTGCAGAAAAATATGCTTAGCAAGATAGTAGAAGGTTTTAAGCTTAATAATGGAATATTGTGTATTGTTAATAGAAAGCATACAAGCAAGCACTGTTTGAAGCAGGTACACGTGTGCTTTCAGTGATTGGCTAGAACAACAGCCTTAGCAATATGCTATTGGCTGGAAAACTTTTAAAATACTCTGTAACAAAGAAATCTTTGGCTGCTGCTGGCAGACATGAGCTGTTGCCATCTTTCAATTGTCTCAAACCCTGGTATGAGGCTGATGTCGCAATAAAGGCTCAAAGGAATGTCTCCCAGTGGTGCCATCCAGTTCATGCAAAACCTCCAACACAACCAACATGTTTTGTTGAAGGCAGTGAAGCTTTCCAGTTTTTATTGCATTTGTTTTAATAAAGACAGATTCCTCTTCTTTAAAAATAATTTTTATGAGTCACTGTATGTTGTGTTCCTCTGAGGAATGGTTTTTCCCCTCAGAGTCCCCCTGAAGTGTGTGCCATGTAATTGGACCCTTCCTCCCTATCTTACCTACTCTTTCCTTGGCCAAAAACTAGATAAACCCCTGTCTCTTCCTGTTCTCTCTCTCTCTCCTTGCTCTTCTGGAACATCACTTCAAGAATAAAACTTGGACTGAGGCCAGGGGTGAGAGCCACTCTTTTGAAATCTTTATTCTGTCTCTATGAAATATATTTCCCTAAAACCCCTGAGCAACTCAGCTAGCTAGAGCCCGGGGTGTGGCTAGAGGGAGTATATTTCAACTGTAGACTTTGAAGTTCAAATATTGTCTGCCAAAGAGTCAGAATGCACAGGCTCAGATACATGTCTCCATAGAACTAACTTTCTATCCTATGCTCTGATATTTATAGGGGAAAAAATCAGGACATTTTCAGAACTTCTATTTCTCCTATGGGGCTGTTATAAATGATTAGAAGCCAATTCAAAAATAACAGGGTTTATTAGCAAAATTTCCAACACCAAATTAAAGCCACAATAAAAACAGGACAACAATCGATCGAAAGTTGGGTGGACAGAGTGGCGGTACAAGGGTACCCTCCGAATTCTGCCACACTGCTAGGTTTCAGCCTGTGGGTTTTATGCAGTTTTTTCACCCTAAGGCCAAGTCCATTGAAAGTCCAGGCATGCTGTGTTTCTCAATTTTCCAAAGGAGTCCCGTCTGCGTGAAAAAGATTACTTGATAGTTTTTCCGGAATTTGTCTTGGGAGGGGTGATTTGATCATCCAGGATCTCTACCAAGAGCGGTATCAGATGTTGAAGAGCTGTGAAGTGAGGGTCCACCCTTGATGGATGGGCCATCTTCCTGCTCTACCTTGTCGTTTCAGTTGCAAATATGTTTTGGAACTCTGGAATCTTGGAGACACCCTTGGGTAGCTTCTTATTAGTAGATCAAATCCATAATACAATATTACATACACGAATTTATCTATTATACCTATTACAGTCCCCCACCTTTTTATTTACCCAAATAAATTCGTGTTTGTGTTGGACTGCTTTTCCTTAGTAATTGCCTTTGGGTCATGGCATTCTACCCCTTTGTCTGATTCATAAATTTTGTATTGAGTGTCATAAAAGAAATAATACCCTTTTCCCTTATCCTTAGGACAATCATAATGCTTTTGATACTTCAGGTTTTCCCTGGTGCCATGTTTAGCCGTAGTTTACGTCTCTTCCTGAGGGTCAGCCTCTGCAGGCTCTTGGGGGGGGGGTTCCCCTGTCTCTTGGCTCAGGACTACGAGGACTTTCCATCACAACATGCCTCTGCTTTTCCCTTCGCCTACGGGGTAGCAGCCCGCGGCGGGGTAATCTATCTTCTCGGCAGCAGGCATATGTTTCTGGAGTCCTGTCAGTCTGAGCTGCAAACCTTCTTTTAAAGGCACTCCACCGGGACGACCTGATTGTATCGGACCAGCAAGGTACTTTGATTGTCTTTCTGCACTCGACCTTGAGCACTTCAGCCTCAGTATCCAATTGTCCTTTTGTCCCCTTTTTATTTATATGATACCATTCTGGAGAATCTAACTCCAGTAGACCCAAGTTAGTGGCAATTACTAGGAAATGGCTAGTCTCTTTTTGTTCTTTTTCTAAACAGTTGGTACATAATCTTTTTGGCCTACGCCCCCCTTTGCAGTGAGCAACTCAAATCAACTTACAATATACACACTTAAAGTGAACAAAGGGAAAACATTCACAATCTGGTCTTTCGCAACTTATCTGATCCCCCCTGTTCATCGGTGTCGTTGCAACCTGACTTTCAGATCTCCAGGAGATGAGGACACTCTCCATTTTTGAGTAGTGTATTGTGGCTCCACCTTCTTCACTCTCGAAGCGTGGGTCCACCCTTTTTCTGCCGTCTTAATTGCTGTATCTGTGGTGAGAAGAACAGTGAAGGGACCTTCCCAGTGAGGTGCCAGAGGTATATCTTTCCAGGTTTTTACCAAGACTTTATCACCTGGATTTATTTTGTGTATTGCAAACCCCAAAGAGGTACTTTGAGAAATGAGCCCCTGTTTTCGTAGATCTTGTAAATTCTTATTTATGGCTATTAGGTATGGTTGAATTTGGGTATCCTCTATTTGAGGGTGTCCCACAGGCATTCCATGTTTATAAGGCATTCCATAGAGCATTTCAAATGGTGACAACCCTGTTTCTGAATGAGGCATAGTTCTTATGTTCAGAAGAGCTAAAGGAAGACACTTCACCCAAGACATCTTGGTTTCTATCATTAATTTGGACAGTTGAGCCTTCAATGTTTGGTTCATTCTTTCTACTTGCCCAGAGCTTTGGGGGTGCCAAGGGGTGTGATATTGCTATCGAATTCTTAGAGCTTCTGCAGTCTGTTTGATAATTTTGGAGGTGAAATGTGTTCCCTGATCGGAATCGATATGATCTATTATCCCATAGCGAGGGATAATTTCCTCTAGCAATACTTTTGATACTGTCTGGGCAGTAGCTCTTGCCCTAGGGAAGGCTTCCACCCAGTGAGTTAATTTGTCCACTATTACTAATAAAAATTTATATCTCCCCACCTTAGGTAAATCAGTGAAGTCCACTTGGATTCTTTCGAACGGGCAATAGGCAACTGGACGTCCCCCTAAAGCAGTTTGTCTGTAGGTAGCTCGATTAATCCTCTGGCAAACCATACACCCATGCACTTCCTGTTTGGCTAATTCATAAATCCCCTTACATCTGAAGAATTTCAAAAATTGTTCTGCTAGAGCCTGGGCTCCCCAGTGCGTCTGCTGATGCAATCTTTTCAGAATTTTCCTAGTATATTCTTTTGATACCAATGCCTTTCTATCAGGTAATTTCCACCTCCCCTCCTCTAGCTTACCCCCTATCTTTTTAAACTCCTCGATTTCTTTCTGAGAGGGGTATGGGGGATATTCCTGAAGTTCCTTTTTCCCAGCCTCAGGGATACTTATTGTGAGCAGTGCTGCTCTCTTTGCCTCTTTGTCAGCCAGATTATTGCCCCTGGTCTGGAATTGCATACCCACCTGATGTCCTCTGACATGGACAATAGAGATTTCTTCGGGTTCCCTAATCGCCTCCAAAATTTGCTTTATTATTTCCCCATGAATTAATCCTCGTCCTCGGGTGTTAATTAAACCTCTTTCTTCCCATATTTTACCAAAAGTGTGTGCAACTCCATAAGCATAGTTTGAATCTGTGAAAATAGTGCCTCTCTTCCCTTTTAATCTTTTGAGTGCCCTTAGTACTGCATATAACTCACAGGCCTGGGCAGACTAGCTTGCATTCAGGGGCCCTGATTCTACCACTTCCCCTGATTTGCCATCTACTATGGCATATCTTGATTTTCTTTTACTTTCTATTACTCTCGCTGATCTATCTACAAACCATTTCTCTCCTTCTTCTAGTTCTTCTTCTCCTAAGTCTGGTCTTACCTTGGTTTGTAGTTCTACCATTTCTGTACAGTCGTGAATAGTTTTTTCTAGTGCTTCTCTGAACAGGAACTGATCTGGATTCTGAGCAGCTGTTGTCTTGAGTTCTAAACCATGTGAGTGTACCAGAATAGCCTCATACTTTAGGAGCCTGGTGTCGGTGAGCCTTTTATCTGCTTTTTGTTGCAGAATGCTCCTCACATTATGTGGCGAATAAACTACTAGGGGAGCCCCAAATGTTACCTTTTTGGCTTCTTCTACTAACAGGGCTACAGCCACAATTGCTTGCAGGCAGGTAGGCCATCCCCTACTTACCGGATCCAAAAGTTTAGAGACGTATCCTACAGGCTTTTTGGTCCCTGCCCAGTCTTGAGTTAGAACACCATGAGCAGTATGATTGCTGACATCTACAAATAACTGAAACTGCCTTTTTATGTCTGGCAAACTTAAAACAGGAGCAGTTATCAGTGCCTCTTTCAACCTCTTAAACTCAGCTTCATCTTTTTCTGTCCATTTCACTCTATCTGTGTTTAGTCTTTCATAAAGAAATTTTACCTTTTCACTGTATCTTTCGATCCATTGTCTGCAATATCCTAATAATCCTAACAACTGCCTGATCTCCCTTTTTGTCCGGGGAGGGGGCAGCGCTACAATTCCAGCGACCCTCTCAGGGTCTAGTTTCTTCTTACCTTTTGAAATCCAGTGTCTAAGGTATCTTACTTCAGGCTCAACAAATTGTAATTTTGATTTTGAAACCTTTAATCCCTTTTCTGCTAGGAAATTCAGTAACAAAACTGTACATTCTCTTACTTGCTCCTCTCTCTGGCCTGCTATCAGTAAATCATCAACATATTGCAATAACTTGGTTCCTTCAATCGGCATGAGTTGACTCAGTAATTGTTCGAGAGCTTGACCAAAGAGGTTAGGAGAATCCACAAATCCCTGAGGCAGAGATGTCCATCTAAGCTGCTGCTTTCTGTTTGTTTCAGGATCTTCCCATTGAAATGCAAAGTAATCTCGGCTCCCCTCGGCCAGAGGACACGCATAAAACGCATCTTTAAGATCAATTACACTGTAATACACATCTTCTGGCGATACCCTATTCAGAAGGGTATAAGGGTTGGCTACTACAGGAAACTTTGTTTTTGTTCTTTCATTCACTGCTCGGAGATCTTGTACTAACTGGTAGCTTCCATCGGCCTTTTTTACTGCCAGGATGGGCGTGTTGTGCCTTGACATACAAGGCTCCAAAGTCACTTTTCAATTAGATTGTCAATGACCTGTTTTAGTCTCCTCCTCCCTTCCAGTGATATAGGATATTGTTTAATTCTAATAGGTTCCTCAGGTTTTTCTATTTCAATTGAAATTGGCTCTACTGCCAATCTCCCCACTTCTCCTTGAGAGCACCAAACCTTTGGATTAATTTTGTCTTCATCTTCAGTACTCAGTTTGTATAGGCTTACTACTAATTGCGAATCTTTTACTGTCAGATTTATTCCCAGTGCTATAATCATGTCTCTACCCAGCAAATTATAGTCTGCTTCTTCTACCAGAAGCAAATTCCCTATGCAAATTTTACTATCTGATTCAATCTCTACATCTTTAATTATCGATACTTTGAATGGGTCTCCCTTTGCCCCAACTATTGTTACCTTATCCTTACTTTTGAAACAGCCTTCGGGCAGTCTCTGTACTGTGCTTCTCTCTGCCTCTGTATCTGGTAAAAATGTTATTTCTTCTTTTTGGGGACCTATTCTTTTAGCTTTACCAAGGGCTCATTTGATGTTCTGGTCCCCAAAATAAAAAGCCCTTGACACCCCTAATCTTCCTGAAAAATTTTCTCATCCTTTATTCTTTTTCTACAATCCCTTTTTATGTGACCTTTCTTTTTGCAGTAAAAACACTCTGGGGGTTCTCCTTTTGGCCCTGGGTTCCTATTTGGCAGGTCCATTTTTCTCTGCGTTGTTCTTACCTGGTCCCAGCTTTTCTCTTGCTTTTGTACTTCTCTCACAGCTTCGACAAGAACTTTGGCCTGTATTTTTTGATTTTCCTTGTCTCTCCTCATGTATACCTTCTGAGCCTCCCTTAGTAATTCTTGTAAGTTCTTGTCTTGCCAGTTTTCTATTTTTTCTAATTTTTTTCTTATGTCTTCTCAAGACTTTGCAACAAATTGTGTTTTTAACACAATTCTACACTTTTAACACAATTTTAACACTTCTCCAGTAGGGGAATTAGGGTCTGTCCCAGAATATACCTGTAGGCTTTTCCAGAGTCGGTCCAGCCAATCTGAGGGAGATTCCTCTTTTCTTTGACATTCCCCAAACACCCGGCTAATATTTTGTCCCCTTGGCACCGCCTCCCGTATTCCCTGGATAATTATATTCCTAAGGTCTATCATATTCCGCCTACCTTCCTCAGTCTGGGAACTCCATCCCGGGCTTTGGCTAGGCCATTTTTGGTCTCCGGGTGTACTTTGGGGGTTACAGCGTTCCCAATTTCGGATCCCAGCCTGTCAGATTAAATCTCTTTCTTTGGGGTTGAATAGTGTCCTTAAGATGGACATAAGGTCTTCATAGGTGTATATGCTACTTCCCAGAAAGTCCTCCAGCCTTTCTGCTACTCCGAATGGGTCATCTAATAACCGCCCCATTTCTTTCTTAAAAGCTCTCACATCTCCCGTGTTAATTGGAACATTTACGAATCCGATAACTCCGGGTGTGGTAGGGATTTCCCGTAAAGGGAAGAGGTTATGTTTGTCCTCCTCGTTTTCACTCCCCTCTTCACTCATGAACTTAGCCCTTCTCCGAGTCCGGCTAGCTGGAGGAGAATCTGCTGGAGCCGTTTTTCCAGCTCCCGTGGGCTGCGGGGGAACAAGTGGCTGAGAAATCGGGGCTTTTGCCCGGGGGGAAACTGCTTCTTTTGGTTGTGGGAAAGGCGGAGTCCGCGAAGAGGCTTTCAGGATTTGTAGTTCTGCCGCTTGCGGGCACGGCGCCCCTGGGACTTGCGGGGATGGCGCTACCCATTTTGATGGTGCCTCTAAACGTATGGAAAGGGGTCCCTGATCTGGGGTTCTTTCTGGAGGCAGGGATAGGAGCCGGGGAGGCAGTTGGGACGTTCCCCAGAGATTAAAGGGAGGAAGGGATGCAGCTTGATCCGGTCCCATGAACTGAGCCCCCTGCAAAGAACCCAGGGCAGGTACAGGCTGGTTAACGGGTCCCGGGGGGGCGGAGGGGGGTGCCGATATGAGGGGAGGGAGAAATTCTAGTGGATCCCATTCATCATTTTTTACTGAAGTTCCCTTCTGAGTTCTTAGTGCAAACAATCCTGCTCTGGCTTCTACCCACACCTGAGCATACTCTCTTTCCTCGCAGGCTGCTGATTTTTTACTTTCTACGTAGCTGCAAAGTATTTTGCATATCCACTTTTCAAATGTGCTGAATATTGGCCAAATCACATGTCTCTTTATTTCCTTACCCCCCCAAACTTTGATACAGTAATAAGTAATTTTTTTCTTGGACTTACCTTTCAAAGAGGGGCACTCTTCCCAGTGCTCTAAGATCCATCCCAGTGGACTTTCTGGTGGGATTTCAAAAGCACCTTTTCCCTTTCTGGGAGCACACTTTTTCTTTGATTCTTTCTGATGTTTACTCCTTCCTTGCCCGATTTTAACAAGAAAACTTCTTTACCTTTCGGTAATGGATCGCAATGCTAAATTCTTTCTTAGCTTTGGCTAAGAGCAGGGATCCTCTCCCAGACTGTTTTAAATCGCAAACCGGGTCCCGAATGTTCGGCTTACTTACCCTGTCCGGTGAGCTGAACCGGGGGTCTGTTCGTCTGATGAAAGAATCTTCAGTTTGCGTCCTGGGCTTTTACCAGCCCGTAGCAAAAAGGGTTTACCAGTTTCCCCGAACTCAAAAGGAATGTATCCTTCCCCTTTTTGCTTCCTTGTGATCGATCCCCCCCAGACTCCCCTGAGTCTGGGTTTTGATGAGTGAATGAGCTTTCCCAATTCGCTTCCCCGTCAGCCGACCAAACCCCTCGCGGGAAATTTGGAACTGTGGCTTTCAGGTCCACTCTCGTGTCGCGGCCAGGCCACGTCTCATTCACCCACTCAATCACACCCACTCAACCAGGCAGTACTTACAGCTATTTTCTTGCTTGGAGATCTTCGTGCACGGAGAATTTTTTATGAGTGAAAAATTGTTGCCTGCCGTGGCTCCGAAAAGACCTTTCCCGGTCTTTTCCCGAGTTCTCTGCTATTCCTTGGATCCAGGACTTTTCCCTTTTTATTGTGGCGCTTTTATCTAATTTTTGGATTCGTGATACAATAGGTGCAAAGGGGCTTCCTGCTTTGCCGGGCCGCCAAAAAACTAGCAGGGCGCCCCCCGTGCAAAGGGATTCCTCCACAGCCAAATTGTATCTGAGTCATGGCACCAAATCTGTTATAAATGATTAGAAGCCAATTCAAAAATAACAGGGTTTATTAGCAAAATTTCCAACACCAAATTAAAGCCACAATAAAAACAGGACAACAATCGATCGAAAGTTGGGTGGACAGAGTGGCGGTACAAGGGTACCCTCCGAATTCTGCCACACTGCTAGGTTTCAGCCTGTGGGTTTTATGCAGTTTTTTCACCCTAAGGCCAAGTCCATTGAAAGTCCAGGCATGCTGTGTTTCTCAATTTTCCAAAGGAGTCCCGTCTGCGTGAAAAAGATTACTTGATAGTTTTTCCGGAATTTGTCTTGGGAGGGGTGATTTGATCATCCAGGATCTCTACCAAGAGCGGTATCAGATGTTGAAGAGCTGTGAAGTGAGGGTCCACCCTTGATGGATGGGCCATCTTCCTGCTCTACCTTGTCGTTTCAGTTGCAAATATGTTTTGGAACTCTGGAATCTTGGAGACACCCTTGGGTAGCTTCTTATTAGTAGATCAAATCCATAATACAATATTACATACACGAATTTATCTATTATACCTATTACAGGGCCAACTACAGAAGAGCTGAGAAACTCCGCAGTGATTCCTTTGGACACTGTGCTGTCTTTGCAAAGGTGAGCACCCAAAAACATAGCTCATGATTGAGCCCAAATTTATTGTGCCAACAGCAAGACTTTCTTTTTTTTAGGGCTTTTTTGGCGGGATTTTCTTATACTTCTAGAAAGTTATGAAGATCAGAAAAAATAATAACTCCATATGTGAAGGATATTTGTCTGACTTGAAAAAGATTCTAGGGAATTTAAAATGTTTTATGCAGTTAATATTAACATCAAATTATAATATTATGAACTTCCCACATAATATTCGGTGCCAACATAGAAAAGATGCTGTGTCAGTGGGCAGGTCTATTATTATAGAAATAATTATATTATATTATATTATAAAAAAGCACATGTAAAGATATGCAGCATTTTGAAAACCACAATTTATTTGCCTTGATTTAGGATAAGACTGAAGCATATACTCACTAGGACAAAGCTGGAATGGTTTTCTGATTGGCACTTCATTAAATTTAAGGAAAACCAGCCTGTTTTTTTCTTTTTCAAATTCAAGAACTGTGGTATGAAAATTGCTTTCTTTTCCTTTAGGTAAAAGGAAGAGAAACCAGGTAGGAGTTAGTACTCTCCTAGTTCATACAAATCATGATTGAAAATATAAGCTTAATTTATTCTACAAAATCCATTCTAAAACAAGCAAAGAACCTCTGTGAATATCTTGTTCTCCCTTGTTTTCCTCTCCTTTTTTCTACTAAAAAAATCCTCTGAAGTTGGAGATGATTTGGTGAAGGCTTTAAGTTCCCCATCTGATTCAGCCTTTTCTTCCTATCTTGCTAAGGTAACTTTCAACGCCAGACTAATCCTCCCTGAGGATGCTCTGACAGTGCATGTGTGACTAAATGACACATTTCACATTCCACATCTCAAGCTGTGAGAACTAAAGGGATTTAATAATGTTTATTGCCTAGTTAGTCCTCCTCTTCCATTTGCTCCTTCTCTCTAGCCTTCTTTTCAACCCATAAACCTATGCAGAATTGATGGATTGTACAATATTGCTGAGGAGTATACCCACTGTTTTAGCAAAGGAAGAGCTATTTTTCAAAGCACTCATCCAGAAATCTGGCTGATCAAAGAAGCAATCTAGGTCCCTTAGGGCATTTCTCTTTCCTTCTAGATAAGACAAGACACTGGATAACCTGTAATTAAAAAAAAAAAAAAAAAAAAGGCCAACCAATTAGCAAAACAAAAACCCCTCCAAACTCTACATATGGCAAAGTAAAGCAAACAGGCATTGGAATATTTTGCTTTTGTGACTCATTATGTTCCTGAATAGGGTATGACAAGTATGCTGAAAAGAACAATTGGATGCTTGACTAGCTCTGGATGTCCTGAATTTCAGTCTTACTTCAATTCAGGAGTGTACCTCTGAGGTGAATTTTCTGATTATCCTCACTTGCCAGTTAGATTCACACAGGGACCAGGCTCTGAATACCTACATGAAATTTCTTTCAGATGAAACCAAACCTGGAGTGGGGCCCCAAGACATTTTTCTCCAAAGCCTAAAATATTTGGTGGTCCACAGGTTGTAAAGCTGTAAACTTTCCCTGACGTCCATCTGGTGTCAGTGTCAGACCTTAGCACACATTCATTTGCTCTCCAAATGCTTCTTTAGTGCTGTACTGATTGGCATGACGGAACTCTGCCTCTGTGGCCACATTAGGATACAGTTTGTGCACACAGGCATGAAGTCTATTTGTGCAAATAAAGACTTTTGCCTACAACTATTCTGGGAAATCAGGCTCAGCGAGTGCTCTTTCTGTGACACAGTTACTCTGCAAATGCTGCAGGTCAGCATTTCAAAGCATATGACAGAGAGACTATAGATAAAATCAATAAAGGCAGAAACTTCGAGTGTTTAATCCCTTAAGATTTAAAGACCATTTTTTATTTGTAAATAAAGATATGTCTAACAAAAATTACTGGTCTGAGATATTCAAAATCTGTCACAATTTTCACTGGTGATCTTATATTAGCATATTTACACCTATCTGTAGTTTCAGGTTGATGTACCATCAATCCATTTGATTAAAAAGACTATTTGTAGACCCATTTTCATAGTGCTTCTATATACCTATAGAGGGAAGATCACAGCAAATTCCTACAAAGCCTGACCAAAGTCTCCAGAAGCAGTAAAATTTTAGTTTATTGCCGACACGTATGAACCCAGACATGATGAACCCCAAGAACGGCATTTGGGGCAAGTATATATGTATGAACATGTGAAAATGAGCAGAGAAATCTGGATAAATTACTCTATGAAAGCATCAGTGTCACATTACACAAAGAAAATGTAGTTTGGCAGAAGCAAGTATTTCAGCATTCAGAAGAAAACTGGAATATGTACTTGTGAGTTGCTTTAAAAGTTGTGGTCATAATACTTGTTGTAACATTGTGCTTTCTACTTTTCCGCAGTTCCTCCCCTCCCCCACCCTTCTCCTTCCCGGGCTCCACACACAGATACGGGGTCTAGCCCCTGCAAAATGCAAGGCAGAGCCACCCAGGAAATTGGATTATTTTGGGAAAAGCCACCACCCTTCCCAAAAGGGATTTGACCCCTGGAATGCCTGTCCATCCTAGGCCACTCCCCTCACCCCAGCTATTGGCTGGGTCTCAGCCCTTGCCCTCCCCCCTCCCCAGGTAAAAGCAGCATGCTTGCCATGTGCTCTGTTCTGTAACTGCGCTTTCCACGGACACAAGATCTCCTCTAAAGTGGAATAAAAGCTTTTTGGAAGCCATTACAGATCCAGGTTTCGTCTCTGCTGTTTGTCAAAGCCTTCTGCTAAAAGTCACGCTGGACTTGCTCTGCTCCTGACTCTGTCTCCTCTGGACTGAAGACCAGCCTGTTTCTCTGAATCTTTCTGCACCCGGTAAAAGGATACAATTGCCACTGTGGGGCCTAGCAACTCTGATAGAGACAACAGTAACTTTTTATACTTGTGTCATATTACAGACATTTTTGTGAATATGAAAGCATAGTTGTGCTGTGTTTCTTTAAAAAAATATGAAAAGTAGATAAAAATGGAGTCCATTGTGGACTTCACTGTCAGTGGAGTCCACTGTCTTTGGGGTCCACATAGGTAAGAGCTGAAAATAGTGACTAATGGGAAAAGTTTTGTAAAAACCTCTCACTCCTTGCAAAGAACAAAACCAGAAGATAGTAGAGTAGAACAGCATATCAATGTGCACAGCTGATTAGGAAGAATTTTTTACTCAAGAATATGTGTGAGGAAAAAGTGTTGCTCTGCTGCAGTTTTCTCAGAGATGTAAAGCCCTAGATTTTTAAGCAAAAATTTATGGAGCAAGCAGACACTGTACTGTAGGAATGAACTTGTGCTCATAGGAGGTAGAAGAGGGGAGAATGTAATAGGTCTTTTTCAATTCAAATATGCTGTTCTTTTCCTTGCTGAAATTTTGTAAAATAGGTCTATAGATACTGATCACTGTTTCAGAGCCAAAGCTGCAAAATCCAACAGAGTACAGTGTCAACTACAGCCAGGGTATAGTTTACAAGAAAAGAAATATGGTTTAATGTGACTGGTTTCTCAGCTCTTTTTCAGAAGAGTACACTGAATTTTTTTCAGAAAAGCTCTAAAATATGAAGAAAGATCAGAACACTGAAGTACACTTTTAAGGATTCTTTAATTATCTTGTTTCAGACATTTAAAACTCCTGGCAAAGGCTACTCTGAGAACAGTAAAGTCCTATATTAATATATTTTTCTGACAAGTACTGAAGGCTGAAGCCAGAGATTAAGTTAAACTAACCTATGTTAGTGTCTTTAGAATATTGTTTCCTTTTCCTTCAGTGATGCCATAGTAGAGACACTGGTAAATGTAAAGAATTAAAAAGGGTGATTACTCAGACTTTTGTGGTTTCAATATTAGGTTGGAACACAGTTTCAGTAGCAAACACTGCTGGATACAATAGTGCTTTTATGTAGATGAAGAAGAGGACTCCAAAGACTGCAAGAGTCCACAAAGGTCTTCAAAGAAGAAAAAGATCTTCATATTTTCAGACATATCATATTTGTCTTTTTGATTGCACTCCAAGATTCATTAAGTGTATCCAGGCCCTACATTTAGCCCAGGAGTCCTTTATAGAAGAGAGTTATAAATCAGTTATAGAAGAGAGCAGTCAGGCCTTAGACACCAGAAAGGAGATGAACTGTATCCTGAACCTTGCCAGCTGTCTTTGTTAATCGTCCCTCACTTTATTAGGGCTTTGTTTACATGGAAGTATGCCATTTGGAATGCATCATTTTCTTAAAATTTTATTTAATAGAGTAAAATGATTAAATGGCCTTTTGATGAAGATGGCTTGGACTGAAATTCATATATATTGACTGATCAGGGTTAGGGGTTCCAAATCAAATGGTTGAAACACTGTGAAATGCTCCAAGATGACTTGAAGAATTAATTAAGAATTCACACTTAAGTCAGCTTTCCCTAATAATGAAAGGCATCAGTCTATGGAGATTTTTTTGTTTTTTTAGTGGGCTTGCAGCCTTGTAACATCCTGTTGCTTTTAGGTTAAATGCTTGTATTACAGTATCTAAAGTTTATAATGGCATTCTAGAAGGAGAGCTGTCAGATAAGCTAAGGCCACATGCTTGTCCAATGACAATATGTTTCATTGAAAATATTTTTAGTAGTATGTGGAAAACATAAATGGTATCTCTTCTGGTAATACCATATTTCTGTGTCCCACACATAGTACTTGATCCTTCAAGGCTTCAGCATGATAAATCCTGGTGATGCATTTCCTCTTGAAATATGTCAATAGTCCAAAGCAGAGAAAAAACCCCACCACTTTATCAAACATATCATTAGAAATAAATATGGAATTTCAGACACTACCAGAATATTGATGTGTAAAAATCAATATAATCATAATCATAGAAACCCAAATGATTTATACTACACATCAGTGATTAGTAGAGTTAACAGTCAGTGAAGTAATATTTCAGGTGATGTTTCAATTGGCCATGATATTATTACCCCTGGAAGTATTTAAAAGACGCATAGACGTGGCACTGAGGGGCACAGTTCAGTTCTGGACTTGGCAGTGCTGGGTTAATGGTTGGACTCGGTGATCTTGAGGTTCTATCTCAGCCAAATGATTCTATGATTCCACTGCCATATTCTAATCATTCTATGATTCCAAATGCTCCTTTCTGGAATTTCACTCTGACCAGAGCCCACAGTGGGGACTATTTGGCTTGGGTTAAAAAAACCCCAAATCAACAAAAAAAACCCCAAGCATTTTTCTCTTTGGATTTGTTCCTTGTGGAACAATATTTTTCAAGGGCAATTGTGAGTCAGCAGAGGGACACTCTCAACACTGTGACACAGCTGCCCAGCTGATGGTGTGCAGAGGCACCTTGGAGCTCCCTGATAAAATGGTGCACAGCTGAAGAATCAGCATCAGAGGTTTTGCAGATGGAGCATTAGAGATCATGACACAGGCCACAGGAGTTTTGCCAGAGCTAATTGCAATGCAGTTCCTCTCCATTGACCTCCACAAGGCTTTTCGAAGAAGAGAAGAAGAAAAAAATTACTCTTCATCTGTATCAAATAAGATGGATCCTTTTAATTTCCAATTCTATGCATTTTTCTATGTTCATTGTTTAAAACTGGTTACCCACCACCAGCATATTAATAAGAACTGATTAATCATATCAATCTAGCTGCTGGCTTGTTTATGAGGTTTATTATTTACAAGATAGGAAATTAAATTTTGCATAGTGAGTAAAATCAGATTGTTACTATTCCAGTAACTAATTGTATTTCACTTGTAATTTTCATACTGTCAAACATATATTCCAATTTGCAATTAGTTTAACAGCTTTTGTTTATTTCATCATATCAAGTTTCCTCTTAATTATAAAAAATTTTAGGTTTCCTCATCTGAATACTATAATTTCATTATTGAATTATGATTACAATGCTGATAATGCTTTCCAAGTGAATGTTTAATTATTTGGGGTAGATTGAACCAAGTGTTCTGGAAGAAAAAGAGAACAGAGAATACAACATCACTTACTTGATATTTTGGTGTCATTATGGACTTCACTCACTTATTTTGACCTGGATTTTCAAACAGCCTTCTGCAGGTGCAAAACATGCCTGCCACCTACAGCCTGGATATTCCATATGCAGAAAGAGAAATTTAACTGGATAACCAGCCCCACACACAAGCCCACTTCCTACATACATCTGCAGTATCTCACACCTAATCACATCAGTCTAAGTCTATTTAGAAAATTACTTCCCTTCTCTCATTGCCTATGCAAGCATGGGAAAATAAAGCTATAAATGTCCCTTACCCCAGTAGTTTGGCCACATAATATGCACTTCCCATTTAACTTTCCATTTTCATTGTTTTCCACTTGAATATGAACTACAACTCTGTCACATTAAGAGACAATCTAGGTTTTGCACAGATATCATGCAAAAGCAAAATATTAAGGATATTTAATGAAGTCTCATCCTCAAAACATAATGGAAATTGTATAGATTACAAAATATTAAGTGAAAAAATTACAAATATTTCAGGCTGTACAATATAAAAATTAATACAGCTGAGCAGAATAAATTTGGTTAGGAGCTTGATTATTTTTGTTTAATGCCAGAATAGCAGATCCTGATGGTGACTCCTATCTTTATAAACTGTGAGTGCTTCTGGTTTCATCTGATCCTACCTGTGTTAACCCCTCCCTTGGAAACCTCACCCCTACAATACCCCACATAACCCCACGATCCTGTTCCTCACTCTCTCTGCCTTCTTGGCCTCCTTGCCTTCACCCCCTCCCTGGCCTGGAGAGGGGGGAAATAAATGGATCCCTGAGCCTAACAAACAGAGACTGGTCTCGTCTGCTTCCCTGCCAGTACTGTAATCTTCCTGGACACAATGAACACTGTTGCACCCCATGCAACAATAAATTATATTTATAGTTAATTTAGTCACTTTTTTCTGATTTACAAATAATTTTTAAAATCAAATGTTAGACACAGTACAAAAAATTGAATAGTTCAGGCACATAATTTGGAAAACTGAGCCATGAGACTTCTGGATGGAGAACTTGTTGCTTAAGACAAGTGGGTTTTTTGTCATTTGACTAAATCAGATCCAGACAATGTAAGTATCACCAGCTGGGAAGAAGAAGAATAACAATAATAAATTTTTAAAACCTTCAAAGTAGTACATTCGAGTATGCACTGATTTGTACTGGTACTTAAATACACAAATGAAGCCCATAGAACTAAATATTCGTATGGGGTCATCCTGAAACTTGCAAAAGCATGGAGAAGCCTCCACTGAAGGAGTTCAGCTTCTTCTGGAAGACAGTAGAAAACTCCAGCCAAGTTTTATAAGGGCTGAGTGAAACAGTCAGAGTAATTGAATCTTTCCACAGCAAAACAATCCAAGATGGCTTGTAACCCAGTATTACTGCACCAGGCCATATGTGCTGGATCACTAAAGGTAGTTAAAGTAAACAGAAAAGCAGGAAATCTAGTCTGGCTTTAAGAATCTAGAGTGCAATCAGCTGCTTCCACAAATTTAGTGAAGTGACCCAGAGCTCAGCAACTGGAACAGTGAAAAATGTTTATGAATTTTACTCATAAATTGTCTTTCACTGAATACTTGGGACATGCAAATAAAATGCTTTGCTAGTCCATTTGTGACTTTGGGAGAACAAGTATTCTTAATCCATAATAAATATATATTTTTAGATCTGTTCTTTAAAAAACTTAATACATTAACAAGGAAATAGCAGCTAGTACTGAAACAAATAGGGCACTATAGACATGCAATACCAAAATCAATTGTAAAAATACTGTCTGAGGTGAAAACTGAACTCTTGCTGGTCTGGATCTAAAATTCTTCAAAAAAGATCAAGTATAACCTGATTTTGTTACTTCTGAAAATCCAGTCAGCTTGAACCTGACACAATTAGAAACAGCCAGCATTTGACAGGAGAAGAAGGAATTTGTCCCAACATCCATGTCCCCTGACAGTCAAAGGCTCTTTTAGGCTTAAGTGGTGATCCTGCAGGAGAAGGCATCTTAGGAGAGTTGAGGTTCACAACAGCCTTCACAGGCTGATCCCAAGCCACAGAACCAGAGATCAGCCTTAAAACCTGGCATTAAGGGGCTTGGTGAAAAAAAAGAAAAAGAGAAAAGTTGGTGTTTTTTTTAAAGTTTCTTTTAATTTAAAATTTTGAAGCTCTTCATTGGTGAAAAAAAAGTCTTCATTTTGGGCCCCATCCTCTTCCTCACTCAGCTTTGGAAGGAGTATCTTCGTTTTCTTCTCTGCAGCCAACAAAAAAGTCCTGAAAACCTGGGGTACTGCTCTTATTTCAGGTCATACCTGCAGTGACAGCCTTTAACGATCTTTTACCAAATGACTAAGCACAGGCTTATATTTTATTACAGCATAGGATACTAATGAAAGTCAAGAAATATCAGTATTCTGCTTTCCAGTGATTTTTTAAAAAACAGATATTAATAAAAGAAATGTATTAATTAATGGAAGAAGCACAATTTTTGCTTGATTTAAGGTACATTCAGTCAGCCAACATATCTCGGTGATTGATATCCAGAATCCAGAGTCTTGTTCAAATAGTCTGCTGAAACCAGAACAAAGCATCTAAGTCTGAGCCAAAATTAATTCTCAGAAGAAACAGGAACAAAGTGGGTTATTTGCAAGGCAGATGTTATATATTGGTAGTTTTAACTCATTGTAATTTATTTTGCCTGGAAGTAAGCCTGCCATTTTCATACAGCTTTTTGGGATTTTTTAAACAGTTTTATGCCACTGGGTAGTATTTACTGATGAAATGCAGCCAGAATAGCTTTCTGTGTAATTGCACTTTCAGTGAAGCAGTCAGATCCTCTTCTTCAGCATTTGCTTGCTCTCACACCCACATATTCTTATTCGTATGCAGTGTCTTATCTCTTGCTGTCTGGCCTGTGAATTATGTGTCTGCTTTTATGTTTTCTGCCAGTGTTTGCTCATCACTGGTTGGTCATTTTTCACCTCCTAGGTTACACAGTCATCACTGTTACCACTTGTACTTCCGTGATAGAAAATGAAAAGTACATCCCTTCAGCATTTAACCCTGTTTGTGCTAAAAGAGGCTGTGGACTATTCTAATCACAACATGTGGGGGGGCTTTTTTCTAATCAAGATCAATCTAAAGCTGAAAAACTAGATAACATTTCTGTAGTGTATTGTTACTAAAATTATCAGAGTAAGCAACAGTCTTGGCCTCTGTCTATGAAATACTGGGCCATAACAGATCACTGTGAGGTTAAGTCTGCTCCTCCATATTATGGTGCACAGCAAGCTGGGTGAGGGATAGACAAATTAAATGGAGATTCACACAAGTGTGTGAATTAGAGAACACTGCAGGGCAGCAAATGGCTTCCTGAAAGCAGCAAGAAGCACTTCATCAGAGGGACCATGTGAGCAGCAGGAATTACTTGCTCCCTTAGCTGGGAGATGTGACAGTACCTGCTCCAATCCTGCCATTAAGTCACCATAAACACCTCCCATTCTCTGCCATGCAGCACTGAGAGTCAGATACTAGTGGAGTGACTGTCTTCCTGGTATTGCTGCCAAAAATACTTCAAGGGCATGTATTAATAGAGGGAAAAAACCTCAGCTATTTGTTTTTCAGGCTGAATTACCAGCACAAAATGGCATGCATTTTAATGAAAATTCTGTTCACATAGCAAAGTGTTCAAGAAATTGAAATACCTATGGATTTTTTAGCAGTATATTGTAAGAGGCTTCCTCTATTTATTGTGACTTTCATTAATAAATTAATTGCTGACAAATTTATCACACATAGCATGCACAGATCTTCAATCATCTTTGGCTCTGCATTTCTCTAAAGCACTTTCTTCTCGACAATACCAGAAAAATCTCTAGGCATGCCAGAAACAGTAATATTCATGCAAATTCCTTGGCCCCAGCTGAAAGTCAACAGAAAGACAGTTCACCATATGCTAGTAAAACATCAGTATTGCTTACAAAGGACAAAACAGACTTAAATAACTACTTATTTATGAAATGCTGAATCATGGAACCAGATATGCCAGAAACCTCGCCAGGATTTCCCATCATGTTTGGGTTATTTTACTGAAAATGGATTGAGAGAAATGAGTGCATTCTCCAGATCACAAACTCTTTGGCAGCAGTTACTAGAAAAAAGATTGACCACATGAGAACAAACCTATCTCCATCTGGAAAATGGGTTCCATGGGTCCTATGCCCATGGCAGGAGGGTTGGAACCACATGAACTTTAAGGTCCCTTCCAGCCTGAACCATTGTATGACTATGAAATGACAGTCTGACAGCCCACTTTGCACAGCAAACCCCTGTGGCCAGACACAGGGGGGACTCCAGCTTCAGAAGCATGAGGTTGTCTGACCTGACCCCAGGGTCCAGCCACACCCCTCCAGGGGTAGCTCTGGGAGGAAAGAAATCCCCCCTTGCCCAGCCAGGGAACTAGCAGCTTCTTAACATGGATGAAGGCGAGCTGATCAGAGGCACAATTACATGATTAACTACCACGACAAAGCTGCCCAGTCCTCAGAGAGCTACAGGTTTAGTAAGGCACATGATGGAAATCATGGGTCCTTATTTCTGCAGACACTTGAGCAAAAACAGCTCCTGAGGCAATGTCAGAGGAATGCCATATTGGACAACTTCTGAAACAGCTCCAGCTAAAGATTAAAAAAGCACAAAAGCAGGAAAAAAAAAAGAAGTTGAAAGTTGATTTTCTGCATATTGTAGCTAAATCACAAGTCAGCAACTTGTTTCTTGGGAGATCTCTGGGAACAATCAGCAAATTTGCTGCTGGGAAATATAAAAGGTAACATATTCAGAACTACGGTTACCATTCCTGAAATGTCTGCATAGCCAGCCATGGTCCATAACCCCTGTGTATTCAGTGCTGAAACTGCCCTTTCTTTCCTGAGAGCTAGGATTAGGGTGAGAATGTTCAGGCAGAGATTGTCTGGTCTGAATTAAAGACCAACACTCTAGAAATTAACATGCAAAAATTCATTTTCATTTTCTGCAGTGTTCAGCAGTTAAGTATTCATCCACAGCCTTGTGAGCCCGAAAATGTACTCAAAGCCCAATTGAATAAAACAACTGTTGTAGAGCATGGAACAATACCTTGTATTGCTTTAGAATGTAGCTGTGTAGCTAAACAGTGCTGCTGGTGGGACCCTCTTCTACAGAACCAAAAGAAAGGGCTGTGAGCAACCTGTTGACAGGATACCCTGGGTTTTGTGCAAGTGACTTGTGCTGCCAACACTCTTCTGACCAGGGATTCATTTTTAATATATGGAGAGAAGAGTGCCCTAAATAAGGCTTTCTCCTTGCAAGCAGATCCACCTGAAAATGCATGAATCATGGGGTTTACAGAGCAAAAGTCTGAACAAATCTAGGAATTTTAATATAGTTTGAAAGGCTCAGAGGGGACACGTGCTTTCTCTCCCATTCAGAACCTAGAAGCATCTTCCATAGTCACAGTAAAAGGCCCTAATTTTTCACCTTTCAGCTCACTAGAATGTAGACAGGCCACTTTCAACAACACATGTTTACATTTTGTTATAAAAAAATATGTGCCATTCTGGTCATCTATGTCAAATACTTCACAACAACCTAAAATTTGAAAAATTGTCCTCACATGACACATGAATTTTCCTGAGGGCTGAAAGATTTTAGGACATGTCTTTTACATGAGTACTCCATTGCCAAATATCACCTTCTGTTATCTGCAATTTTGGAGGATGTGATTGAGTTCCACTGCCCTTGAAGAGAAGAAAAAGCTGTTTTTCTCTAGATCTGGAGATTGAAACCACTGAATGACACGGTTCCCTAACACAAGAGCCAATTTCTATCATGAACATCTTGAAAACAAATCTCAAACCTTTCATCACCTGGAATGTATTCTAGAATAGACAAACCTATTTTATCTTGCTCTTGTTATTTTGATTTCAGAAATATCATAGGTTCAAAAAGTGAAACAGCTGAACAAATTAAAAAATATAAGATAAAAAGGAAAAAGAAAAGGAAATCACAGCAAAGAAAGCTTATGGAATGTTCAATTTTGGAGAGATCTGGAGAAATATGAAAACAAGCTCTTCCCTACCTCAATGGGCTGTTTCCTGGTGCCTGGGTTTATGTAGCAGTCAGGGTTTTTCCAGCTTTGCAAGGGATGCTAACACAGTGAGCCCTTTCCTTCTCCTCCACTCTCTGGCAAGGGAGGCAGTCATGGCAGGGAGAGGGCAGCACAGTTCAGGAGGCAGTGAGGCCTGGGAAACCCTCTTCTCCCCAGGGATGTCTCTCCCAGCTGGTTTCCTTCTCAAGGGTGCCACTGTGCCTCCACATCATTTCCCACTGCTGCTGTAAGACTCTGGAATGATTTGATGTGGGCAGCTAGCAAAGTATCACCTTCAGGGGGTCAGCAAGGGGAAGAAGTTACTATGTGCATAAGGCATAATTCCAGGTAAAGCACTCTGTGCTGCTGAGTAAACAGTCTGGCTTATCCTGCACAATTGCTTCCTATTTACCTGTGAGATAAGGACTGGGGCAGTCCATTGGGACAGTGACTCAAAATCTTTTCCAGTGCATAACAGACAAGACAAAATTGAAACCGAAAGAGATTACATTTAATTTCCTAGCTGAAGCCAGAAGTTGTGATCCAGTGTGAAGGACTGTGTGTGTGCATACATATCCACAACCTCTGTGCTACAATGAGTGGTCAGTGTCTAGTGTTGCCAGTAATTGTTTTGCCTTTCAGGACAAAAGCTCCACAAAGGAGAAGGCACTGAAGCATGGTTTTAGTCTGGGGATGCAATTACATGCTTTCACTTTCACTTTTTTTTTTTTTTTTTTTTTTTTTTTAAATTCAGTGGCTTTCTAGCAAGTTTTAGAAGTGCTAAAAGTTATGCCAAATCAACAGCATGCACCTGTGGACACACTCCTCTGAAAAGTGAAAGAAGTCTTTATTACTGAGCCACTTGTAAGCAAAATGCAAAATGTAATTGTGAAAAAGGAATGTGAAAACTCTGCTAAACCAGACCTTTACATGGTCTACTACCTTTCATTATGCAAAGCTATAATGTTGAAATCACAAATTTAGTTGGTTAATTTTCAGTAATTAAACGAATCCTTTCTCAGGCAAGCACAACAGATTCTGAACAAATTATTACTGCAAATGCTGTGTGTATACTGTTCTCCTTTCCTCTTTCAATGCTTTTCATTCAAATTAACTTTTATAATTTCCTTTTTAAAAAAAAGAAAATCAAAAGTAATAAATACTCTAAAATAACATGAAGCTACCTTTGATCTTTCAACTACTCTCAAAAAGAGTAAAAAAATCTCAGACAGCATTTAATTAAAATAGGATGTTAAAACTTAAGAACACAAGCAGGAAAGTATCCCTGTCAGATGCAAATCTCTTGAGCTATTATAACTTTCTCTGATTCAACAGACAAAATACTGTAGATAAAACTAATTTCATGCTGCCAGATAAATCAGTGTGTCATGCTCACATAACTACGTATTCTTGTTAAGTAACTGTTCACTTGAAACAAAGTATATGCTACATTATTTGTTAAAAAGCATGCAGAAATGAATATATATATATTATGTGGCATTTAATGTAATTACAACCGAGCTGAATTCTGCATGGAAATCGAGATTCACCTGACTTTCAAACTTCTTCAAGAATAATTTCAGCCAGCAAACATCAGCCCCACAGTCAAGAACTCAAAGGAGAGCTTTATATCAGGGACTCATCATGTATTCTCACTTCATTAGAATATTTTTCTTCATTTGCAATAAACATCTAAAACAGAGAAACATATTTCCAGACAAAGAGATGAAGTAATTTTATATATCTTTACCAGCTATCTTTTTTTCATATGCATTGGTAAAGATGACTTTTTAGTTTAAGATTGTTTTCACTAATGATTAAAAATGTTATCCTACCTAAGATGTTATTCAATGAATACGTACTTTAGAGTTTTCTAGGAAATATTTATTGGGAAACATATTTAAAACCATGCTTTTTAATAAAAATTATTATATGTACATCAGTGAATCCAAGACAGCTTCAGTTTTCATTATGGTTTTTTGTGGTTTTTGCCTATTAGTCCTCTTTTATCCCTGAATATGTTAAAGCAATCTCTCAAGGTATTGTTTATAAATTCCAGAAGAGCTTGTATTTTCTTATATCCTTTTAGGTGAAAGCTTTTTTTCCTTAATATTTTCATTTTCCCTGGAGATTTTTTAAAATTTCAAGTTTATCTAATTATTCATTTAAAATTTTCAGTTGACTTGTTGAATAACACTTCAGTTGTGTTCAGTGTTATTACCTGTAGTAATTTTCATATATTTTCATGCCATGCGGATTAAGGGCAATTATTTTGGAAAGGTTCCAGTTGTATCAACACCTCTAGCACATATTGAATCCCATTTGTTATAACGATCATTATTAGTTTGTTCCAGTGAAAATTCCCAGAGGAAGCCCAAAGTGCACAGCAAAAGTTACAAAGGTCTTATTTTAGAACTTGTTTATGGGTTGCCATCACTTGGAGATACTATCCAGCCATCAGAAGAACATCAACACTTCACAGCACTCTGCAATATTCAGCTGCCACATTCTCTGCCTGACCAGGAGCAGCATCGGGTGGGTGAGGAGATCCACACGCTGTGGAACCTTACTGCAGGGGAAGGGACAGCGTGTCCCACCTACCCCATCCCCAACTGCACAGCATGGAGAAGTCACAACTTGTGAACTAGAATGAGCTCCCTTCCTGGATCTGTGACACCTGAGAGGTTCTACAGACATCAGAACAATCTGTACCAAAATGCTTTAACTTAAATTGCTTAGCTGGACTATCTTTAACTCTACACTTCACTTTCACAGCAGAATGCACTGACTAATGTTACAGAGTCAGCGTGGGAGAGCCAGCCTACCTTCCTTCCACTGTATTCTGCTCATTATCCACTGTGCTGGGTATTGTGGCATTGCAATTTCATTTTTGCAATGATTCAGCTCTTATATTGGGAGTTTGCATCTTATATACTTCTTCCCACTGCAGTTTTTCATGAGCTTCATTCGAATTCCGCTGAATGAGAACACTGCCCACATGAAGCCACAATACTTCTTTTGATAATAACATTTTTCAACAACAGTTTTGGCTGCCTTTGTAAGAGAAGATTAAACAAGTGAAAGAGAAAATGTGTAGCCATTCAATCTATTGTAAGGAAAACCAACAAATAGAGACTGCTGCTAACAGGTAACTGCTACTCTGGATGTCTCCTCTGATCACTGAAGCCAGGATGTCTTTTTTACATTACATGTATTTTCTTTTTCTCTAAATGAATATGTACCATGCCAAGTCTGAGTTTCCTTAATTTCACAGGTTAACCATCTATCCTACAGTACAACCATTTGTGTTTACATAATGAGCTTTGGTACTATTGTTTGCGTTACGATTACACCTATACCTATCAGAGACTTCTAATTTTCATTCTTTGCTTTAGTAAATATTGATTATCTATAACTATTTTTTATATCTAGATATACATTGGGAACTTACATATTTTGCATAAACAGCTGATTAACAAAGAGCCTTGTAATATAGAGAGGACATGGGGAGTTATGTAGTATAATAATCAGAATGTGAAATTTGGCATTATGTGCGCAGTGAGAAAAATAAATACTGAAAGCCAAATAATAAATATTTAAAAAATATTACCTTGAAACACTCACAGATAGCTAGCTTATTTGATTAAACTAAGTGCATTAGAGTATTTTGTAGTTTCTGTAAACAAGATGTTCTGGGTAAGTACACTTTTAACCTTAGAGAAACAACAGCCTGAGGTTGCATTTGACTTCTTGGGCTAACAGATGACTTAAACAACATCCTTCACTACCTTTAGTGGTTGAATTGGATGGCTTCCTGTCTGTCAGAAAGAAATCTTCTTTCCCCATGGATCTCTTCTTTCATAAAGGTCAGCACAGCCTCTGTTTTGCCTTTGTCACTTAAAAAAAGAATAAAAAGTGTACCAGTATATTTGCTAACCCTTGATGTCCTAAGGGTTTTTTTGCCCTTTTTTAATGAACTAAAAAAAAAAAAAAAGAAAGGAGAAGAAATGAGAGAAAGCTATTTCTCATTGGAATTGTTTGCTTTATGATTTTGTAATAGCAATCTTCAAAAAAAACCCCAACCCATATGGGTATTTTGCAAGTATTTTCTCCCTTGTCAGGCAAAAAGTTATTTTTACCTAACAATTAAGGCACTTGCTAAGATGCTTCTCACAGATATTTCTTCCCAGGCAACTATTTTGTCATATGATTACTAACATTAAAAAGAGAACAAATTACTCTTAAGGGCTGTTTTCAATGAAACAATGTGGCTGAAGAAAAATTCAAGTGCACTTCCAGCTGCTGGGCATGAGATATTTTAAATGCATTTTAGTTCTATATAGTCTTCTAGTTGTTTGCATTAACTGCCAACCATAAGTTGACAGTAAATTTTAGCCATACATACTAGGTGTCTGAGCTTACTAGTAATGCACTTTGTATTTTTAAGAATCATTCATAATTCATACAGCATACAAATCTAACAAAGAAGCCTGAATATATTCTTGCTCAGTGTAATTTGAGAGGACACTGTAAGACAGATGCAAATGTCAATATTATTCTCTACATGTAAATATTCCCTTTGTTTGCATAATCCTCATGGGTATCAGGTTTCAGTATTTGGCTGTTTCTAGCAGACCAAAGGGCAAAGTGGTGGAGAGATCAGCAGTAACGCACATCATGAGAAGCTTTCGAACAAAAAATGCTTTTTGGCCTTGGCAAAAACAAAGTCACCAAATTCAGTTTCTTGTTATGATGAGGTCAGTTTTACATATGTCAAGTGACGTTTTTAGGTGTCAAACAAAGAAAATACTTCCTAGTGCTTCACCCTTCTCCCAACCCCCACTATAGCACGAGGAAGACACAATAACAACTCCACCCTGGGGTGTGATGCAGTAAGTGTTTGTTCCTCCACACACATTCACACCCCTTTATAAATAAATGAAAACCATACTCTACAATCCAGAACATATCCCCTTGCCTTAAGACAAAATTTTTCATTCACTCTTTTAACCAGCTATTGATGCCCCTCAGCTCTGGCAATCTTGTCCATCAGACCAAGCTCAGGCCAACAAGACTGACTGGACATACACAGTGGATCCCAGTGGTAAGGCAGCTGTGTGAGAGGACCTCATCTATGTGTGTAAGTAACTGAAGGGAGGGCATCAAGAGGAGGGAGCCAGGCTCTGCTCAGTGGTGCCAAGCAAAAGGACAAGAGTGAATGGGCAGAAACTAGTGCATGGGAGGTTCCACCTGAATGTGAGGAAGAACTTCTTCACTGTGCAGGTGATCAAGCACTGGATCACTTTACCAAGAGAGGTGGTGGAGTCTCTCTCACTGGAGATATTAAAAAACTGTCTGGACACAGTCCTATGTCACGTGCTCTGGGCTGACCCTGCTTGATCAGAGAGGCTGGACCAGATGACCCACTGTGGTCACTTACAGCCTGACCCATCCTGTGGTTCTGTAATTGAGGGGGTTTGCCTCTTTTCCACACACATTACTGTCAAATCCTGAAGAGCAGTGTTTTTTGCTTTGTAAAATACAGTGATGCAATAAACAATAGTTTTCCCTGCAAAAATTAGACTGTTCTTGCTTGAAATTGTTGACTTTAAAAAAATGTCATTTTTATATTTAGTTCATTTAAAAGTTTTCCAAAATGCTTCACTTTCTTTATGTACCTACAGGCTTCCCTGCTTGCAGACCTCTGTCTCAGATTTTGGACACTTGTTGACTCAGAAACCTTCCTGAAAAGATACCTTCACATACACCCCACAGTGTACAGCCTTGCTCAGTTAGCTCCACATTTCCAGTATGGGATTCAGTTTAAGCTTCATGTGTTCAACCAGCAATTCCAGCTGATCTCCTTAAGGGACACTTACTTGCCAAAGGAAGTTCTTTTAGAAATAGTATTTTTTAGTATCACTGACTCTTATTTCAGATCAGTTAACTTTTATTGCAGTCAATTTCAAAACTCCAGGTTGTTCTGAAATCCATTCTTACCCACTGTCTGACTTTACAGGTCTGGGTTTTTTTCCATGTGACACATGTATTCCTAGAAGGACTCTAATTAGAGGCTTTGTTGTTTTGTTAGTGTTTAAGTCAGTAGGAAATATATCTTTGCACATCCAACTCAATGATCCAAAAAGCACTCTTACTTTCTATTGCACTGCCAGGTGTTGCATATTTTAATTCCAGTTTCACCCCCTCAGTTTGCCTCCTGCATTTATTGCCTCAGCCAAGATTAATAATAAACTCCAAATGCAGATAAGGAACAGCATCCTTTGGCAATTATCTCAATAGGGCTACCAGCAATGAGGCACTCGTGTCTTTGCACAGCAGAAGTGAGGAGGAGGAGGAGCTGAAGGAGGAGCATAAGGAGGAGAAGAAGGAGGAGGAGGAGGAGGAGGTGGGAATGGCAGCCGGGGTGGATCAGAGCATGTCCCTCGCTGCCGTGCGAGCCTGGGCTGCCTGGTGTGAGGGGGCACAGCCCGTGCAGCAGCAGCTCCGTGGGTAAAACTGCCTTGGCCACAAGGCAATGGCAACGCCTCCGGGTAGAGCTTAGGCTGGGTTTTTTCACAGGGTTTACTGCTGACATTTTAAAGACAGTTCTGGCTCCCTCTCGTGGATCAAGAGCCATAGGCAAGGTTTTGCCATGCGCTGGTTACAGGTCATATTCCCAGCCCTAAAGTGTATAGAATAGGAAGATAAACTCTTCCATTAAACAGATTAAAAGGACCTCGCACTCTGATTAATAGAAAGAAAAAATAAATAAATAAATAGTTCCTTTATCGGCACTATCTTCGTTCACCAAACCACCACACTCACCTACATAATGCTCCAATTCTTCATGAGACTTCAGCACAGCTTCAGAAGGCTCCTTTCCTTCCCCAGCACTTCCCTGACTCTGCCTATCTGATATTCACCTTCCACCTCTAGCTCCTGCCTGCACCACACCTGAAGATGGAAGACGCCAGAGTTCTTCCTCAGCACGCAGCATCACACAAAGGTCTACCACTAAGATAAACAGAACCAATAATGAAGATAATATTTATATTTCATTCTTGTGATTGTTCTCTGAGATGTTTCAAATTTTTTTATGGCATCTCTTTCATATGAGTGAAATAAAAAGTGCAATGTAGTAAGAATAGCTTATGTCAGATACAGAAGTAAAGAAGATTTTCCTTCTCTTCCTTTGTGTTTCAATTCAGCTCTCCATGGATCAATAAAATATGAAGATGACATAATCTTACTAAGTGGTCATGTTAATTTGATGATCCTTCATGATCTGAAGTGCTTTATTTCCTTCATTAGGCAGAAGAAAATGCAAACTGAAACAAGAACCGGGGGAGAAGAAGGCATTCTTTAGACTTAAATCCTTAAAAGAGGATCCCACATTGTGCTTGACTGGTGAGAAAATACCTTGCTGTTTCACTTTGACATGAAGTTTTCAATGTGATTTTTATATGAGGTATGGTATAATCAAAATAAGCAACACTTTTAAAGGCCAGAATTCCACTATGTGTCATGTTCATCACTGCATTCAAAGTACAGACCACAAAAGAGGGAGTCAATTTTTTGTACAAAAACCATTTCTAAAAAAGCAAGTTGTGCAAATACAAAAAGGAAAGTGATGGCATTACAGGCATAACAGGATTGTTCATAACATCATAACAGCACTTAAAATGCCACTCATTAGTCTTACTTTTCATTAATAAACTAAAGCAAGTTTTATACAATGTGTTTTATTTTTGTCTATAAGACTAAAATAAGACTGCCTCATCTGGTTATGGATATTGCAACTTATAAGTTAAAAAAAAAATCTATGAGACTGTCAATAAGAGAGGTGTATGACTTTATGCAGAAGCATGCCCTAGAAGAGGGTTACTTGCATTTTTCCCAGCCTCTGCAGGCCTCCACTGAACTGGTGAAATGTTTCCAGCACAGTAAAATGTTGGTTTTCCCTCCATGACAGCAAAGAGAACAAATACAACAGCTTCTTCCTAGGAAAGTGCAGCCAAAACAAGTAAAATGGGTGCTCCTGGAGAAAGAGTGGACACCTCCTACACCTCCCACAGGTATTCTAGTCTTTAAAATATTATATAATCCAAATCCAATCCACAGTAGGCTACTTGATTATCCCAGGTTGAACTGTTTGGTTAGCCTAATCCTTCTTACTGTGTAAGCATTCATGCCAGCAATAAAGTAAATAATAATAACAATGCTAAGTAGTGTTCCTTGAGAGAATGTAATAATTTTGATTTGAAGCTTCTGTACTAGTGAAAGCTGACAATGACAACAAACATCTTTGGAAAATCACTGCTCCTCATAAATTGAGGCTGTTATATTTTTTCTCTTACATTTGTTATGTGTTTTATTTTCAGTTTTAATTTTCAGAAAAACAATTGCCCCTTGTAAAGAATCTAGTTTGCAATAACTCAAATCTGTGATAGCACAAATGATGCTCAGTGAATAAAAACTCATTTGTTTCAATAAGAACTCATTTTTTAATGGTTCTTGTGACTGGTCTTTGCAATATTTTCTTTCAGTATTTTGGGGCAGCTCACAGTCAGCAAATTCACATCTGCAAGGAACTTACCCTCTTACTCAGATGAAGTGTAAGAATTAAGTGGCAAACACTGATTCTGCAAGTATTGCTCATTCTCATCCAGCCAAAGCTCTCAGCAAAGATGACTTATATTTTATGGAATTATTTTTTTTTTCTTGCAAAAATATTTTAAAGTATGATATGAGAGAATTAAAAAAAGAGAGCCAAAACAAAATGAAAACTCAAGTCTGCTTCTTTATTCCACCCTTGAATAAAAACACAAATTACATAATGGAAATTGTTCCGTGCACATCAAGAAATTTGTATGAGGCTTACAGAAATGTCAAAAACAATGCATGTGTTTTGCTGAAACCTCCAAAACTGATAAAATCAAAC
The DNA here is from genome assembly GCA_910950805.1 of Acrocephalus scirpaceus scirpaceus. Lineage (NCBI taxonomy): Eukaryota > Metazoa > Chordata > Aves > Passeriformes > Sylviidae > Acrocephalus > Acrocephalus scirpaceus. The sequence goes on from OU383773.1 coordinate 30,103,887, forward strand.
TTTAGGCTTCTGACCATCATTACAGGCCAAGACAATATTTTGTCTGTAAGTAATCAAACTACATAATAATTGCTTGTCACTAGGCAATGACTGATTTTAAGATGAGCTATCAGTTCTTGTGGACAAAGCATAAGCTAAACATAACCAGGAGTTATTAGTTAATTCTTTACATAATCATTAAAATCAAAGAAACCATCTTTTATCTCCCCAGAAAACTACTCTTTTTAACTCCCAACTTCAAAGAATCAGCAAATACATTAGTGTGGCTTTGCTAAATCTGTTCTTGCTTTTAATTGTAGGAGATATAAAGGTGTTCGTATCAAAAAACAAAAAGAAAAAAGTGAGTATGAAAGACAGACTTTAGTGCATTGAAAATCTTTGCTATAGCTCAAGACTGAAAACTACTTTGGCCATTTTATTTCATCTCCAACAGCCTCCTAGCAAGAGTATTTTCATATTGTTACCACATATTTTTCTTTTTTTTTTAATCCTTATTTATCTCTGCCACAACATAGACTAAACTCTAAAACACATAAACATAGGTTTTTTCCCCTTGGTTAGAAGCCATCTTCAAGGATCTAGCCTGAAGTTATTTGCAAGCTAGTTACACACATCAATCACCCATTAGTTTATCTAGCTCTTTCCCATTGTGCTTAGTCTCTAGATTTACCCATGAGTAAATTCTATTCTCCCTCTTTGGTATGCAATAATCAGCCAGTTCACTTCTTTCTGCACCAAAGGATTGCTGCTCTCCTGATGTCAACTGTATGCATCAGTTCTTGTCAACTTTTTTTTTTCTTGAGTATGCTTGAGTCGTCTTCTTCCAGATATGTATTTCAACAGCACCTTAACACTAATATTTCCTCTCTTCATGGGAAGTGTCTTTACTGATGATCTGCTGATTCTCTCTGCCTAGAAGTGAGAAAGTGATCTGGCATGATTATTCCTTAAAATAATTCTTAAAATTCCTTAAAATACAAGCTGGCAAGGAAATGAAAACAGTTGTCCTACAAAACACTTCAGACATCTGTCCCAGTGAAAGAAATGCAGGAATATAAATGGAAGCCCTTAAATGTAGGAAATACAAAGTGTGGTTGCCTGGGCCAGTTAGTATAGATGCGAATGGATTGGATAACTGATGTAGGCTGAATGTCTGGCAGAGCAAGCCTGGGAGGGTAAGAATTATCCTGTTACCTTATGCCAGGAGGAGCACACCCTTGGCAGAAGGTAGTTGGAAATGTTATGTTGAAAGTGACCTGGTAAAGGTGAGGACACCCAGAATCCTGTCAGAAGAGCTATCCCTGTAGTTGTCCAAAAAGTCTGTGTCCTAGTGTTGGTGAAGAAAAGCAAAATCTGGTAATGATTTCCGGGAGAAGACGGTTTGGCAGAAAAGGTGAAGAAAGCAGAGAGAGAAGACTTCCAATGGTCAGCAATGCTGCCAGGAGAATCAGCTGTGCATACATAGGTAGGTCAAGTAGCAGAACCATTATATGCTAGTTAAGCACTTCTGGGGGGAAAAGAAAAAGAAAAAGAGAAAGAGAAAGAGGAGCAAGGGACACCAAGACAGAAGATACCACTTCAAAGGAACCAATTATATTTCACTGGCAGAAAAGAAGTACACCTCCAAAAAAATTTAAGCAATTGAATAATCTAAAAAAAGAAAAAGATGAAACTTAAAAAGAGATCAGTTGTAGGTCCTCAATTATCTGAACTCAAGAAGAAAGTATACAACAGGAAATGAATGAGGTGCAAAAATCTTTTTGAAGCATGAAGGACAGAATGAGGCTGTCCAAAATACAAAGGCAGATCCATCAGGCAAAGGTCATAAAGGAGAGAAGAAAATACACTGTCTACATGTAATGGGAAAAGCACAGAAAGAGATGGCACAGAAAAGATCAATGTTTATTCATTGTCTGCTTTACAGTCACACTCACAACTCTCTATTTTGCCTTGTATTGGCTCACTGCTACCAGGTGCAGATCTTTCATATCTTCCTATTGAATGCTTATTTTCCTTCTTCTGCTCCTAGAACTACCTTAACTCATTGGGTTTTTTTGCAGTATTTATCCTCCAACATGCACTATACCCCTAACAGTTCCATGGCATACTCTCCATTATATAGACAGTACATGGGTTAGCAGGGGACACAAAAAATATCCTTCCACAATACATTTTCTACATCTTTGATAATGTTCTCAGTGACAAGTTTGTTTGAAATCTGAATTCTAGGTCATGCACCCAGCTAGTTATACATTGCCTTGGCCATATTTCTCTTACTGTACAAGCCTGTCATAAATAACAGTATCAAAAGCCCTAATAACACCAAGTCAGGTTAAATTTACGGCTTCCTCTCTGTTCAAGTGCCATGTTATCCTAACAAAGAAACAAATAATATTGCCTCAACACAACTTGTTGATTATAAATCATCTCATTTTGATCTTTCACATACATATATTTAGAAATTTTCTTCCAGAATTTATCTGGAAATTGGAGACAGTTGACTGGTCTACAACTGCCCACCTATCCCTACTTTTCCTCTTTCTCTTCTTCCTCTTCCCTACCACATCTGTTTCTGCAGCACTTTTCCTGTCTTTCAAGTCTTCAGAGAGTGCAAGCAGCTCAAATTTTCAAACAATTTCAAACTATTTAATTTGGTGTTGCATAAAATGTTGGCTGATTCAACATCCTGCCTCTTACTTGCTTCTCTAAATTCTCTTATTTGAGAAGGACTACTATTGAGTAGTATTGAGTATAAATTACAGACATGTCTCCCTACAAAGATTATTTATAAGGGTAAAAAATGAACAGGAATATGTTCAAGCAACCAGTCAAAATTCTGTTAACCTTTTACATAAGGATGTATCAGATAACCTATTAAAAGAAAGTAAGAAAAAAAAAAAAAGAAGAAGACTGGAAACAAAGAGTGAAAAATATAAATATATTAGAGTTTTACATTTACACTAATCAGCATCATAATTTATTTCATGGCATATTTTTTTTCTCTCCTCATTTCTGAATCAAAGTCCTTGAATAGTCAAATACTTCTAATCACTACATTCCCAAAAGTAGAACATAGAATAGCCTGAGAAAGGAAAGTATTGGTGGAAATGGAAGACAAGAAAACAATTCATGTCTCATAACAGATGTCTGGTCTTTGACATTTTAGATATTCTTCCTTCATGTTTTCTGATTAATTTCTTGACTCTCTCTTTCCTGGAAGTCTAAGCTACTTAGTCACACCCTTCACACATGTATCTTTTGAAAAAAACCTCAAAATTTTTGCCTAGTGCAAGCAGCTTGTTATCTTTCTCCCAGGAATTCATACAGAGGGATGTGATCTTGAGATGCATCCAAGACTAAAAGGATCTGCTTTTGGTTTTCATTTAATAAGCTAAAATATATAAAGAGCTGTACATGAGATTGCACTGAAGTACTGAAATCCGTTTGAGTTTACAACTCAGTGCAATTATCTAATTTTTAACCTTTTATTTTAAGGATGCTTGTCAAAGAAAACCTTCCCTGTTTGAAAAGAACTTGAAGGATTAAAGGTCAGGGTCAGAAGGACATAGACCCATTTTCCCCCATTTCCGTCCCTACCTGGAACCCTGTTTTGCATAACTGGTACAAAACACTTCTTCTAGTTCCTTGTAACAACAGTGACCTCCTCTCAGGAGTAGGCCTCTTGGAGTAGTTTTGCTGTTCTCAGTTCCTTATTCTTTCTGCAGTGAAGGGTTCAGAAATAAAGGGCTAGCCTACAGAAATTCCGAGGTTATACTCTCACCAGTTTTCAAGCCTGAAAAGTTGTTTAAAAAGTCCAGATGACTCACATGTGGATATACCCAAAATCATGACAGTAAAGACAAATATTTTCTTATATAATAAAATCCTCAATAATTAGGCTAGGGAAAAATCTATTTAAAATATATCTCCTGTATTAGACCACCACAAAGCCATGTCATACAACTGAAGAAGATGAAGCTCTAACAAAAACACAAAACCCCCCCAAAAATCCTGAGAGTAGAGTGGATATGCAAAGGAGCAAACAAGATTATATAAAAGTAATGGTTTGTTTAGTCACTATTTTTTTAAATTGAGAGAGGAGGCCTGGGTGGCTATAATTTCATTACAGGGAGCATTACTCGTATTTAATAATAGAATGGAAGTTCACAAGCGCTTTTATGATGTGGTTGTATCACAGTGAATATACAAAATTCCCTATTTCCATTTGCAGTCACACAAGGTTCCTGTCTACCCTGCAGAACTGGATGAGATACCATCCTGTAAGCACAAAGTCTGGAGCAGTGCCTGCTCAATGTGATCAGCCAGCTGTCTTTAGGCCACCAACAAGTGTTCTGCAGATCAGAAGTTCCAAAACCCTTCAATTAACAAATATTTAGAGCATCCATGTCTACAAAAATGTTATCTTGCTACATTTTTCAAACCCACAGAGACATAAAGGCAGTGAAAAGTCACCAGAAGACACCATTCCAACATCTGTGCTTCTTTTAAGCTCTGCAAAACTCAGACATGATGACTTATACAAACTCACACATGATTATGAATGTAATATTTCATAATTTTTCAGGGTAATACAAATCTGAGGATAAAAATATGAGCACACAGAAGTGTCATCCACTTCTGACCTTAGCTATTTAGAAAAGGGCAAGCAATTTTTGGTTCTGCTCTGTTAGGACAGAGTTGTGTTGCCACATTTCAGACATAACCCTAAGCCCTGCTCCTACACAGAGTGGTGTTAGCACAGCACCACGTATTGAAAAAAAGCCAGAACAAGGAGTGAACCCTACTTGGTTTTCTCTAGCTTTGCCTATCAGATTGGCTACAAGGTTTCATAATTCCCTCTCTCACATTGATTATCTGACTTACAGCAAACTGCAGGTTCATATTAAAGCCACTGCTCCTGTCAAGTCATTGAGTGTCTTTCACCCAACTTGAAGGAATTGTGTATCTTCATGATAACCAGTTTGCTGTTCATATCAACCAATGAAACCAGAATTTTGAGATAAGAAGATACAAATCCTTTGGCAGTAGTGCATAAAAGATAGAATTAGGCTAAGAAGAGGGAGGCTGCAGTGATGATGCAGTGTGTATGGAAGGACTCCTTAGACAATATATTTGCTTATAAGCCAAGTATTAACTGGCTCTAAATAAATTCTCTTCAGTAAAGTACTGACAACAATTAAGCATTTCCAAAATTGACTTAGGTTGATTCTAATTCTAAGGTTTGGAAATCTGGGTTTTAAAAATCTTATTTATTCTCTTGAGACTTTGAAATTTTTTCTCCTGACCACAAAAATCTCATTTATTTATTGCACAAAAAAGGGTGAAAATTAGAGTTGTCCAACTCCTATAAAATTCTTTCACTAAAAAAGAAGAAGATCTAATGGAAAAAAGTAGAGATTATAAATGTTTTATAGTCTGCAACTACATACAAAATGTTACCAGTACTATGTTAGGGTGTTTTGCATACTGGTAATTGGTAGCTGGTTAAAAATCAACTATACAATAACCTGGAATACATTACACATAAAAGGATTATATCAAATGAGAAAGTAAAACCTGTGCTTTTTCAAAGACACTGCTTTTGCAATATTCAAACAGTAAGTATTGGTTATGGTCTAACTATGAAAGAAGCTTTACAGGTCTGTGTCCAACAACTACCGCATTATTGTGTGACTTGGTGCTACAAGGAAGTAAATTATTTAATAAGTGAATCACGGAAATTTATAAAAAGAAGAATTTATGTCTTTCACTGTTGGCACTTTACACCCTCACATATCAAATCATTATGTCACCACTTCTCAGAGTAGTAGCCTGTGTAGATTTACAGCTCAGAACTTTTAGATTAATTAGGAAGACAATATGTATTCCAGAAGCCAATGCACTTCTGCAGACATCTTTTTTTCTTTTTTCAAACTCTGTATTTCCAAGAATTAAGAATATGGATCCAGAAAGAAACATGTGTACACACATGGCATATTAGGAAAGTTTGGTGCATTTGGAAGGAATTAGTAGAAGTTAAACTACTATGAAAAGTCACCTAACCCATTTTTGAAGCACATAGAATTGCAGATAAATATATACAACAGGCGGTCAGTGTTATAATCTCAGTTTAACCAGCAGCTATAGGAATACTTACTAAAACATCTAGAACATCTACACTGCATATCTGACCTTGTTAAACTGGCATCTATTAAAGACATGGCCTAAGCCAGAGAGGAACTACAGGGGAGGTTTCATACCCACTGCAGTTTTGCACTGCAGTACAAATTTGATGAGTAAACCATCAGCCATTTAAGTTTCCAAATTGGCACAGCTACAGCTTCAGTTATCAGAGCACAGTATTTGATGTAATCCCTCAAACGTGTTTTTTGGCTAACAAAAAGGTAAACATGTCTATGCAGAATTTAACTTTGCAGGCTACCTAGATTGCCAAGTTTCAGCTGCATATGTTGGCCCAAATCCTTCACACTAAGCAAGGATTGCAGAGCATGTCTCTCCCAACCTCTGAGCTGTTCTCCAATCGCCTAAGTCAGGAGGCAGAGAATAGGGACTTGATGTTGGGCCTTTGTTGTTTTGGAGATGAGATTCAATATATATTCTCATTTTTTGCAAGTTGCTGAATTCAGGCAACTTTCTTTGTTAAAGACCTAGTCAGAATTCTCCAATATGATTTCAGATAAGACAAAAAAGAGGCATTTTTATTCAATAAATCATTTTTATTCTGAGCTCGATCAGTTTTTGTTCTACAAACACACCTGAAATAACATGGCATCTTGAAGTGTACAATTATTCACTTTAACTAAAAAATATCAGGTGCTTTATGACCATCAGTTTTACTCAATACCTAAATGGCAGAATTCAGAAGTTTCTGGCTTTCTGAACTGTTTGACTTGAAGTTCCACCAGAGATAATAAACATGTAACAGAAATAATTCTTCTGGTTTCTAACCAGCCTTTGTATCCCATAATTACCTCCTACTTCGTGAAAATGTAGAGCACTACTCCTACCTAATGGGTCATTTTCTTCAGGGCAAGAGGAAAATGACCTATTAGATAAAAGACAATTTTATCTGCATGCTTCTTTTTCCATGTCAGAGAAACAATCAGGAGGACATTTAGACGTGGTAGTTCTGAGTGTGTAGCCACCACGTTGATTTTTAATGACAGTACTGACTGACAGTGGCACTTGGATGAAGCAGTTAACTGCATAATAATCACTGTGGCAAATGCCACTGGATTCAGTTAACAATAGACTTACCTGTTTATCAGTTTATGAATCAAATAAACCTTCTTTCAGCCCTGGTCCTTCTAGTGGTATTACTTTTTTTGCATATCTTATTCAGAAGCATGTACCTCTGAAATCAATCTATATTCATGGACAACTCTGTACTCACGGGCAGTCTGTACTCTAGGGCAAAAAAACCTGATTGTCTCACAGATGACACAATGGGAAGAGCAAACAAAATATTCATTGGTTATTGAAAAGAAGGATAGGCAATCAAATTACTTGTCAATAAAGGACAAAACAAATAATAAATTACATAAGAAACGACACGCAAATGCTTCCACTATATGCAACACCTTTTATTTTGGCCCCAACTCTGTTGAACAATGAAATACTTTCCATAAAGCTTTTGTTACTTATTTCCATGCTGCTCCAAAGCAGATCCTTCTTTCCCAACCTGCTGTAAGCACCCTCAGACAGCAAGGGAAAGCCACCCTTCAACACTTGCACATACAGGCAGACCAAGCCAGCACTGACAGATACCTGCAAAAACCAGTACAAATATGTGCTACAGCTGACAGATCATTTCAAGTTTTAACTGGAACATTAAAAATGTTTTATGTGAGCTATGCCAATTTTCTCCCACTTGTGGGCAGCTAGAGTGAACAAGTTCCATCCCAGCAAGTATTTTTCTTCAGTGCTTCTCCTTCTTTCAGAAGTCAACCAGCCTATTTTTACTTAAATTTTCCTAAAATAATCTATCCATAGTATTGTCAAGGTGGAAACAGACATCTTTATTCAACTTAAAGGTATAGGGACATCAGAAGAAAGCAGCATCAGGAAGATCTTGGATCAACAATTTTTCATATGACTAAAGCAAAAAATTATCTAGGGTGGGGAGGAGGGGGCTGTTCCAGCTTAAAAACTCTATTCCAGTCTACTTCCTCCCCTCAAAGTAGCCTTGGAAAAAAAGACATTCAACGTGTTTTGGTGAAGATACTACTAGATACTACTAGTAAGATGACACTTGAGATATCCTGATAATGATAGAAGGTAAAGACATCTTGCTTAGAGAAACACTTTACTCACTTTTACTGCACTTGTACTGTGCAAATTTTTTTAATCTCCTAATTCTTCAGCGTTTATTATAGAGATATTGAAAATCAAAACTTATATGTCAATCCCAGTTGTCACTTCCAAAAGTGTTTTCAAATAGTAAGAAATGGACAATTGAATTTTTAGAAGCACAAGTATTGCAGAGAGCACCAACAGGCAGATCTCTCCTAGTAAGCGAGGGGACATATTAGCAACTGCATTCTCTTGATGCTAGAGTATCCTGCATTCCTGATTGCACCTTAAGCTTTTTCAGACTGTTTAGCTTACACCCTTGCTCCAGAAATCACTGTGAGGCATGTAAACTTGTGCAGCAGCCACTGCACCTTCGTACACGCTGCCAAACCCCTTCCAGCCTGCCCAGCTTCGGACATATCTCACCTGACTCACTGTTTTGTTTAGTTGCTGTCTCTGTCCAACTGCCATGCAGCACATGGCAGTGTTTCACATGGAGCACAACCACAGCCTGTCTCACACGCAGAGCATCATGTAGAGAGCTGCCTAGCTGAAAGATCAGAGCCATTTCAGACTACCCAATTTTTCCCTGTATCTTTCTCCCATTTATTTGGTGCCCTGTTTGGACAGGAACAGTCAATTGTGAAGATGTAATTTAACAAGGAAAAACCTACGTGGGAGCTGGTTGTCAGCACTGCCCACATATGCATGGTTTTGTCATTTTATTCTTAAACAACTTCTTTCCTTGTTTGCTCTGAGTTCAGTGATGCCAACACACTGTAAGAGGTCAAGGTGCCGAGCAGTGCCTCAGTCCCTGACAGGCACACATGGCCCAGGCCAGCAGAGCTTCATCCCTTACCGCTGGGGCTGTCAGCACAGGAAAGTCATAAACCAACCCCAGCTCCATCCCACCCAGCCATCAGCCCATCTCCTGCCATGGTAACCAGACTCACACCTGTGTTTCAGGCTATTTCTGAAGAAGGAGTTTATCACCAGACTGATTTTATTCTGGCAGGCTCCCTATGGAGTGAGGAGAACAAATAAGGGAAAAAACCAGGCTAGCTCTTGAGCTTTTTCAAACGGGATCTCCAACATTTTAATAATTAGTGTTGCATGAGAAAAAAATCATGTACACTTTACCTTCCTGCTATTCTTTTTAAACATTATTTTAAAAGAAATATCAATCTGCCATGTTTATGATCTTCAATTCATGTCTGGTGAGGCAAGATAACCAAAATGTATTCTCACAAAGTGTTTTTGGAGGGAAAAGCAAAATGCTGTAGCTCTGTGCCCATAAATTGTGAGGAAAATCTGGGAGGCGGGGATTGTCACACCCCAGCTACCTGTGAATGCGGGACACCTTATCATTCTTATGAAGCCAGCTCCCTTTCAACCCTCTCAGGCTGGCAAACCAGGCCATCCATCCCTGGTGCACACCCTGGGCACAGGAACGAAAAGGGAGTGAAAGAATCCCTGAGTATTTGATAACTTTCTTACCAGCTGGTCTGGCACTGTCTTGCCTGTGGATACTCCTCCTGGTTCTACCTAAGGCATTCACCCAAGCTGTGCTCCGGGGCTTAGTAGTGGTAACTCCAATCTCAACAGTCCCAAGCACTTCTTAAATTTCTGGACCTGGCATCTTTTTGAAATACTTCTAGAAAAGGGCAAAAAATAGACTTAATTGTCACCAGAAGGATCTGGGAGGCAGGTATTCCACTGAATCCAGACATCCAAGGGAGGGAAGCTGGCATCCCATTGAATTTTCTATAGGTGTGCCTTGTGGAAAATGTCTTGATCACTTTCTGAAGCCTATGTTGGAAACACCTCCCCAGGCAAGGAGCAGAAGGATGTCCTCCCATTCCGCCTCCCTAATGGGTCTGCCCTGTCTTGTTCTGATCACAGCAATTTCTGGTCAATGCCTGGGTAGATCTCCATCTGGGATGTAGACAAGCTTGAAAGGTCACTGTAGGATGTAAGTTTTCTTGACAGGCTCTTTCTTAGGTAATTTGCCAAGCCAGAAGTAACTGACAATGGAGGTCTTCTTTACAGGTCAATGACTAAAAAGATCTTTTGACAGAGTATGGGAGAGGCAGTTTTCCAAGAGCTTAAGCTTCCAGCATCTGGTTAAAATTTATTCCAGAATCCTTCCTCAGGTGGCTTCTAGATGACCAGAGGACACTTGTGACTTGTGCCACACATTGTCTCCAAACAGTGTGAGAACAAGAAGGACAAAATAGGAAGAGACTGATAATCTTTGAAGGAGAAAAATGGAAAAGCTGGTAATTCCTAGCATTTCCTATGCACTAAGCAACTCTTGGTAAGCTGTATACACACTAATAGCCACATGCCAAAGTGCACTGAGAACCCAGCCCAAGAGAAGTCAGTCCTTGGGAGATGGAGACTTACTGGGGGTGATGACAGTGGTGCCCATGCACCATTATATCATTATATATTGTTCTTTATGCAATCCAGCATCAAGGGAACATAATTCTGATATTCCAGTCCAAACTGTCATATAATGTTGTCTTCACAGTTTCTTATGTTCCACTGTATCAATTAAAACACTTCTTGTGAGACAAACTTGGCTTTTTAACAATTTTGTAACCCATTTGGATAGCACCTGTTTCTACTATTTTACTCAGCTATGGTGAGGCAGCAGGAGTGGGGCTTCAGGGTCATTGGCTGCTGTGGAGTTCGTACAATACTTTGGGTTGGGAAGGGACCTTGAAGCTCATCTTTTTCCAACCTCCCTGATGTGGGCTGGGACCTTTTCCACTAGAGGAGGTTGGTCAATGCCTCTCAGCTGACCTGGCCTTGTTGTCTCTAGACTGAGATCCTGAATGCAACTTCTTCCTGGTCCATTCTCTATTTACCATCTCCAAGTGCTAACAAGCCAAGGTGTCTTGGTTTATACAACAGTAAAGATTTCTTTTTTTCTTTTACAAGAGTCAAAAAATTTGGTACCTTCTGTAGCGGTGCGTGAGCTGTGCTCACAAGTTTTGGGTTTATGTTATTTATGTTGGGAAAAGGGTCTTTTCTAAACCCCTCTGTTTATAGCTGCATTCGCAGTGGTTTGTCCCCTCCCCCCGGAGCCTGCCAGTCATCCAGGGAAAGCCTCTCCCCCTTCTGGAAATCTCGGGGAGACCAGGCTTCTGATTGGAACAGGTTCTGGGAATCCCCTCCCCCCCTCCTCTCCAGAGATTGGCCCTTTTGTGTGTCAATCTACCCCCCAACTCCTCCCTTTCTATCCCCCTATTGGTGGAAAGTTTATGTACACGCCCCCTGGTGCCTGTCTACTTAAGGGGCTTGGGCGGGGCTTCACTCTCTCTCTCACACACCATCCATGAGGGATAAACATCTCCTGTGAACCTCAGAAGAGAGCCTTCCTTTCCTTTCGCCATTAGCCACTAATTTACATCTAGTGCTAGCCAGCCAGAAAGCCCACCGCGTGGGTATTGCTGCAGAACTGTCCAGTAGCCCTACCGACTGCTGCCAGAAGCCGGGCAAGGCAAGGGATCACTGAAGAGTGACCCACGGGGGGCAGAAACGCCATACCTTCTTTGCATCTGTTTCCTAGACTCACATAGAAACTCTTTTCCTAAAAGCACACAAACCGAGGAAGTTCCCATTCTTCAGTAACAGTGAACCCTTATTCCCACTGAGGAGAGGTTTACATGCCAGGGAAATGGAGGGGACAGCAATTTCAGCTTGTGTCCCAGAATATGCAACTAGTGGAAGCAGTCCTTACATCTCCTTAACAGCTCAGTCCAAACCCATGAAAGCAAAGGTGCTAGTATATTCACCAACTGGCACTGGGGAGGACTCTTGTCCAGGTTCATAAGCTGTTATGACCACCACTGGGTATAGTATTTGCATTCAAAAAAGTCCCTTATAGACAGAGCAGAGCACAAGAATATTAAGTTGGGGTGGGATAAGTGCAAGGAGAATGTCCCACGGATTTGAGAGTGGTATTTTTCCCAGGAGTGCCCCAAGTAAGGCTGCATTTGCTATACCAGAAGTCACTTAAGGGATCATAACACAAATGTGTGAATGCTGTGGCATAGGGATTTCCTGTCAGGGTGTTCTTCAGAAGCAACTCAAGGCAGTGTGTAGGATGCCACAATATCTGCAAGGCTCTGCCTCTGTGGCAGATGTGGCAATTCTACCCCTTACAAAGCCCTCCTGATTTAGGGGCCCAGTTTGCCAGCGGTGAACTAGCATTCCCAAAGAGACCCATAACCCCATGCTGAAACCCCCATTCACCTCCTTAAATGTCCCTGGTCACACAGTCTTACCTAAACACATCTTCAGCTGCCTTGCTCACAAGCCTTGCCCTAATCTTAGCCATGCACAGACACTAAATTGTGTCATCTGGGTCAGGAAAGATAAGTGATGTCGCTGGGTGTGACACACAGAGAAAATGCCACAGCTTCTCAGTGCCCATATAAAAACACATCAAATAAAACACATGGCAAAAAGGAAATTTGTTTGTGAAATAACTTGTGAATTACTGGCCAGTTATTTTTCCTTCCAAAATTGTACAGCCTAGAATTCCAACAAATAAAGCAGGGATAGGAACTAAGAGAGGTGTAGAATATTTCTTTAATACTTCTAGAGAGGATGGGGTTAAAACCTGCAGTTAGGAAGCCTTTACTATTAATATACCAACCTTTATTGGCTGCATCTCCTATTGGTATTGTTTCTTCATAATTGCATGCCTTCTTAATACCTTGAAAGCAACCCAAATCTTTGATGCAAAGTGGGACATTCAAGAATATGTTTCTGAAATCACAACAGCCTATTAAAGACTGATTAATTAGACTGTAGTAATTGTGGATGCAAGGCATGGAGAGTCTCAACAGTCATTTTTAGCTTGAGTCTTCACCATCATTCTGAAAAATGTCACTGTTGAATATTTTGGGAACAATTTGTGAATGTAATTTAAAAGAATTTTAAAAATATCTACTACTGGCACTCACTCATTTCTTCCCTTTTGTTTTATAGCTCAATATAATTATCTGATCCATTTTCTGTAGGTTAGAATAATTTCAGGTCATTTTTTAGAGCTGGTGGTGTTATCTCTGCTGAGGGAGAGAACACAAACCAAAGGCAATAAAAGGCTCAAACATCACAGAACAAGTATGCACATATTCAAATTCACAAATTCACCGTTTCAAATTCAGCCCTTTAAACTGGATACATAAAACAAAAACCACAGAACCTGCACACTGCTTTTATGAAATACTGTGGTTAGATCTTCATGTAATATATAAGTGTACATTGTTGAAAAAAGAAATTCAAGCCTCAGCAAGCACTGACTGTTTTAATTTGCCAAGTTATGCTTATTGGGCAAACTGCATTAATACATCATATTTTAATTGTAGTTTTTCTTCTTTCTTAACCACCCCCTCCTGCTCTAACCACACACAGATCACACACTCAAGGAAGCAAGGCATATTTGAAATGGTTTCTACTACTATTACAACATAATTTGTAATCTTCAAAGATACAGATGTATTTGGAATTATTTCAGGGCAACTCCAGACAGTAGCAAAATATATGTCAGAAATAATTCAAATCTTCAAAGGGGAAATTTCAAAGCTCAAGTTTCAAATCTGCAAATTAATCTTTTGCTTACAAATAGGCATATAAATTAGGTATGTTAAATTGGGGCTAAGCAGGCACAGGTTTGCAGGATTAGGCCCACAGAATTCACAATAAGACTTCTCTATTATAAATCATTGTATTGTATTCAAATAATTTGTATTGAGTTTTTAAAAATTAAATTAGTTTTAAGAACAGGCTTCCTCTTCAGGATAGTTTACCATCATGCAATAAATGCAGCTTCTTGATAGTAAGGAGTACATCTCATAAGGTTTTTTAAGTGGATGGATTTAAATCAAGTAAAAGTTGATCAAATAAAACCATACCAAGGCTGAAAAGGTATGTTTAGCAAAATCAAAAAGCCTTGAAGTTCACAGAAATCATCATATTTAAGTAAGTTTTCACACTTAGAGAAAAGAGTCAGCTTTATGTTATGTCTGAAGGACACAGAATATCTCTTCTTAAAATAAACATTTAATCAGAGAAGGGATTTTACAAGAAAAAACCAAAGAAAAACTAACAACCCCCCCCACACCTCTTTCAGATGGAGAAAAAAGTCTTTAATTTAGGAACAGACCTAAACCATTCATTGGAACTATAATTGAACACAGACATTTATTAATCCAAAGCAAGGATAAAATAACCTTTAGCACCCTGTATTATATTTTGAAGATTTGAGACCTCACACTCATTCCTCAGGTAGTCCTCTGGTTCCAAAAAATTGCGGATACTTAATTTTACTCCTTGTCACAGTGCCTCCAATTAAATTGTCACTTTTCAGAGTGATTTTCTATCTGCCTTTAAAAGGAGGAGGAAGACTTCCAGTTATCTTAAAAAAAAAAAAAATTAAAAGCATATGAAAAGGAAAAAAAAAAACAAACATTGAACCAAAAAAACCCACAGAAGAAATTGAGTACTATTTCAGGGACAGTTTGCCTGAAATCAACTCACTAACCACATTTTCTCAAATAATGAGCAGTGAAGAAGAGGAGAAAATTTAAAAGTTCAATAAACTATTTTTGTACTTGTATGTATAACATTGCAAAAAGAAAGACTGCTAAGACACATAGGTTCACTCAAATCCTAAAAAATATCTTATTATCATTTTGGAAAATAAACTCTTCAAACGACAGCACCAAACCCAAAGGAAATTTCATGACCCTGAAATACAATGAAATTTTCATAATTTCAATGAGTTAATATCTGTAATTATTGCTGTTACTAGATCTCCCCTCCTCCCTAAAAAGACACTTGTCAAAGTGTCAAAGTAGGAAAAGTAAAAGAATATGCATTGACAGAAACCAACATCAAATCCCTTCTCTCTTCTGTGCCTCACTAAAGCAGGAACAGGATTTTCATCATTTTTCTTGTCTGAAATATTCATTTCTCCTGCATTCAGCTTCGTCTGAGGCACCGAAACAAACAAGAATCAGCTCAAAACCTCGGCGTGGTGAGGAAGACTGTCCCGCTGGAGCTGACGCCAGCAGATGATGTGACCCAGGGGCACGGTCCCAGCTGGGTTTCGGGCACACCCCAGGTACCAGCAGACAGACCAGGAACAGTTCTGGTGCCTGACGGAAGCTGGGGCAAAGCCTGATTCATGCACCGGGTCTGGGGCATGAACGACCCGGCAGCCAGGAGTGAGGAGCCTGATCGCCACCATCTCCTCAACGCTGGTAGTGCTGCTCTTGGGATCTTCCCTTTCCTCGTCGTGGTTTCTCAAAATACCCTTATTTGGTGTATTAGTCTTGATAAAATCTTTATTGGCATCTCCCTGCACAGCAAGACAGGAAGAGGAAGTTATTACCACTTCTATTCTGCAGCTTGATAACAAAACATTCCTGTGAGTCTTCCACACTTCCACAAATGTTATCTTAATAGTTTTCCGGAAATATTTTTTCTTTCTTTTTTTCCTTTTTTTTTTTTTTTAATTCTCAGCAAAGAAAAAGAGATCCATACATTATATTTGAATGAATCTAAGATATAATTCCACATTAAAAGCAGTTTATCAGTCAGTTTGTGTGGTTTTTTCATTGCTCACCTCAGTGACAGGACAAATAATTTGTACACAAAAAGTAGCCACAGTAATTAATAAAAATAGGTGTTCTAGTGCAATTATAATGTTAGGTCCCTTGATCTTGCCTATATACAGCAGAAGATTAGGACTTCCCAGACCTGAGTATCAATGAGAGTTGTGGGTGCACAATAAACATAAATCTGAATCCCAGTAAGGTAGGGATTCTCTTGTGGGTTCAGATTTATTTAGTGGAAGGAGTGGGGGAGAATGTCTCTTTTTTCCCCCATTCCCCCTAGCTGGTTGAGAAAAAATTAACTATGAGGCATATTTAATCATAAAAATAAGAGCATAACAGTGGTCACACTTTCCTGAGTTCCATCAGTTTGTGACAACTGGAGCACATACATTTTATTCCAAAATGACATAAAAATATTTATAATTTTTCAACTAATGTTATTCAATAATACAATAATTCACTAATGGTACTGTAAGTTTGCAAGCAGCCTAAAGTCAAATCTCATGTCATGATCAAACAAGCAGCACCTGGAGGAGGACAACAATAATCCCAGAAGTACTTAGTCTTTGGAGAACTGAATCTTAACAAGAAATTAGGTGCTTTGCAGTCATGTAGTTCTCATGCAGCAATATTAGTATTCTGGTGGAGATTACTATGTAATGCCTTTTGCTATGTAATGCTTTTCTAAGAATAAATTTGACCATGTCAGGAGACAGTTGGATCTCTAAATTTAAACTCGTTTAGAGAAACTATCCTCAGGAATTGAACGTGAAATATATTCATACGTGAACAGCTAAAATTACTGGTGCCTTTCAGTTGTCAGATAGGCAATTTGCAGTACCCTCTTTTATGGTTTAAAAAGCTATTTTCAAAAACAGTGTGAAAGAGAAAACTACACACATTAGCAGCAATGCCCTGCGTTGTACTACATCTTTCCAGATATTGCTTACTTAGTCAAATTATCTACGTAATAAGGCTAATGTATCTCCGATTAAAACAGTCAGCTCTATAAATTCTCAAGGTATGAAAGTGAAGGGGGACACCTAATGTCTCAGAAATTCTACAGAAATATTTCAGTTTTACGCTACCTCCAAAGGTTTTTACCCACAGCCCCAGACAAGCTGCAGCTTAATTCCACTCCAGAGGGAGAGGTCTCTATTACGGTTTGGCATCAATTGTGTTTTTCAAAACAGGCAAAGTGATACCAGTCATTTAAACAAGGTAAGACTCAGCTGGGATACACTTTTATATGTTCAGGATTGTTCTCATGATTTCTTGATTAAAATGGGTTGTTAAGATGATATTCACATAATAAATCTTAAATTCCCTCTTTTAATTTTTCAACTGGTTGGTGTTTGTTTTTCCTTCTAAAAAAATACAGTATTCTTCTGAGTACTTGAATTTGATCTTTTGGCAGGTAATCTTTTCAGAAAAAAACCCCAAAATATTGCTAAATCACTAAAAAACCACTTTGAAAACAAAATGCATATAGTGATTCAATATATTTTTAAAAGCACATGAAAGTTACAGACAGAGTTTGAATATTTAAGCACCCTCTACATACAAATACATCAAATAACATCTTTATCACAAGTTTATGCCACAGTCCAGGGTTAGGTCGCATAAGAGGCATTGATTGAGATCTGAACACATGATATGGAGCAAAGTACAGATCACACCATCTATTTGACTTTGACTGAAGAAATAGTTTACCACACATTTACCAGACTTTTCATCTTAAACAAACAAACAAATTTTAAAAAAATCAAATCCTGCCACTACTGAAGAAAAGAGCAAAATTCCTGTTAAAGACTCCCATATCACCTTTCAATCATGTTTCTGTTAATGCCTTAAGCTACTATGCTGACTTCTTCCATCAGTTACATTATTGAAGCAATTATCAGTCTTCCTTATGTTTCAGCCAGAAAACTAACATAAACCAAGCAGCTAGAGTTGTTTTTCCTTTATATTTTGCACCCTGACAATCTGCATAAACTATCTCATTTTGTGAACTCATATGTACTACTGTAAGAAATTGGAAGAACTACTTGCCTAGAAAGGAAAGTTGATCTTGGTGATACAATTTTGCATGACTGGAGCTTCATAATACAGCTTTTTCAAAACATTTGACTATTGAAAGTGCAAGTCCCTAAGTACCGGACCGTAGAACAGATAGTCACAAATTTGCTTGCATTACACCAAGTACTAATCTCCCCACAAAAGAAGAGTACTGTGGCATTCTCTGAGTTGCACATGCCTGCAAATTGAAATGCACAGAGATGCTTTCAGACAATATTTGACAGAAGAGAAAAAAGAAAATAGTAAATGAAAACAAGCAAAAAAGTTGGACCTTAAGAAAAAATAAGAACTAGATAATTTAGCCATGAATGAGGCAAAATCTTGTTCAAATTCAAGAACTGAAGAACACATCACATCCAACCTGGCACTCATTTAAGGAACGAGCAAATACAGGTGCTCCTTGTGTGGAATTGTGTTGATATTGATCTCTATTCTTTGCCCAAATCATAGTCATGGGCAATCATTAGTAAAATCAAGTAGCTCAAAGCTGAAGCAGTGGAAAACCACCTCCCTCTTTAATCTTGATAGAATATTTCCGAAGAAGTATTGATTAAATTCTTTTCCAAAGAATAAGAAATGAGAAATATATAGCCAACGTAAAGCAGAGTCTAATTTGCAGACAATAAAGGCGACTAAGGTCCTCCTCACACAAGAAGGAAGCAGCACAATTTCAGTTGAAGAGAATGGGAGGAAACTATCCTAAGCATTCCACATATTTGCTCCTTAATATTCACACCTCATTATCTATCTCCTCTTAGGAAAGCACTCTTGTGAGAAGAAAGGGGCATTATGGAATCAGCACTCTGTGCTCATGCAGAGCAGGAAAAGTGATGTGGAACTCATAGCTCAGAAAGTTTATGGGCAGGAGATGTGAAGGGGGCACTACTAAGATATTTCATACCCTGTTTTATTCCAAGCCTTCTGAACTGGATATGAAAATTTTTGCATTCTGAATTTACCTAGAAAAACACACCTTTCTACATATTTGCCTTTTAGAATATGGGTGTCTTCTAGGCTGAAACACCTTCGTGAGCCATTTACTATCCTTTCTTAATCCTTTCAGAGTCCACAAAATGATTTTTGCGGGACAAGAAGGGGAGGGTAGGGGAGGGAAAGGATGTAGACAACAAACTCTGCAGAAATCATCCACCTTTTGCTTCTGAGGCCATGCCAACAACCTGGGGTAACCCTTGACCGGAGACAGAGCCCTCTTGGCAGTCCCGCCTTCCACAACCCACCAAAGGGCAGCTGAGGGAGCGAAAGGGCAGTGCATCAGCTTTTAAGCTAAGCCGCTCTCCTCTGGAAAAGCGACTCCACAACATGCAGTGATTTCTTTTTATTTTTTTAAAGGCTATTCCCCCGCGGATGAACGGCTCTTTCCACGCGCGGTGCCAAGATCCATCCTTCCCTCCCCGGCCGCACACACGGCACTGGGCGTGTAGCCGGGGCTCTATGTAACCTCCGCCGGCATGGCCCGGCCCCGCCACTTACCGCTCCGCCCGGCCCGAGGCGCTCCCGACCCCGCCGCAGCGGAGCGGGGATGCCGCCTGCCCCGGGGGCCGCGCAGACGCCCGCGCCCGCCGCCTGCCCGCGGGCAGCCCCGCCGCGGCGGAGCAGAAAGTGAAAGTACCCGCGGCCGGCGGAGACCCATGGGAAAGGCAGAGACCGGCCGTCCCGCCGCCGCTTCGGAGAGCGCCGCGGCCCCCGCGAGGGGGTGGGCGGCGGGGGGCTGCTGAGCCCGGCCCGGCCGCCGCGGCCCCTCTCTGCCCCTGCGCGGCGCTCCGCGGGCTGCGGGCGTCATGGGCGAGGCGGTGCCGCCACCATGACCGCAGACCCGTCGGCGCAGCTCCCTGACAGCGTCCCCACGGACCATGTTCCATGGTAAGGAGCGCGCCCCGCACCGCACCGCTCCGCAGAAGCCCCCGGGCTAGGCTGGGCAGGGTTCCGCCGCGCTGCTCCGCGCCCCCGGCCGCGCTGGCTCCTCACCTGCTCCCCTGTCTCCGAGCCGTCGGCTCCGCCGTCTCGCCTGCTCTGCCGGCGCAGTGCTGCCCGGTGCCTTTTAAACCTTTGGTGACGGCCGGGGAAATTCCCAGTTTTGCGGTTTTTTTCGTTTTTGTTTTTTTTTCCCCCGTAGAATGAAAGTAAAAGAGTCCGGTTCCCATCACGCCTGCTGCCGGGAAGGGCAGCTCGGGAATGGCAGAGGCAGCGGGACAGCGCGGGGCGGAGGAGCTGCGGGACGCATTGCTCCACGCCGGGTCTGCGCTGCTCCCACCGCCCGTGGCGCCTACCTTGCCGTGGGCATTTGCTTTCCGTAGGCACCTGCTGCCTCGCGGGTGCGCCTGGAGCAGATGCGGCGCAGCGCCGGGGGTGCCTCTCCCCCGGGAAGGAGCGCTCGCCCGTCCGCCCGCCCCTCCGCACGGGTCCAGCGGGACGGAGGGAAAAGAACCGGAGTGACCTCGCGGGGTTTGGGGCTGCCGAGCGGGGAAGGGGGCAGAGGGAGCAGCCCGCCGAGACTGGGGTGGGCTGTGGAGCAGCTGCAAGGATCCCGCTGCGTGCCGCCGGGGTCGTGCCCGGGGCTGCATGCACAGGAAGGTTTTTTAATGTTAAAAAGCCAAGGTTTTGTTTTGTTTTGTTTTGATTGTTTGTTTTTAAATATATGGGGAAATACTGGAATACTAGCTGTTCCTGACTCTTCTAGGAGAATTTTTGGGGGCTTTCCAGATATGACTTAGGAGTTTCTGGGAGTTTACTGGAAAGATGGGTTATTACCAGTAATACATGCTCTCTTTCTTTTGAATTGCTGGCCATATGGAGTGCCATAAACTCCCATTCTTTCGAAGTTACCTAACTTTAGGAAAATCCCTTTCAATTTTCAGTTTAAACCTCCTAGAATTTTTCATGCCACTTATCTAGTATTTTTTCCAGAGAACTCGTTTAGAAATGTCTGAAAAGATTTGATCACCACGCTGCAGTGGCTCAAGGGACTTCATGAATGTGCAACACGTGACCTGCTTTTATTCTGCAATTTCCTCATTTTAAAAAGATTGGCAATCTGTACAATACAGAGAAAGTAAAAATTACAAAATAAAAGTGACTTTGCATGTTTCACTTCTTATCTCCACTTGTTGCCAGACAAACCAAGTTTAAAGTGATGGAGTCAGATTGTTTTAATTTAGAGGATTGCTATTTTCATCCCTTGAAGTACGTTTGTGAACCAGCATATCCAAGTTGTTTGTATTATCCTATTTGCAAACAAGCATTGCAGTTCATATTTTGCATTGGAATCAAGAGGTGCAATGGGAGATTGGAAAAATGTTGCCCTATAATTG
The DNA here is from genome assembly GCA_910950805.1 of Acrocephalus scirpaceus scirpaceus. Lineage (NCBI taxonomy): Eukaryota > Metazoa > Chordata > Aves > Passeriformes > Sylviidae > Acrocephalus > Acrocephalus scirpaceus. The sequence goes on from OU383773.1 coordinate 30,125,245, forward strand.
AATTCTTGAATGTTTTTTGTAAGTGTCTTTTAAAATAGTAAATCTTAGTTCTTCAAACTAAATAAATCATTCATTAGAGATGTAGTTAGCACAGAGATTTACAGTGATAAAGCTCTGTGGAAGTCAGGTGTGTCCACTTGGAGCTTGAAGATCATAGTGGAGTCACCTTACAGAGTTTTTAAATTTACTACATGTAGGATCCATTCAAGATTCACTTAGCTCATCAGGCCAGATTTTTTTGAGATGTTAATAGACCTTGGTTGATCAGTATTTGAAAAGATCAGAAAGTCTGGTTTTCAACCCATCAAACTTCCCATTAAAATTTGTCAGGCAGCTTGCCACAAGAATTCTGTGATTTAACTTGTGCAGGTAAAATTTTTCCAGTCCTGTTTCCAGGGCAGAGGTGTACATCACGGCATGTTCACCTGCAATCTATCAGAAAGAGAAGGCCTCACTAGTCAGGAAAAGCATGCATTCTTCTTTGAGGATTCAGTCTGCTGTGTGTGGTGGGAGTTGGCTGGGATGGGCTGTAAGGGACTGTGTTTCTTTGAATGGCAGTGACGTGACTTTGAAGAGCATGTGGTGTGACTGTGGTTCTTGCATTGCAGAAGTTAGGTGAGTCAATACAAATTTTTGTCAAGTTTTATTGCTGTTTCCTTAGTTGTTCAAAATTCCTCTCTGAGGCTGTGATTTATAGTGATGCCCAAGTCCAGAGGTGCCCATCTCTTGAGTGCTGGACTGGCTGTACCCAACAGCCCATCCTTGCCAGAGAGGAGGGAAAGAAGCAGCTGGGGCCAAGACATCCCTTCTTCCTTTCCTGGCTGCTATCCCACAGCTACCCCGTATGCAGTTGTTGTTCTTACTCAGTAGTGGAGATGGGCAGAAACAGTGCATAGTCCACCACGAACTTGAGATCTTTGCTAGTCCTTCAACAAAAAATTTCTACTTTTTTTTTCAAAACCTTCATTTTAAGCATTATCCTAACCAGACTAGTGATAGGCCAGAGACCAATCATTCCTAATCACCTATTATCATGTACTCTTCATTCCCAGTACCAGTTGAATCACCTGCAGCCTTCTGTCAGTTTCTTCAGGCTCTTTTGATTTTTTTGGTTTTTTCTTTCTGCCCATTCTCATAGAACTCATATTTTCCTGGGTGCCATGCAAGGACAGAACACCTGGTCCATTAAAGGGACAAACAAAGTGCTGGGAAATGAAGTTTGCTCGAAAGGATTGCAAAAATCTTGTGGAGAAGGTTGTGTTGCTGCTTTATCTCATGTTATGGCCAGTAGCATGGATTTGTACATTTGGTCAGCCTGAAAATGTGTTTAAACACACCTTTGTTGTAGAGATGTGTTCATGGGGATTTGTAGAAGTTATCAAAGGAAAAATGGACAGTCAAGATGAGACTCCTGTACATACGTCTGATGTGGTTTTGGTCCAATAAAATTCAGTGTTTGCAGTAAACCCTGAAGCTGAATTCAGCCCAAGCAGTCACCATGTAGCTGGTCAGCTCAATCCACACTAGCTGAATCATCTTTGGGTATGAGGGAGTTTAGACACCCAAAGAATGTCTAAATCTGGACCTGAATCCTTCCCTCTAGCAAGGCACAAGTCATTTGGTTGTGCCCTTTTAAACTATTTTAACAGATTACAGAATGTATTTGTTAATACAGCACACAATCTGTGACATTAATATGTACCTAACTGTTCTTCTTGTAATCCAGCCTTTTTTAGATCTACCTTACCAGTTCTGCCACTGCTTCTTGTTCTGTCTCCAGTGAATGCATCTAGTTGCGCAATGGGAAATAAAACAACTGAAATCCGTGTGAAGTATGAGAATATACTAAGTCACGACATCAATGAGCTGGTAGGTAGTAGCTCTTTGGCTTCCAAAAATGTTGATTATTTTTAGATGCTAACAATAGATAAAAAAAGCTCTAATGTTAAAACATGATAAAAGACTAATTTAAAGTGAAACATTATGCTGGAATGGTGGTTTTATTTGAGGGGGTGCAACAATTCAGTCTCTTTAAAACCTCTGAAATCTGTGGATAGTGCCTATTTGCATGCCTATGTACAAATACTGGGATACAGTTTTTGGTGGCTGTGCATCATGTAGTTAGATACATGTACCTTTTGGCCATACATCATATATTTCATTAAAAAATACTCTTTTCTAAAGTAATTTCATTACTACTTCTGTTTGAATGTTTTTATCAAGAAAAGAAAGCATTACACCTGTAATTTGTTCTATTAATTAGATTTCTTGACTGAAGTTTTATGTTGTCCATTGAATACAAGTGCACAGAGGCACAAAATTCATGACAGAAAAATTTCTTTGTATCTTAATAGGTTTCTTTGTATCTATTAATATATCTTGTTTAGCCAACAAAAATTATCTTTTCTAGATGGCAGCAGAAAAAAACATTCTCATGTGTAAAATCTCCTGCATTATGGCTTTATCAGCCACATTTATTACAGCTTTGCAAAATAGTTTCTTAACAGTTTAGCAGTCCATGCCCAAAATTTACCTTCCAGTTCTTCCTCATGAATTATTATCAATTAAATTTATCTGTCAAGAACACTTCCGTGGGGGGACACTTAACACAGTTGTATTAGTAGAGGCATTCCCACAAAAAAAAGTGATTTTTCTGATTGTCACTAAAGGAGGATTCAACCTTCTGTTGCAGTCTTAAATCAAGATCTATTTGCATGAAATAAAAATAATATACAGCCTTTTTCCAGGGGCAAAATCAGGAGCTATTGCATTTCTTCACACTTATGAACTACCAACATCGTTCAGAGCATTATGGCAGTAGTTTCCAGCCTTTCTCTACCAAGACACATCAACCCTCATCTGGAAACAAAATACCTTTAGGGTTAGGGAATGATTTTTTAACATTTTGATCATGTTATGTTTGTTGAGTTTATGAAGAGAGAAATGTATTTCTCTGCAGATAAATTACTTTATTTTGAATGAGGCATCAAATTTGGGGAGAATATTAATGGCCATAGTAGGATAAGTATTTCCTTTATTTGCTGTCTTATTTCTGACAAAGACAAGTATTCCCTAGAGAACAAAAATAAACTCTCTTGGTGAGCAGTTAGAAGATAGCTGACCTAGAAGAGAGAATGATCTGAAGGAATCAGATCCTCTCTCTGGGGAGGCAGATCCTGCTGCCTTCTGGTGGTGGAGATCCATGAGGTGCATCCCAGACCTGCTCAAGATGGAGGGTAAGGGAGGTTGGGGGACTGTCCTGGCCTGGATAGGGCAATGCCTTGCCATTGTCCTATTGTAGGATGGAGCTTGATGCAGGTGGTTCCCCATGATGCCACCAAGCTTTGGAATGGAGCAATGCCATTATTCCAGATACATTTTGAAAGTTTGGTTGTGCTTTTTTTGTTTGTTTGGGCTTTTTGGGGTTGTTTGTTTGTTTGTTTGTTTTGTTTTTTGGGGGGTTTTTTTTGTTTTTTGGGGGGTTTTTGTGTTTTTTTTTCCAATAAATATTATTGAGATTTTTTAAGACACAGGGGTTTTTATAGAAGACTGTATGAAAACTTAGAGTTATCAAAATAACTACATAAATGAAATGTTTATGAATTAATGCTTGTGAAAACTAACAGGATTGTACTGAGCTCTGAAGCTTTTACTTCCTAGAAGAAAAACACAAGCAACTACTATGCAAGTTTGTTAATTTTTTCTGACTTTACTTTTCCCCATTTAAGAGAAATTTGTCTTCTATGTATAATCAGTATATTGTAACTATAAGTTAACAGCAGATAAATATTATGTGTGCTGTGTGGGTGATAGCAACTGCCCAGTAGGCACTTTCCTGCAACTGCAGAGCCAAAGTCAATAGCTTCCAGTTTCTCAGCCAGATGTTTGGAGCAGCTATGGGTTTGCTTCAGAGCAAGATAGTGAGTCACATACTAAATCTCTGTAGGGTAATTAAACTTTCATTGCCTTTTTTGAGGTCAGGATTTCCCTTAGATTGGTTCAGACACAGCCAATAAACTGTCTTCAGACATGGTTACTGTACATTATACTAAAAGTGATCTGAGGAAACTAGAGATGATAGGAAAATCTCATAGCAGTTAGCAAATGAAGTGACAGATATATAGTTTTTAGGGTGATTATATATAAATATATATATAAAACTATAAATTTTGGTGCTGTGTGACTGCAGCAATATCTGTTGTGGTGCAAAAAAATATTTGCATTAGCTTCCTGATGTTGTTGTTATGGGTTTTGTAATTTGGTTTTGTTGTTTTGTGGTTTTTTTCTTTGTCAGTGACTATTTGATTTTCTAAACTCTTGGTTTTGAAAACACTTTCTAGAAAAAGTTCTGTTTATCCTAGGTGAAATTCTGAAATACAGGCAATTTCTGCAGAAAAACTTCAAGAATTAACTGTCTAATGTGCTCATAAGCATGGCTAAGTGAAGAGATCTAAAACAATACTGTCATGAGCTGCCTTTTTTAAAGCCCTTTGGCTTAACTATTATGTCTGGATAGAGGCTGAAAAAGACAAAGCTTCTGTTGAGTTGGCTTCCATTGTCATCTTGATGACAAGTGTGAAAGTGGAAGAAAAAACTACAAGAGAGCATAAACTATTGATAAAAATGTCATGACCATGTGATTTTGCTTAGGCCATCTTCTGTTATTACATATGCAAAGTGAGTGCTCTCATCTGTTTAGAGCTGAGACGTATTGAGACAAACATTGACAAACACTGTATTCAATGCATTCAATGTTACAATTCAAATGTAAGATTTAAACAGTGCTCTGTGTTTCAAAGTTTCCAAAGAACAAAGCAATTTGATAGAATATGAAAATTTAAATTGAACAGATTTGTGTCCATTTCTGGGCTCCCCAGTATGAGAAAAATATGGAGCTACTGGAGAGACTCCAGCAAAAGGCCATGAAGATGCTGAAGGGACTAGAGCATCTCTCTAATGAGGAAGGCCTGAGAAAGCTGGAGCTGTTCAGCCTGGAGAAGAGAAGGCTCAGAGGGATTTCATCAATAAGTGGAAATACCTCAAGTGAGTGGGCAAAGAGTACAGAGCCAGGCTCTTATCAACAGTGCCCAGTGATGGGACCAGGGGCAGAGGGCACACACCAACACACAGGTGGTTCCTTCTGAACATCAGGAAAGAGCTTTTTACTGTGAGGGTGACTGAGCACTGGCGCAGTACTTCCATGTCTATAAACATATATTATATTTTACAGGTAAATATGTCTGCAGAGAATCCTGACAGGTGCTGCAAGAATAAAAAATATGAAAATATCAAAGTGTTTTTCTGCAATGATACCGAGGTAAAATTTAACTTTTCAGAATTTAGAGAATACAAACCCAAATGAGTTCTTTGTACAGTCCAGTATAAAATAGAGTGTTAGGGTAGTATTTAATTTTAAAAGTCAAATCACAATATTCAGGATGGGGTTTTTTTCTGAATCTGGAATTATATGATGCATCAAGTAAATTGATATTTTAAACATTTAAATATTAAGCAATTCCATATCCAAGAATTGTGGATTTTTTTCTTCTATATTTTTAATCCAAAACAGACAAAACACTTTTTGCCAATGGAAGTAAACATTAAAATTTCCCAATCTTTTTTTAAAATTTATTTTTCTACAGAAAATTATATTAGCTAAGCTTTTCACTTCAGACCGGAGAGCTTTAAAATAGTAGTTTGGGCAGATATCAAACACCAGAAAGCACAATTTTCAGCTGTTGCTACAGATTTTATCATGACTTGATAAAAGTACTGGCTGCAAAAATAATTTGTTTTCCTAACTGCATCAATTGATTTGATTACAGCTGTGGTTTCTCCCTAACATCCTTATGCTTCTATTATTATTACTAAAAATTGCTACTTTAAATATCTCGAAAAGATGGCAGTTAAGTCACATAAGTTATGTGTTTTAGTGAAAAAGATTTGCACTATGAAAGCAAAAGAAACCGATAGTAGTTGATGGACAGTTTGGGGTTTCTAAAGATAAACCAACATTGCAAAGAATTAATGGTGCACAAACTTTTCAGGACATATTTTCCTTCCTCTCTCGACAGGAAATAGAATCACTACAGAGCATGGCATGCAACATGCTCAGATTTCTTAATAAGCAGAGAATCAGCAAAGCCTTTAGACGGAAAGCAGCATTCGTCTCATGTGGGACATTAAAAGTTCTACAGTGTAAATGTGAAAGACCTAAAAAAGAAAAGGTGAGTTGTACTCACCTTTAGTGAGTAATACTTTAACTATTTGCCTTATTTTCTAGAGCTCTTCAACACAGACTATCACATCTACTTCTAAAAGATACAACTACCTTGCACATGTTTTATGCCAGAGGAAGTTTACTTTGTATAGCATTTGTCTTGTAAAATACGTTAAGCCCAGTGCAAAGACTAAGACAATCATCTGGAAGTCTATGGCGAAGGTATCTGCTCTGGTTCAGTAGTGAAATAACTGAGTCAATTCTCCATTGAGAGACAAGGACCAGACTTGTGCAGAGAGGGCGTTTAAACTTCTCTAGAGTCAGAGTTGTAACTTCTCACTAACCTAAGAATCATGTTTAATTTGGTTTGTTTCAACAAACAATTTGGGTCAGATTCTCTCTTTTCTGTAATGTCTTTGGTCTTTATTTTAATTACAATATCTCAAATTCAACAAGAACAATTAGGTATGGTAATATTTGGCTTTTTAGTCTTTGACAGAATCTTCTTTTTGAAGTGCCATTTAAATGTAGCACAGGGATCTACAGACTACTGTAGCAAAGGAAGAATGTTCTTTTAAGTGTGGCTCAGTGTTACCTATTGAACACAAAAATATTAACCAATTTCAAAAAGTCTCCACATAGGCACCAAAGGATATAATGCTTAAACAGATGGATTGAAGACTTCATTTAACTCCTAATTTTTCTCCTTGAAGTTGAGAGACATCTAATCTGGAACAAGATCTTCAAAGTAATGTTGGTGTCTGTATTTTGCTTTGTCACCTCTGGTGAATACATTTGCCTTACTTTAAAGGTATCTCAGTCAAGTAATAGAAATCAGTGTCACCTTTGCAACTCCTGCCTAACCTTAGATTTCCAGTTTTTATTTAAAGATCAATTAAAGTAATTTAGCAAAAAAATTATGAGCAGTCATTGAATTTGAACAAGAACCACAATAGTTTTTTCTGCCTGAGATCCTGAACACTAGGGCACAGCACCAGCCCCTGGAACTGGTCTGTCTTGTTCCACTAGTCCCAACACATATAGTCAAAGTTTGGCTCACAATTTAATTGGCTTTATTTTCTCAGTCCTTCAGATGATGGAGGGTAAATTTTAATCTGTGATAGAGGATGTCCGCCTTCTCTTTTGGACACACTGGTTTCAGGTGTCCTTATTCACTCTGAGTTAAAGCCATGTTCTCACAGTCCCATGGCCAGGGTCTCTCCAGTATTCAGATGTAAGGCAATTGGTTTGCTTTGAAGGATGGCTACAGGAATAGAATAAGCAGTTCTCAGACAACAATACAATCTGTTCTGTTTCAGGTTTGCCCAAATGTATATAATATAGAAGATACAGAGACAGATGAACAGTCTAAAAAGAAATGTAACCAAGAAGTTTGTGAACTGAAAGAAAATATATCTAGCCTTCGATCCTGCTGGAATAAATTTGAAAAAATAATTTCCAGGTGATTCCAAATGAATCCTGCTCTTTTCTTTCCAAGTGGCATTACTTGGTATCTTTGCATTTTATATGCATTCTTCAAGTAACCTTGCTTGCCTATATGAACACTTTATGCCAGAGTTCTGATGGAAGGCTACTGTACCTTGTTCCTGGAGATGACAAAAACAGAAATGGCTGAACCAAGCTGCTCAAGTCCAAGAAGTGGAAATAGAAGACCAGCATTTGAAACACAGGACTCCACAGAAATCTGTGTCCTACCTTTGTGCTCTAGAAACTACTTTGAATTTTCTGATTTTTCAAGTGACTTTATAATACTGTCATATGAAAGCAGCTACATGTCTACTGAAATTTATAAAAACATCTGGGAATCTGCAGGTGAAGAAAAGAGTATGAAAAACTAGCTGGTTTCTTTATATCTATGCAAAATGCATCAAGGACTAAAAGTAACAATTTACCCAAGCAGCAGCTTGGGTATGTTCTCCTGACACAGAAGCATTTTTGATGTGGGTCTGATGAGTTTGCTAACTGATTTGGTTTTGGAAAAGCAGGGAAAAAGTTAGATTTTTGAAAAACTTGGGAAGGGTACTGATTTTTGAGAGATGCAAGATCTTCTGCTGGCTGAAACACAGGCAAGACAATCCTGTGGAAGAAAAAGGAGATGCCTGAATGTGAGTTGTTCAGTTGACTGGAAACAGCACTATACTCATGCATTTGATCAGCCCAGAGTTAGCTGCAAGAAGAGCTAGAATTCCTTAGCTTCAGATTGTGATTTCTCATATGCAATTATTTTATATAACATGTTTTAAGATGTTAGGCAAACATGACTCAAAATGTGTGAATATTGTCAGAGAATAATATATTGGCATTTAACTAATAAAATGCTCATATTTAATTTTGAATAAATGTAAGTATTTTTATAGTTGTTTATTACTCTTTTGCAGTTTCTTACTTTGATATAACTCCTTTGGTAATAAAATATTTGTCTTCTATGAAATTGGACTGTTCACTTTTTGTCTGCCATTACTCCATTTTTAAGTTTTTTTTCAGAGATAGTCAGTCATTTGAACCACAGCTGGGGACTTCCTGCTTTAAAATATCCATTTCTTAGCTGCTTGTAACCTACCCAGTTTAGGCAAACATTTCCATACCAGCCATCTGCCTTGGACTAAATACTACAAGAAAGCTTTAGTTAAGCCAGCCTGTCGTTTCCTGGTTCGAAGCAAACTAATATAAACTGTTTAATCTGTGCTTAAAGAATTTTTCTGTAAAACTACTCTGTAAAAATTTTGGTATTCAGAACAAACACCTGAAAAAGCAGTAGGATGTGCTTCAAATAACTGTTTGCTCAGTTGACTGTAAACATCACTACCTTTATGTATTTGACTGGAATAAAATTGCTGTACTGAATCTGAAAGGAAGAGGTTACGAGCAAAGCAAGCATGCCATACTTTCCTGAAATATACCCACTCCAATCCCCCATGTATTTATGGTGATGATGAGGCGGGAGTGGTAACTTTGTAAACTGTGACCGATACTCACATATTCTCTTTAGCTCTTCATGTAAGAGATTACGACTTCAACTCCAAACACTTTAAAAAATTGAAACCAACCCCAACCCATAAATCTTTTATGGAACAAGGAAAGGAAACATTTCCCAGTATCATCCTGCAGATAAAGAGAATATAGCCACAATTGTAAGGACTTCACTGGAAATCCTTTCTTCTGAAAGATGAGGCAGGAGACTGTAGGTTCAGTTGGTCTCTGAAACTGAAGAACAACTGTTTTGATATTTTTTGGAAATTCAGGAATAGTTGAAAGCCAGCACTTATTTCCTAATAGCCACTTGGCAAGGAAAGGGCAGTGTGAATTAAAGCAAAAATACACAGATGCAGTATTAGCTACTACAAAATTGAAAGGTCAGTTAGTTTAAGTTACTTAAGCAGAAGTCCATAACTTAAGTCTTGAGAGAAATAAAGCAATTCCAGGACTACCCTGGGGGAAAGACCAAGGGTAGATCCAGAGCAGAAATTTAAAATAGAGTGATTATGAAATCGTGGATTTCTTCTGATTACTTCTCTTAATAAATATCCTGCTTGTCTGATTCTTGTTGCCAAATTTCTTCAGTCACCACTCACATGCAAACACTAACTGCTAAATGCAGTGAATTGTGCTCTTTGGTTTGTTCCTTCCATTTGAGAACTTCCTCTGGTCTACTGAACTTACAAATGTGGCACTAAAGTGCTTTTCAGGAACTGGCATAGGGATGAAAACTGTGCATGGTATTATCACCATCATGCCTACCTCCCTGCCACTTACACATTTATTTGGCCATAGAAAAGAAATAATACGTGTAGGTCAAAATCATGATTTAGAAGTACATGGAATTTATGGGAAGGTGTCAAGGATAAAAATTAGGTATTAAAAGGATTTTCACAATGTTGTTGCAAGAGGTTCAGGTTTGAGACCATCTAAGGAACCTGAAGGTGCATAAGTCCATGGGACCTGATGTGATACATCTGTGGGTTCTGAGGGAACTGGCAGAGAAGTACCTAAGTCACTATCCATGATATTTGAGAAGTCATGGCAGTCCAGTCCCTTTGGATGGCATTCTGTCCTTCTGGTGTGTCAGCTGCACTGCTCAGCTTTGTGTCATCTTCAAACTTGATCAGGGTGCACTCAATCTCACTGTGTCATTGACAAGATATTAAGAGAGCACCAAAACTAGAGTCCCAAAACAAGAGTCCTGAGGGACACCAGCCTCCACCTGGACACAGAGACACTGACCACAACTTTCTGGCTGTATCCATCCAGTCAGTTCCTTTTCCACTGAATAGTGTACCCTGCAAATCTATATCTCACCGAGTATAATAAAGAGCTCAGTAGAAGGAAGTTTCTTCTAAAAAAAAAGGAATGAAAAGAAGAATTGATTTCTATTCATCCATATTTAGCAAAAAAAAAAGAAAAGCAATCCAAAACATTATTGTAATATCTGCTCACATAAATGAACTTACAAAGAAAAATATGAACTTCTGCTTTTTTTCATAATTTCATCAACAAAACAGTGCTTTAATGTCATGGAGGAGAACAAACCCAGATCAAGCTAAAGTTTACTATCCATTACACTTTTATTATTAAGAAAAAAAAGAAAAAAAAGAATGAAATATTACAGATATCACAGTGATGGGCTCTACATAAACTAAATTCTCAGTACAGTTGGGGAAATAGAGGAGATAGAGTTAACTTTATATATGCAGACCACACTGATTTAAATATGTGGTATATTTTTCACGGTGACAGGAATCCAAATCTCATCTCACTCAATTAAAAAACCCTACTCTTTGTGTACCTGAGATCAGACATCACAATATTCATAAGGCTGAAATTATATTACCTACCTGTACGCTACGTTATTTAAGATAATTTTACATTTGACTACAAAAAATTTGTGCATCACAAGAAGATTGGTGTATTTGCTTTATTGTTAACAAGTGGCAAATTAGCATTAGGTGGTGATTTACATTTACTAGTTTAAACAGAACTGACACTTTAAAATAAACATATGAAATAAGAGGCAAATAAATTGAGGAATTCTGGCAAAAAACCTCTCACTGGATGGTCACAAACAAATCTTCCATGTACTGATGAGCAAGGCAAGCATAATAAATGCAATGCTGAAAGAATTAATCACCTCCAACACATGAATGAACACGCCACTTAAAAACATAGAACATTAATAAATAAACTTATGAAGAGAAACATATTAAGTGTCATATGAAGGATGAACACCAAGAGATAGAGCAATCATATAAAGTAGGTTTTGTAACAGTTGTAGTGTACTCACCACTTTACAGATCCCACCTAAATCCATTAATGGTTCCGCCAGAAAGCTAAACTGAAATACAGAACTATGGTAAACCATGCACTTCTTTTTAGAACATGGGCTCAGTATTCAGATATATTAAACTGAGTATTTGATTTTGCTGACTCAGATGTTCAAATTGGGGAAATATAATTACCCTACTGATAATTTTTGTAAAGAACAAACACTTATTAAGAGAAAATATGAAGAAGTTGTTTTCTGGCAAGATAAAGTGGAATGGGACTAAATAGGATCCTCCAGAAATGTGTATTATTCTGGACTGACATAACATCAAAAAATCAAACCCAAAACAAAACAAAAAACGAACTAGTATGCAAGAGTAATCTCTTATACTGTAAATACTGGAACAAAAATATCAACCAAGTAACTACTGAATTCAGCTTATGGAGTCTTTTGCCTAACACTTCTTCCAACAACACAATTAGGTCACTCAAATGTTACTCAGCAAGCTGGAAAAAAAACAACCAAACCAACCAGCAACAAAACAATCACAAGTTGGAATAAGCTGAAAGGCAATAAAACTATTTTCACCAGTCACTAAAACAAATTTTATCAAAGATGAAAATTCTACCTTCTCATACAACCGATATAACTACTCATAGCTTAGTCAAACTGGACAGAAATAAAATTGAAAAAAGTGCTCTTACTAAACACAGATTTTTCAGCCAAGATTAAAAACACAACAGGTTTGCTTTTTGCAGATATACGAAGTCTGTGTGATGGAAACTAGCACTTTGTAATACATAGACAATATAATTTAATTTTATATGCAGACTATTTACATAGTCTACATCAGTGTGCACGTGTCTTGTTTATTTAAAGTACTGCAGTCGTACCTCCTTCCACTGACCCGGTAAGCAGACATCGTGGGAATGCTCTCCCTGCATTTTAAGCACCAGCTCTCAGCTGTGATGGTGAATTAGGAGCTAGTTCCTTGCAGATGACAGAGAACTCCCATTGTACATAAAGACTGGGTCAGGTGTTACAATACAATCTGGAGTTCCCATCCTGTGAAGGCGCAGGATGCATGGCTGCACTGGAGCAGCTGCTGCCCCAGCATTGCAGGAGAGGCTTAGCATCGGAGCACCATGGAGAGCTCCCCCAGCCTGATGCCCTCCTGGCCACGGAAAACTCAGGTGGAGCTTTCCCACTCCCTCCAGGGAGCTCAAAGGCTCTTTGAGTCTCTTTGGCAAATTTGAAAAGTTCTGCCTACATGTTCATTTCATAGCTACAACCTGAAATGGGGGTGAAACACCTCCCTGTGCCCACCTCCATGCCGTGGTGTGTAAGACTAATTATTCATATAAACACATTTTAATTGCTGTACATTTAGAGATTCCAGTTTTGAAACTACCTAGGGTGTGGGCATCATGCATAAATACAAACCTGTGTAAGGTACATCATATGGAGATTAAGCTTTGTGCTATGCTGTTTCTACTACAGAAGCTAGCATTTTTCATAACTCCACTGCACTTTTTATCAGCATAAATTTGGTGATCCTGCACTACTTCCTGGCACAGAGAGGTCCTTTGTATAAAAAAAAAAATCACAAAAGTAGAAAGGGAATGCAAACTCCCTCAGGTCAAACATCAAAGCCAGCTTCTTCCTTGTTTCTTTAAATGGAATTTTACCTTTGACCTTTCCACCCCCGTTCTTTAATGGAAAGAACCTTAGTAAGAACATTAGGGAGATAAAAAGGCAGACAGTAAATCTGTCAAAGGGTTATACATTGGTATAGGAATCATCACAATTGCATCACAAAATTTCACTATAAACAGACAGTGCATAGTTCATGTTTTTTCCTCCCATGAAAACCAAGGCATAAGAGTGTGGAGAAGACTAGAGCAAGAGGGTTTGGATGTAGGTCACCCATAAATTAAATTTGGGAACTTCTTGACACATATAACTGTCCAATTCCATTAATTTTTTTTCTTTAAATATAACAAATTTGTTTCCCACATTCAGTTTTTCAGAGACGTTATGAAAACCAGTCCACTGTTTTGTACAAACATCCACTGAGATGGAATTACTATGATCTGTGCTGCTACCTTGAGTAATACAGGCTACAGTCTGTAACAACACAGACTTCAGAAAGCTATGTCATTCAGTAATAAATCCAGTTGATAAACACAAAACATATTGGGCCTCTCATAAGTCTTACCATACAGCAGCAAACTACACAGTCAAAAATAATTTCATTGTCTGCTTGTATTTACTGTGGATTACAACACACACATTATCCAGTGTTACTTTCAATAGTCAATTATGTTTCATAGACCTTCTTTGTAGGGCCAAATTACAAGATCAGTTTTAAAAACCTTTCTTTCTGTTCAGATTAATTCCCTATCTAATCCTATGATAAATCACCTAAGTGTAAATGAAACAAATGACATGCTACTCAAGTAATTTACTAAATGCTGCATTGAAAGCAAATAATCTCACAAACAAGCTCACAAAGCAGCAAATATAGTAACTGTATGAGTATTGATTTGAAATTAGGGTATCTGCCGCCTACAATTCAAAGGAGAGAGTCACTATGTTTTTTCCTACAGTTACAACAATCCTGGAAAATCTGAAAGGTACTTAGTGCCGTACTAAACATTCCCTTTGTAGAAAGCATGTTTAATAAATGGAAAAATGCCTTTTCCAGCAGAAACAACTGCAAACTCTTCAGGTAAGAGTAGATTCACTATCTGATCAAACCTATTCTGGACTGGTATCTTTGCTGATGGACTCTCAGCTCACAATAATTCAGTCTGCAGACCTCTATGGCCCAAGTCCAGGGCAAGTTTTCCAAAGCAGGTTTATCTATGGAAAGGACACAGAATTCCAGTTTTTCCTAATACATGAATGCACCATAATATGGATCCTAGAATCTAAACTCCTAGAAAATAAACTGGCTAGGATTTGTCAGTTCTAACTATCATTACCATTAGTCATCCATCCTATCAGGCTCAGTAGCCAGTTTACACCAATTATGACAAGACTACACTGAATGAAATATAATTTCTAAAAAAAAATTGTATAAAAAGTGCAAGACATTCACTGAACTAATTTTAAAACATCAATAGCTTGTGACCTGCAACATAACTACATCAAGTCTCTTAAATCACTCATTCTCTTACACTGCTATCTGCTTTGAAGATGCTTTTCTTCAATCATGTTTTCTTCCAAATTGGCCTCATTGATAATCACAATTTTTGAGAATGCAAGCAATGACCATAATACTATCATGGAACATGACATGACATTTTGTGTAAGTTGTAAAGAAATTAAATGAATTGAAACTAATGGTGTTTGTGAGCTGAAAGTACCAGTTTCTGACAAAAAATGTATTTACTATGGGAAAGGCACAGTTGTTTCAGATTGTTCTGTCACACATAATGAAGACAATGCAAGTACTTCAAAGCAAAACTTCACAAAATAAATTACTACATTAAGATACAAGTTAATTGATTTGGCTTGTGAATGGTTTTATTAGTAAATGTGTAATTTACTAATTTACAGTGTAGTAAGTAAAAAACTGAACAACTTTGAGTCTCTCCCTTCTTCCCAATGGATTGATGAGAAGTCTGTTACTAACTTGAAGAGACGGCTGTTTTGACATCAGGAATACACAAAATTAGCAAAAAAAAATTTAAAAAAAAAAGGTCAGGTATTGACACATATACCAGTGAAGCATAGTTACTCCCCCATGCATTCATATGTGTATAAGAATAAAAACGATTCACTACTTACATCAAGATCTACTGCTCTAATAGCATTCATTTTTATAGAACTTTTTTTTTTGGTATTGGATACATCAAGAAGGCTGTATTCAAAATAGGAGTTCAACATCTAGATAGGATAAACATAGACCTTGACTTTCCTTCAGGAAATAAGGGAAAAGAAAAAAATGAGCAGGACCTTTGGAAACAGGACAAAGACAAAATAGACTAGATATGCTAGTCATAGTGGAGCACAGGAGGAGGAAGACAAATATTTCAAAACAAAAGGAACTTAATAAAATGAATAATATTAAAACTAATACGTATTTGTCCTTATAAGTACATAAAAGTATCATGTTTTTACTGAGAAACAGAACATGGAAAGTCACAGAAAGAAAATGTTGCCTTTCTTCTTAGATGTAAAGAGAATTCTCAGGTAGTCTTTCCACTTTGAGTCTTTAAAAAATCCTAGGAAGCAACTGTAAAGTCCAATTAGCATATTACTGTTAAAGAGTTTAAAGAGCTGAACATTTTACACTTTTATCTAGGAATTTATAAGGAGTTGCTCATGTTGTTTTCACTTAGAACACAGCATCTAAGTTACTGTCATTGATGAAGGAAATGTCTCCACAGAGAAACTTTTGAAGCCCAAGCTGTTCATGGCTAGTTCCCTATACGTAATTATTACCCTACATAAGAGATTTAAAAAATCCTTTGCCTAGTAGGATTTACAAAAAAAGTAACATTGAACCTTTTCTGCTATTTAGGTTACTTAATGCATTTTTACCTTAATTTTAAATATTTTCAACAAAGAATAGAGTATTTCCTTGAATGGCAGTTTTAGACAGCTGCTATTTTTATATACAGTATATACTGTTAATAAATAACTGTGTAACCAGAAGATTGCACTCAGAAAATTACAAAATTATGTTTTGACATTTGCAGCATGAAGTCTAACTGGATGGAGTGCTCAAGCTTTCCATGCAACAGTACATAGCAGATGTTCCATTTCTTGTTTTCTTTCTGCTTTAAAGAATGCATTCACACAACCATTCTTCGAATTCCACACTCACAGCAGAACTTTGCCCATTCCACTGGATACTTTGTTCCACATTCATGGCAGAACTTGGATAACTGTACAGGTGAAATTCTTTCGCCGCTTTTTGCACTTCCTCCATTGACTGAGGATGAGCAGTCTCCAGTGTCATACCCAGTTTTCCCGTCAGACCTGAAAATTCCCAGATGAAGAACATTAAGTCAGTTCAGTATAACTTAATATAAAATCAGTCTAATCCTTTTTATTGTTACTATAATTTTCATGCCTGCACTTCCTATTTACAGTGGTATATCATATATACAATGCTACCCAGGCTCCCATACATCTCTCCAGATACCCACCTTTCCTGTAAGAAAACAAAAACCTCCAGAGTTCTAGGAGCAGGATCAAATACTTCATTGACTATTTAGATTAACTGAAGTGTTTGAAAATTTAAAACTTAGCTTATCAAAAAAAGGCTAAACCAGCAGTACAATTTTCATCCTACCCTTTAAAAGGGCAAGAAAATTTGGGTGCTTAGCATGCAGATTTCATTCAGTTTCTACTGAAATAATATTTGGTTATTTTTTCAACAGCTCCCAAATGGTTTTTGACATTTCCAACAGTGTCTTCTGTGCACATCTGAGAGGTGTGCTGTCAGATGATAAACATGTAAAATATATTGAGTGTCTTATACAAGCCAAACAACATTGATCATCTATTAATTGCAGTGAATAATACATTCCCCAGCTTCTTTTGAAGTAAGTAATCCCTTTTAATGAAGGCTCTATTAATGACAAAATCTACGAAGTTAAAAACTACCTTAAGTAAGTATCTGAATTGCTAGCTTTTCTTCTGTTTGTTAAAGCACCCGTGCTCATGGCTCTTGCAACACTAGGAGGGGTTGATGTCCAGGTTTTTGTTGCACCTCTAAAATAGAAGAAATATCTGATGATTTATACATACAAGAGAGAAGAGAGAAATACATACAAGAATATGCACTTTTGAATAATATATATAAATACACACACACATATAAAATTGCATCAATCTACACATTAGTTAACAGAATGAAAAATAACTCATTTCCTACCAATAGCAAATAGAGGAGCTTTGGCATGAACTTCCATGGTTTGAACTGTTATGACTTGAACCTTACAATGACAAGTTAAATGAAACAGCAAGTCCCTTTCTGCTCATGTGTCTCACTTCCTAACTGGTAGATCCTGCAGTATTGGTTGCTCAGTACATTCTAATGTCTACCTTGACAATTTATAACTGGTAGGTCTTTTAGGAAAATAGAGAGCATGTTTTAATAGTTTAAGATCTGTAGAAAGGATGCTATATTTTCAATACTTTGTGACCAATAAAAAGTGAGTGAACAAGACTTTTTTCTTCTTAGATAATCCTGTAAATCCTTTTTCTTCAAAGCATAATTGTATTTATGAATATAAATAGAAGGAGAAAAAAGAAAGTGTATCCAGGTGGGCAATAGGGCCTCAATTTTTTCTAAACTGCCACAGTGTTCCTAAAGATCCTATTGGTCCTACTGGAGTCAATAGTATGACTACACAGATGTGAAAACTGCTTCCCTTAGGACTCATGGGTATTATGAGAAGCCAGTATACAGTGATCAGCACATCCCAACAACTGAGAACATCCTGCTGCTGTCTTTGATGAGTAGAGAAACATCAGAATCTCCTGAAAAATCTGAGTAGCACTAAAAAAACAAATTGGAAGGGGTATTGTTTTATCATTAGTGATCAAGAGCAGAAGTTTTCATCATTGCTCAAAAGAATTACCATTCACTGGGATTTCTTCTTTTTGGCAAATCTTCAGACTATGACATCTTGTGCATGACCAAGTTTTTCTGTTCTCTTTTTTGAACATCAATGCATAAATGAAATTAAGTTGGGACTTACTCAAGGACATTAAAAAAAATTAAAACAAGACTCCATTTAAAAAAAAAAAGTCACTAAGAGACTATTTGTTCCCTTCAGAAAAACCTAACTGCTTCTTCAGGAATTATAAACTATCTGGTCTTGGTTTGGTTTTCAAACCACATATAAGGAAATGCATTCAGCTCCAGTAACTTCAAATGCAACACTGACATAACTGAGGAACATGTAGTAACTCCTGAATTATAGACATGCTGCATAAAACATTTCTCCCTTCATGTAATGCATATAGAGTAAAGATGGCTTTTCAGCTCCTTTTATCACTTCAACCAGTGGAAAAGTGATCAAATAATTAGGCACAACAGTGGAAATCAGAAACTAATTTTAAGATTAAATAAATTAAAGTTATATCTAACTAAAATATTCAAGTTTAACAAGAATGGCTTCTCCTTGCAACAGGTAGAGTGGAATGCTCAAAGATTATAGCTCACTGGACAGAACACTAACCTTCTCCATTAGTTTTTCTGTCTGCCACCTTATTTTGCAGGGAGATTCTAAAGATGGACTTAAGTGAAAAAAAAAGTACTGCGCAGACTGAAAAGCACTACATCAGTTATATCAGAATTAAAACTTACTGGAAGTTAAGTCAGCCTTTCAGAAGTTACAGAATTCTAGAATAAAAGTCATAAACGTAACCTAAATCACACTGCTATGATATACAGATGCTAAATACTCATCTTGTGCTATTTTCCCCATCTCATTATACAGTGAAGAGAGACCTTTGCTTGTAATTGCATAAAACTCACTAGAGATCTATAGTAGAAAAAAATCTACTAGACTGTTACTTTACCCATTATGGAAGACAGAAAAGCATATAAAGAAAAATTCAGCGCACACACAGAAACAGAATGGGATCATCATGGATCAGGGATGATCAGGCAATGAAGCTAAGAATAGAATTGTGTCTCAATTCCTGTTTAGACAGCTCCAAGCAATTAAAAAAAATCACAATTATTACTGACTCAGTTTTCTCTGGATTTTTACCTTGGGACCAGCATACTACTTTTTCAAAACTAACAGCATTAATTTCTTAAATTGAAGTCTCTTCAGAGTGTACTTTGAATCAGTTTGAACATCAGGTTAGGAGTTCTAGATATTTGAAATAAATTGACCTGAAAACCAGTCCACTATTCTTCCCTGTATTTCAACTGCATCATATATCCTCATCTCACTAAGTACTCTGAAAATTCACATGGTGCTTTAGGTGTATACTAAAGAAATTTTAGATAAATCAGTGTCTTAATACAGCATTCAGGCCACTGACTGAGCTGGGAAGGGGAGGAAATCGAAATACTAAAAAGCCAGATTCAAAGTGCACAGTCCACCCTGTGTATTAAAGGAGGCAAAGTCTCATGAACAGATAAAACATCACTCATTAAAGGTTTAACAGGACATCTCCATTCCAAGATTAAACACAGCTTTCTGTATAGTGTCTGCAGTCTTTTTCCATTACAAGTTTTCTAAAAATATAGAAGAAACCTCAAATATATTTTCAGACCAGAAACTTCCCTTCCAACCTTACCCATTCTGTGATTGCTGACATTTTTGATGAGTAAATCAACACAAAGAGTAGGTTGCCAACTTTATTCAGCCCAAATCTACACACACAATTAGCATAAGGTTTCGCATATGTTTGCTGACAAATCTTGAAATTTAAGTAGCAATCTGATCTTTAGAGACAGATTTAGAGACCTTTCAACAAATTCAAATATTTTTGGTTATTTCAACTCGTGCTACCACAGCTTAGTTTCTTCTGATCTGTCCCATCTCTGCCTTCTCTATATACTTGTCCACTTCTGTTCTTTTTCTGTTTCGCTGGATTTGTGTTTTGTTTTTGAAAAGCCATATAAATCCCTGCTCTACACTGTATCACATGAAGTATAAATAAAGCCTGACAGCATATGAGGCCGTGTACCAATACCAGCTGGAACTCTTAAAATCTAGACATACTCTAAAGAAATTTATTAACAGCTTTTTATTTTAAAAGAAGTAAGATTGAAAGTGACTTCTCTTTCTAAAGCAGCTCATGTTGTACATCTAGCTGAATTACCATTGCTTGCAAAATAAAAATCTGAAAGTAATTTGTAAAAGAAGCTTGTCTTTTCCTATGCATGCATTTATGAATTGGTTGAATTCTATCATAAAATACTGATATATAAATCTTGCTTCTTAGACAGAGTGTTTTCAGATATTCTTGACAGCTATCACTGTTACCCACAACAGCTCACAGTTCTGCGCAAAGTCATAAATAACTTTCTGCTGACTAATGGCATGCGTCCCAAAGTCCAGAAACCTTTGCCGTAAACTGGAACCATGCACACTGCTATGCTGAATTTAAGAATGGTTAGCATTTCTTGCTAACATTCACACTTGCTGGATGCTGTTGGCATGCAATATACTGAATAATCTACTGCAAGTAAGGCAGATTTAATTCTTGAACTCAATAGATACTTGAGTAAGAACAACAGGGATTGTATGAAGAGCAGAAGTGCCTATACTTCTAAAGACTTTTTCTCAAGATGAAAAACTAAATCACTGCTCTGTGGATATGGCCTATTTTAAGCAATTGTAGTAACTCATTAAGCTAAATTTTCAACATCTTAATAATGTATTACAAAATGAAAACTTGAGCTAATTTTTGATGGCTCACAGGATTTATAACTCTAACCAAACATGCATAGGAGCAAATATAAAGAAATTCTGTTTGTCTAAAAAGAGCTCCCATTGCTTTTGCTTCTTCAAAATCAAAGTTAAATATTCTGTCTCTGTCTCAAAGATACTACAGCTTTGGTTACAGCATTAAGACATTCAGACACATTTCTACTGTGTAAAGCAATACATTCCATGTATGTGTCACATAATTCCCTGCTTATTTCTCTTTTACAATATGAAAAAGCAGCCGATTTGAATTTGGCATCTTCCAAAATATAACAAAGGCTTAACAATTTAGTATCTAACGCCTTTTTAAAGTATTAGAATAACTGGAATAACCTTCCTTCCAAACTTGGATCTTATAAACACTTCTGGATATCCAGAAATCTTTATGTGAGGTAAGATGGACTTAACCAAAGACTTTACCTTTCATTACAAAGTCTTGCTTCCTCATCACACCTATCTTACAGATGTAGGAGTTAGGGAAATATTTGACCTTAAGCGAATAAAATTACTGTCAAAAACCACTACAGTTATCAGGCTTAAATACTTCCTTCAGCTTTGCATCATCCAATCAGTTTTATCTTGGGTTTAGAAAGGCACAAGTTCATTACTTTTAATTTGTAATCAAGACACAAATTAGTTTCTTTTAATCTAAAGCACTGACAGAAGAAATCAAATCTGAGGGAAACCTTCATCTTCCCTGTCCTATCAAGCTGTTTACCTCACTCTGATACTAATTATATCATCTACTCTTCTCCCACAGCATTTATATGGGAGACATACTGGGCAGCTGATGTTCATCAAGGGCACACTTTTCTGCTTAGGAGAAACATTTGCAAAATAGATAAATCACACTGATTTGTAATACTTCTTTACAGGCAACAACTCATTTGGCCTTTTGACAGTACTATCTGTTTTCGTATCAGTGTCATAAAACCTTTGCACATCTCTTCTAGTTTGCAGTGGTGGGCCTAACTTATCCATCTTACTATTAAAATATATAAAGGAGTGCTCATAAGGACAATGCTATATTGCACTGTCAAGTTACACAAAAAAAGAAATAAAAATACTCACAATTCAATATTTGTATTACTAAAAAAAAGTACAAATCAGACTTTAATCATCCAGCGAACAAAATGGTTTCTTCTTGCTTTGATGAGGAATGGATTTCATAGACATTGGATTAGGTTTCCAATATATTTTTTAAAATTCTTTTTCAAATGAAACACTAATGCCATTTATCCTCACACTCTGGACAAAGTATTCACATTTGGTCTCTTTTAAGAACAGCTTTCATGATGTCATACAACACACCTAGAAAAGGGTGTTATAACTACATATATATAAAGGGTGTTATAACTTGTAATAACTACAAGAAATAGCAAGTTTAAACATTAGAAAATAACAGATATATGCATACAACTCTAGAATTAGCATGAAGAAAAAAATTTCGTTTTTCTTTTTTTTATTTGTAAAGGCAGACTAGAGGACAGCCTGGAAGAAACCCAGCTTTGTTTTAACAACAAAAACCCCATTCACAATAGACAGTACTATATACACAGCCAGCACTTTAATACTTTTTTTTTAGTTTTATGGATAACATTTCCAAACCAAAAAGAATAAATCAAAAATCAAATTTTATAAACACTTGTAAAAAAGGCAACCAACAACAACAATAAATCCCTCACTCACATCATCATAAGGGAAACTGTAGCTTTTCAGAAATCACAACTTAGATTAGAAAATCAGACCTTCAAGTTAAGTTCTGCATTTTTATCATCCTATTATCATAAAGTAAAACCTACAAATAGCGTCCCAAACTGTGCTGGTTTGAAAGCAAAACCAGTGAAGGACTCCAAGTCAGAAACACAATTTAATAAGAGGAAAAGAAGAGAAATAAAAGAAAGTAAAATAAAATAAAAGTAATAGTACAAAAAAAAAAAAAAACCACTGACAGAGTCAGAATACAACCTGACACCCTGTTAGGGTGGTAGTGGCAGTCCAGATGAGATGGTCTTGCCAAAGCAGTGATTCCTGTAGAAACATCTCGTAGCTCTTGTCGCCTCTGGGAGTCCAGTGGATAAAAGCTGCCTGTGCCGTCTCAAACCCTGGATTATATCCAGGTGGGAATGCTTGGCTCCTCCCCCTGGGTGGAGCATCTCACAATGGGATGATCTCATTCTATGAGTCATGCAGTGGGTCCTTGATGGCCCATTAAACAGAGATAACTCCCGGAGGGAGTTATCTATGAGTCATGTGGCAAGGCATTGTTAGGCTCATTAACAGAAGATAAGGAAAACACTGCCCCACCTTGGCTCCAACGGCTCATGGGGATAGAATACATACCTTGGGCACAATTTACATTGTAACCTAGGACACAAACACATGTTCTAGTTCAAACGAATTAACTTGTTTGACCCAATATATATTCTTTACATACTCTCAAGAAACTGAGAGGCAAGCCTTTGACACTGTAAGACACACACTCCAACCTAACATGATTTTCTTAGTTATTTTTGAACTTTAACAAATTATCAGTGTAATCTGTGAACTCCAGGCACATACCGAGTAGAAGACCAAAGAAATATCCTAGAAGTCATCATACACTGTCAAAATAAAGCACTACACTATTCTTCCATACCTTACCAAGACCAAAAACCCAAAGCTGACAGCTCTTTCACATTCTAATGAAAAAAACCATCACAAGAATCTTTTGAAATGCAAAGATCTCAAAGACAACTACTTACATATATCTTGATTTAATTGAACAAAGCCCTGTAAGTTACGGTCTTCATAAAAGGAACAAACTGTTTTTAAAAAAACATTTTTAAAGGTTAAAAATGCTTTATGGCAAATATGTAAGTGGAATTTAAAATTTACTGCTATTGATTTGGTGTGGTGTTCATATTGTATTTCAGCTGTAAGACAGTAGTGGATGTGTCACTAGCAGACATGATTCCCAGGAAGGAAACATTAACATTAAAGTATATGTTTTATCCTCAAAAAAACCATAAATTAAAAATTAATTTCTAAAGGTTCATTTGCCATATTAGAAAATATTATATAATTTCCAAGTCCCATTAAAAAAAACAAAACAACATAACTGTTCAAAAATGAAACCTGTACAGACAATTAATCTGTACACACAAAAGATCTCTTTCTGGCCACAAACAGTGGTGTCAGGTTCTTCTGGGCAAAAGAAGTTTGCATGTGGGTGTGGAGTTTACGTGTTTGCTTACCCTTAGGTTAGGAAGAACCTAACCAATTTTTTCTCCTGAACATCTGATTACTTCTGACAGCTTACTACAACTGCCATACACCTCAAGAAATGTAAAACACTGCTAGCTTGTATACTCTTATAAAATAAGTATCAAACTTGGGTTCATAACTTGATATCAAATTATAAGCCTAATGACAGATAACTTATATAGAATAAATTTTCCTTTTCTCAGTTCTTCAACATCAAAAAGATAAAAACCTATTTTCACCCAAATGAATGATGATTTTCCTACTGACTACAATAGCCACATGCTACTCCTCACTTGCCTCTGTATGCCCCAGAAATGATGTCCTTATGGAACACTTTCATTCATACTGGAAGCACTGTCTGTGTCCTTACTCTGTCCAGGCAGAAAAAGAAAACTCACAGCAGAACTAAGCTGATACATCCTCATCTAGACGTACAAAGTAAGCCTCACTGGCACTAACATGGCTTATGTTGATGGTACTGTGCTGTGCTCTCTCAGTATTCCTTTACTTGGGGAGCAGGGCAGGAGAATTCAAATTTAAAGCAAAAAGGACACCGCACAGTAAAAGTAACTTCCAGTAAGTGACCTCATAAAATAGGGTTCCACTTCTGCCCACAGAAAGTAAAAGTGAGTGCTGCGATGTTGCACACAAGGTTTACAGGCGGCGATTCCGAGCTCCGTCCCTTTACAGAACTCCCCTGGCCCGCGCAGCGCCAGCGCCACCTGCCGGGCACGGGCGGCAGTGCGCTCAGCACAGCGTCCCTTCCCGTCCCTCCGGGCATCCCCGCACCAACAGCGACAACGGCTCATCAGAAGGCAGTGGTGTCCCACCACTTCGTACAAAGAATTTATTCATCCTTGACATTGCACCATATAATTCTAATTCTACTGTTAAGCCTCTCTTCTATTACGTCTCTGGAAAATCCAGAATTATAACAATCTAGGCAAAGATGGAAGCTTACACACTGAATAACTAAAAAAACGCTGAAGTTACAGTTTCCTTTAGTGCAAACTGCAGGAACTTGTCTCTTACAGCAAAACCTGGAATTTAACCTGGTCAAAATAATGTGTGTAGGCTCTTCAATATTTTTCAAGGAGAAAAGAAAAAGTGATTGCTTAACACTCCATTTATAAGATTGCCCTTAAAACTACCCCCACACAACACTGCTCAGCAAACTGTTTCACTAATAACTCAGAAGAGCTTAACATCTTATCTTCCAGCATATGCTCTGTCTGACTTTGGTATAACAGAATCCCAGATCTCACACCAAGGCTTGTCATTTTACTGGTTAAATCATAAATGTAGTAAAAGAAATAAATATTGTTTAATATTTAATGTTCAAAAGTTCTTCTATCTTAGAAAGTAATTCCAGCTGCATATCTATAGCCTAAATTATAAGATGTTTCAATATTTAAAATCTGCAATATTAATTATTTTCACTCTCATGTAGGACATTGACTGTTAGTATCTCAGTACCTGCTTTGGTATAATTTTATACATATTTTAACAGAACCCAATGTATTTCCCCCTCATGCCCCAATACTAAGGCAGAAGTTGAGATGATTAAGGCCAAAATTGTCACCAGTGAGCAATCTGAGGAACCTAACTTTTCCATGATGTAACTGGCTCCTACACCTCTTTGCTTCAATATAACTTCTGACAAATTTGTCCCCAGAAGTGAATGCAATGAAGCTAAAAAAAGAAATGCCAGGTCACACATACAACACTTAGGAACAAGACACATGTAACAGCCACCTGTGGAAGATTGGTTAGTATGAGCAGCAAATATCATAAGGTATATCATAGCTGGAAAACAGAAGAGAACAAGATTTTTAGAGCAATGAGGAGGACTGCAGGCACAAACACACCACACCCATACTCTTAAAATCTAGAAATTGTGTAGGCAATCGAGGTTATAAGCCAAGCTAACATTTACTGCCTTTCAGCAGACATCATTATCTGAGAGCTGTACCAACCAGAAGCCATTTGTACTTAGCAGAATGCATAAACAGAGAAAACCTGTGCAAACATCTCCCCAGCTGCTGTTTGGTGCCATCATATCACAGTTTTTTCTCCAAGCAACAGAGAAATGGAAGACTACGTAAAACAGTAAGCAACTGTGGAAAACTACCAGACTTTCTATGTCAAGATACAGAGATGCTGTGAGTTTGTGGAGAATTCCTGAGGCTGTTTGAGCAAAAATTTGAGCTAAGCCACTTGCATATCTTGCCCTAGGCCGGATGCACACAACTGCATGATGACTGGGGCGAGGCAGAGGTCTCACAGCCCAATGGTGTCTCAGTGAAGCACAGGAGTGCACCCAGGCCTGGTACCAACCTCACTCCACCTTATCCATGCACAACCAGCCTCTGTTATGAATCTGTACCTTTGGGAAAATAATGATGTGAGATTGTTAAATGCTGACAGGAGTAATGTCAGGTGGCCTTCACTGCTCCCTCACCTGGGTGGAGGAATTATTAGGGACCTGTGCTGCCTTTGTTACAACCAATTCAGCCAAAGGCATCCAAAGATAATTAATGTATTGAAAAATATACCTGCCAATATGAAAATGAGAAAAAAGCTGCTTCTCCACCAACTAGGACCACAGCAACTGGTAACCAATTATATCTGACTACAGTCATACCTCCACTTTTCCAAAAGGAGTAAAATTGATATTTGAAGTCCTCCATTTTTAGAGTATGAGAACACAACCTTACTTCATAGACAATGGGCTTGCTCCTCTCTTCGCTCCCCAAGCGGGCATGACTCTTTGGTAAGATTTGCACCTCCAGCTGCATCAAGAGTATAGCTGGGAACAGTTATACACAGCACTGTACACTTATATTTAGTAGATATACTGCATTTATCACCACAATCGAACAAGAGTCAATGATCTGCTGCTTCAATAATCTACATTATTCGTGAATCTGGAAATGTTAAAGTTCTTATTAGACATAACCAGCCATAGTTACTAACTGATTATAATCAGAAATTAAGCCAAGCTGCATCCAGACCCTCTGCTTTCTGAGGAATAGCTGGAACACAAGAGGGAGTTGATTTTCTACCAAATTTCATATGCTTATTGCAACAGCAACTGACTGATAAAATGAAATAGAACTTCCTTGTTAACAAGTGAAGACCAAAATTGCTGCATTCTCACAGACAAATATAGATTTCAATTAGGAATTTTCAATGGGAAAAAACCTTTTCCAGACAGCTGGGTTACACTACTGGACTCAGAAACATGCCTTCAAATTATATCAGCTGACTTTTTTACTGTGGTTTGCAGATCTGCTTGTTTGCCACTCATCAGTAGGTGTTTATTCAACTTCTAAAAATGGAGAAATAAAGAAAATAAGTGAATAACGGGCTGGGATTTTCTGACAGTCACAGCATAGATGCCTACAAATGGTAGTGAAGCTGACCAAAGAAAGCCTAATGAGACACCAGGAGAGGGGGGAAATAAAAAAGGAAAGACATCTGTCAACCTTATGGACTCTGCATGTGACCTGTGTCTGAAATAGTTATCATGAGTAGATAGCGCAAGGAGGGACAGAATTGAATTCTGATGCTGCAGGGCATTAGGAAGGAAGCATGACAGAGCTGTAATTCATATTCATGCATAACCTGTAAAATTTACAAGTGATAAATCAAAAATCTCTAGTTTTGTATAATTGCTGTACAACCCCTTGTACTTGTACTTGCTGTACAAGTTTTCAGAATGTCCTTTTTCTTCTTCATGAACTTAAGATGGGTTTTTTTTCACATTATACAGTCTTCACCTATTGGATACTCATTTTTATAGGAATAAATCTTTCAATCACCAGTTTTATAATTGCAACAATTTCCTTTTATATTTTGTGTTCTCAGTGCTCCTTGGTGCTCCTCAAACTTCTATAGAACTGCACTACTGTCCTAGGGTGACGTTATAATGTTTGTATCCCCAATCGTCTGTTGGGTGATGCCAGTTATTACACCCTGTACCTTTAATAGTGGGTCTGAGAGCAAAGGGGAGGGGGAAGCATGGTTTGGTTTTTTTTCAGGAAAACTCTGCTCCTTGGAGTGGCCTTGCAGAGGGGGAGTTCACGACACGGCGAGACAGAGAGAGACTCTGCTTTTTTTTCCAGTTAGTTAGTGGTAACTAGTTAGTTAGCGGTAGGTCTTGTAGCTAGCTGAAGTTTTTTTCCTCTTTTTTTCTTTTTTTCCCTTTCTTTTTTTGCCTCTCTTCATAATTGTTCAAATCTCTCTGGACTGAGGACCTCGGGGAAGCGCTGAGGGGCTTCCACCTGGGACCTGCCCCACCAGGACCAACTTTGTGCAGAAACTCCATTTTCTCCCAGTGCCAGAGGAACGGGGCAACAGAACAGAGCAACTATCTTCGGAGGGAGACCTGCTCTCTAATTTGTCATCTCTCCAGAGTGGCATGAATTTCTTGTCATTGGGTATTGTTCAGTTTATTGTGCTGGGGAGTGCTTTGCCTGTTTAATAAACAGATTTCTTTCCACTTCTCTCTGAGGAAGTCTTTCCTGAACTGGTTGGGGGAGGGGAGGGGGGAGGGGAGGGAGGGCCCCTTAGGAGGTTTTCTCCCAAATCTGCCTGAAACCAGGACAACTACTTTCCTTCAATCCCCTCCACAGATTTCTCTATGAGATTCTGTGAAATGTCAATCCCTCCGGCAAAGCAGGAGTCACAGCCTTGATTACACCAGCACTAACACTGAACTCTAATAATCTTCATGTAGCACTTCTTGCTGTTGTAAGTGCACTGGTTTTGTCTTATTTGTGCTTATTCATTTGTTGCCTCTTAAGAAAGGAAAGGGAAGAGAGAAAGCCTCTATCCTTTTGTGCTAAGAGAGAAAATCCTGTCACAATTGCCTTCCAGTCTATGGCAGAAGCCTCTTTCTTCTATTTCCATGAAGTGTAGGAAACTATGCCTAAAGTTTCCTGCTTTTTTAAGACCTTTCACTTTTATCAATAAAAAATTCATTTCTCCAACCACTTCTCCCTGCTCTGTAATTTTTAATATACTTTATCTCTTGACCTCCTTTGTTGTTAAATCAACTTGATAAAACCTTTGGCTTCTCCAGTGTTCCTTAAACTTTAGCTGTATTTACAGAAAAAGGATAAAAGCAAAACACTACTTCTGAAGCTCATAGGAAAAAAATAAAAAGCAAATGAAACAAACCACAGAAACTTCTAGAACTAGAACAACATAAATATGAAATAAAGCACAAGTGACAACATTAAATGGAACTCACCGTGTTTGTGGGTTCACCATTCCCAGCAAGTTTTTATGAGCTGGTGATAACGTCTGACTTTTGCTCCCACTGGATCCAGACAAAGACGGTGCTTTACTTGAAGAGGTACCTGGCAGTTGAAAAGCAAGCATGAAAATATAAGAAAATACAACATTTTGCTGCTGAAATGATACAATTTATTAAACACATTTTAATTGCAAAATTCAAAACAAGAGTTTTAGAAATACAGAGATATGAGCCAGTATCAAGATAACACAAGAAGAAAAAATGTTTCAAAAAATGGATAGAAGATATGTAATTGAGACATAGTATTTTATTCTAAAAAAACATTGTACCCCAATTACTTTGCTCAGAAAAAGAAAAGGAAAGAAAAGTCAAAGTATGTACGAACAGAAAGTTTGATATCTGATGACATCTGAAGCCCAAATTAGACCACTGTTTGCACAATTAAAATATACATGCCTTGACTATGTATTTTCACCAATTTATGTCCATATTCAGCAGACAAATTAGTTACAGAATAAAGTATTAGATAAATTCCAGGTAAGAGATCAGTATTTGATACAATCATGCATTACTACACTTAATGATTTTTCATATTCAATTCAGAAAAAAACCATAAACTGACCTGATATATAAACCAGAATCCTAAGTGCTCAAGAGTCTTTTTAGATAGATGGCAATCGGTCCCCCCCTTCCAAATTTATTTTAAATGAGATTTTGCAAGCCACTATATCAAATAAACATAATTTGCAGAACTGTGCATAGTTTGAGAACTATTTTTTAGAAATGACATGGAACAATTCACACATTCATTTCATACCTACAACAGTTTTGCTAACACCACTTGGCTGTGGTAAGCGTGATGATGGTGATGGTGCTGATCCTACAGAAGGCATCTTCTTAACTGAAGCAGGTTTGTACTGTAACAAAATACAACCTAGAAATTTAAGCAATTAAATCAAGCTATCTATATAATACAACAGGTAGTTCTTTCAGGTACTGTGGGAGAACAGATGATTTCCTACTGGTTTCTGGTATGGGAACATGCAAATGGTTTCTGATAGTCTGTTTTCTAATACTTACAGATGATACTAGCAGGAAAAATTCTCTAACATAGTGGCTTTGTTGCTCAACTGTATGTCCTTCTGCATTTTTTTCTTTTCTACAGCTTTTATCAACTTTTTCCATAGCTGGAATGAAGCTAAAGTTAAGATTAAAAGTATCATCTCATTACCAATTAATTTAAAAGAGAATACTCAAAGACAGAATTATTTTTGTTTTTCAAATCCAAATCTTACTTTCACCTGTGTGGTCTGAATCAGCCCCCGCACTGATTCAAAATACTGTGTAATACACCTAAATCCCTCTAAAGCGTCCGTCTAGTTAGCCACAATAGCGCTGTCAGTTGTCTTGTAGTCAGGTACCTTTGTCTGCCCCCTAAGCAAGTCTCTAATTGGATTTAGAAACCAGCACAAAAGAAATTCAACTTCCTTTACAAAAATTGCATCTCTATCTCCTCCTCCTATCTTTACCTGTCGTTTGCACATTTCTCAATTACATTTATGACTGGTTTTAGTTTCGCAGCTGCTGCCATCTGGCTTATGGATCTCTGCAGTTTAAGAAAGCAAAAGCCTTGTCCATGCTTAGTGTCTAATTTCAGTCAGTGCAAATATTAAAATTACTGAATAAAATAGTTAATTCTTTTAAAAAGCAACACACTATTTAAAAAGCTTGATTTGACATTGAATGCAAGTTACAAGTTAAGAAAAGTGTTACAGCTCAACAGCTTACCTGTGTTCGAGTAGGAAGTTTCCCTTTGGTATCAGCTGCCAATTTCCCCTTATTAGTAATACGTGCTGCTTGCTCCTTACAGAAATTGATGTGTCTGTCAGCTGCATTTTCATTAAATCTCCTCTGACAGTATGGACATTGAATGTAATCTTAAAAACATAAAAATCTAGTATTAATAATCTGTTTTAAAAATTAGAGTGTTTTAAAGTCTTTTAAAGAACAGCCTCTCCTGCAGGGGAAATTATGGCTTCTTGAATCTGAAAATGAAATTCAGATTGCTAGGTAAAAGCATATTTTCATTTGATGGATAAGCATATCTGAGGATTAGAAATAATCTAAGCAAAAGCGGAAACATTTTAAGAGATGTTAATCTGCAGAGAAGGTACCCAAAGAGGTACAAGGACATGGCAGAGAGATCAGCTAGAAGGAAGTGGAGAAGAAGCTAAACAAATTAATCATCAAAATTTTTTTTAAAAATTACAAACAGTTCAGTTTGTTCAAAATATGGGAATACATTAAAACCTTTCCCACACAAGCAGCAAAAGATAACAGATCTGTTTCCTCCGACAGTTTTGAAAGAACTGAGAAATACTAACTGCAATACTAGAAGTGATCATTAAAAAAAACCCCACAGAAATTTAACAAATAGAAAGAATCAGAAGAAAATCAGCCAAAATTAGGAGCTTTCTCTAGAGACATGCAAAAGAAAGTAACTGGTGGCAGTATTACTTTTACAAGATTAATTTAATCACATTGCAAACAGTATTACATACAGGAAATATTGCTCTCTCTAGGGAAAAACCAGAAAAGGGCTACATAAATGCTTAAAATATTAAAAGATACATCATCTGTATGTTGGAAATACACACCTTAAAATATAGTGCCCTTGGAAAATAATGTTTGGACTGCAGTTTCAGACAACTGGGTATTTCAGTGTCTAGAGATATTAATGCTATATGTCCCAGATTAGAGCATTCAAAACCATGTAAGCATCAACTTAAAAAAAGCTTGACACTGGCAAAGCAGGTTAAGTGTGCTTCTAGGTAATTTTTGAAATGTATTGAAGAAAATGAAATGAAATTCAAGTCACTGCCTCCAAAATTACAATTAGATATTATAAAATCTAAAGTAAATTTTGGATTACATGTTACTAGTCCAAATGCAGTAGATCTGGCTTAAATACTTGTCCCTTTAAATAATTATAACAAGTTTTGAGTAAGTTAAATGATGTAATGGCCACCAAACCATGAACTGTGACCTAAGAAGTGTGAGCTAAGGACAGAGGAAGAACACAGACAAGCGACAGCATGGGAATCTCATGGGGTAACAACAACAACTTTTTATTTATTTTACATATGCTCTGCTACTGTCAGAACACTCAAACATCAACTACACCTTAAGAGACAAAAAATCAGAAACAGAATTGTAATAGCTATGTAGTCAAACCAAAATTATTCCAATGAAAGTAAAGAAAAGACAACAAAATTAATAAAGCAACTGTGAAAGCCCCTAGATAATATGCCATTTCTGGCTGGTGCAGAGTTCAGTTCCCACAGAAAACTTTCAAAGCCCACAGATGTACCAGACTGTAGAGGATGAATGTATACTCCTAAGAACCAGGAATTGTATCTTCATCCTTCTGTAAAATACATAGTACCAGGCAGACACTTGGCTATCTGAAAGTACTGCTCATACTGTCCATAAGAACTTCTAGGATTCAATGTAAACTTTGTAAAACAAAAACTAATCAAAATAAGAGGGCAGAACACATGTGCAGTCAAGTTCAGGGTGACTTAAGGTCCTTCTTAACCTGAGGCTATTCTGCACCTCCTCAGAAAAAGTGCAAGAAGCAGCAATACTGGTTATTTGCCAGCTCAAAGCACTTAAATAGAAAACATGAACATGAAACTCTTTCCATTAAAAGGAAAAAGACTTGCTGCTTGTTAGAAACAAGCGTGTCCAAGACAGAGTTGAGTAGGGAAGGCTGGCTACAATTGTGGTGAGTTCACAATCTTCCCACTCTCCTACCTGAAAAGTGGAAAAGGAGCATCAGTAGCTGCTCCTGCTCTATTTGTAAGAAGAGTATACACTGATCATTTTGTGCATGGTCTGTTCATTCCTGGTTTCTTCTTCCTAAGTCTTACCCACTGCAGCAGGATGATGCCAGGAGACTAAAACCAACTACAACTAGATAGATTATAGATATGCTATATAGATTATTAATGATTCTTTCCACGATCAAGCCTTGTGATTCTTTTCCACAGCATTTGCTATTGACTTTAGGATGGATTTGGTTTTTTAAAATTAGCTATATGGCTTTTCAAGATTGTGAGTACAGAATGCTGAATAATACAGCCTCTCAGTGTGAATGCAGAATTACAATCCTAATACTGGAATAACACATCTCCTGTAAAGAAACAGGGTACGGAACACTTCACATCCTCACTTGACCACAGACAGGCAGAGGCAAACACATGCTTTTCCCCAGTCTTTCTGAAAATAGCCATTCAACTAATCAAATGGTTTATCTCTTACAACAAGAGGAAGAAATATATTCTTCATATATTCTTCAACCTATTATATCATATCCCAGAAGTTAAATGAAAGGTGTATTTCCTTCTTATTCACATCAGACTGCTTGAACACTTTACCCAAGTTCAACTGTCATGCCCTTGCTAATATGAACTCCACACATCTCACACACCCAAAACACAAGTACCCTCACTACATGAGGCATTATGCATACACTACATACATGAAACTAAAGGTGAATTCAACAAGAAATGGGAGAGATTACATTTGAGGAACACAAAAGTGCATTCCCACAATGTAAATGTGTTGTGGGTGTCAGCTAATCAAAAAGGCAGTCTGCTGTTTGTGAGCAGTTTCACTGTTGTGAGCACAAACAGGGTATTGAAACAATTTGTCCAGCCTATCATTTACAACACAGCAGCAAGCTGCAAGTTGGCCCCAGCTATCTTTCCACACATTAAAAACAAAGTCATGGGCTTTGAAAGCTCCCCAGGATGTGAGCCAGCTACACCCAAAGTCACAACCCAGTATGTGCACAGGGATAGTAAGTCATCTTCAAGAACTTGTGAATACTGTACTCCAACAAATTCCTTTTCAATTCAAATTTCTACAATTCCACACATTAGTTTAAAGAAAAGTCTCTAAGGAACTTGACTGTTTTACATACCAGGGTCATATGATGGTGGAGGTGGTGGAGGGAGTTTTCCACCATCTTTAAGATTAAGTCCTTTGGCTGCTCGTATAGTTGCTATAAATTCCTCATGCTTTCGTCTCCAGTTAGAAGGTTTTTTGGGTGGTTCTGGCTAAGAGGCAAAAAAAAGAAAGCTTTGTATATCTGAAGATTTTACTTGAAGCTAAGTATGCACCTTATTTTAGTACATAACATCATAGTTAGATTTCTTCCAAATCGTAGTTGATCTGATTAACACAAACTGCCAGCAGAAATAAGTCTTATTAAAATGCATATGTAGTATGCCTAAAATGTTCATATTCAGAGTAAATTATAACTTACCCGTGGCTTAAGAGGTTTTACTGTGGGAATGTCAGTTCCTTCTGCTCTCTGTCGGCTGGAATCAAATGTCTTCCTTTTCTTGGCAGAAGTTTTTTGGCAAATGGGTCCATGCTTTTTCTATAAGCGGAAGCAAAATAAAAGGAGAATACAGAACTTAGTTTTGAAAACAGAAGCTATTAACACATTATTTCCCTCTTTCTTGATATAAAAATCAGCAAAAAAAGCCCCAACTCCTGATGAATAAGCTCACACTGTTTTCACTCAAATATTTATGCCAGCCACTATCTTTAAAACAGAACTACAGGAATTCATGGATGTGTATAGAGAGTCACAAAAACACGGGTGATAATGAAAAAGAAAAGTAGAAGGCATCTATATTTGCTCCTTGCTCCTAAAAAATGGATGATAAGTAGGCAGCTTTTGCATTGAGTGGTAAAACAAATCATAAGTGTCTGAAATTCATATTCACATTTAAGAACAGACCAATTTCCATTAACAATGGAGAAGAGAGTTTTGGAGATGGCTAACAAAACACTTCATTTACTAGCTGAGGCTTAAAACTACATAAGACAAGGGTTGATACTGTAACCCTAGGAAAAATGCATTTTGAGGCGTGTATTTCAGATAATGATAGGATCTTAAAATAAAATTAAACCCCTTCTAAGGAGCTTCAAACCTGAGACAACTGGAATTATTGGGAGGGGGAGGTGGGAACAAAACCAAAACCCCTACCAAAACATAGCACCTAGATCTATTTTATTTAGCTATAGTGAGCACTGCTTCACTTTCATATCAACTAAACAAATCTAAAAGCCAACAGTGTTCACACTACTTACCAGCGCTGCTGGAAAGAAAGTTCTTCCACAAATCTTACATGGCAACAGATCTCCAGTTTGCACTGTAACCTCACCTTAAAAAAACCAACATACTTCTTTAAGAAAATTTGATTAAATTAATGACAAAACATTATTTCAAAAATGCTAACCTCATATACACTTAGCCATAATAACAGTTGTTACTGTAAAAGTATACATCCTTTGACTTGTGCAGATGAGAAAGGCAAAATATATACTCAAGTCCTTAGGTACTCAGGAACACATCACCAGCAATTCTGTTTATTTATAATACATAACTCCACTCCCTTAAAAGGATGCATATCAATATGTAAATAAAAAATCACTAGTAAGTCCCAATGACAGCTCAAATACACACCAAGAATAAACCTATTTAGAGGGTATACTTGTGTCTTTGGAAGAGATCAAATTTAGTATCAAATATAGAAAAGACAGAGTCCATCATTTATTTTGCTCTACTGAGTTAAACTATTCCACTTACTCTTGTAAAGAAAACAAGAATAGTCTTGAATGCTATTTTTACTATATATTTTATTCAGATTATGACTGATGGTTTACAGAAGTATTTCTCATGTTGCTATTCAAGCATTGGTAACAAAAATGTAAATAACGTATTTGACATACAGCAGATCCACAGAACCAGACAAAAGACCAAAAAGGCAAAGAATCAAGGCCTATGCAAACAAATATATTTATATAGCATGCATTATACAACAGAGTCATGTCAGAGACAAAAAAGTCCAGGGTTTCTCATCTCTTATACCTAGTCCTATACCACAGGAATACTGGGATATTTTTATATCACGTATACATCAAGAAAGAGGCAATAAAATTGGATTATGTTTCAGACTTACTAGTAGCTTTCTCTGTACTCAATCTGACTATTGCTGACAATACAACTGCCTCTATTTACACCACATTAAAATAAAACCACTTTGAAATGACTTGTATTTTAGGCAAAGCAGCATTTTAAACTAACGAAGTTATCAACATAGCAATGTTCAATCATTTGATCAGTTTTTGTTCCCAGTTTCCCAGGGGAAAATTGTCTTCCATCTAAACATACACACTTGCTAACTAAGTGCATGACCAGTCTTAAAGAAATGAATAATTTAAGTACTTCACAGTAAACAAACGTAGATTCAGGCAGCCATGGTTCCCACTGAAAAACCCTTTTTACCCAAATTCAAAGATTAAAACCAAGTGAGATCTCTATTACCAATAAGCAATTGTCTATTTCTGATTTTTTTCAAGCAAATTCACCCCCAGTATGTAACTGCATACAATGTATTAGTTGTATGAACATACTATGGAGCACAATGCATTTTAAGAATCATAAATCACATGAAAAGTGCAAAAAAAGTTCATACCTTTAATTAATTTATATATATTTTCCATGTAGATATGAATAAGCCTATCCTTACCACAGCACAGCAGGACTGCACTGACTGCAACGAAGTTTTACAAATGAAAGTCATAATCAAACTTCCTTTTGTGCGATCTAAATATCTGTGCATTTAGATGTAGACAAGTAGGAGAAGTAGGAAAAACACAAAATATGCAGATGAATCTTGGTTTTCTTCTATTCTTGCATTTGAATTATACTTGAATGCTATGAAGATTTACTAGGAACTTGTTTTTTAACTGTATTTTTTCAAACTTTTTTTAAAAAACCACATCTGAAAATTTTTCCATACGTCTGTTGTCTTACATCCACAAGCCTGAGCACATGAACACTGGTACAAAGCTTAGATGGCTGGGAACCTGCCCTCACCATTGATCTGAAGGGTAAGCAGCAATGGTTGTAACATTTTCTCAATTACTCCACTCAAAAATACAAGATATGCACAGATTTGTTTTTCATATCATGTATGTCATGTATCACAGTCATGTATTTCATGACTTCAGAGTCCCTAGCACTCTTAATAATGAAAACCTACATCACTGCAAACTCACTTCTGCTAAAGAGTTCAACTTCATTTTATGAGATCATTCTGATGCAATCCTCAGCTTTGCAGAAACAAGTGAGAGGCATTTCCCAAAAATATGAAGTGACACTGTTTGTGTCTTCAATAAATTAGCTGAAATAAATCAGAATTATTGATCTTGACATAAGGTTTAAGTTTATAAGGTTTATACAGTATATGATTACAAATTTGGCTGAGAATTCTTTCTAATACCTGCCTTAGTAAAAGAAGCTACATGTCTCAGTTTTCTTCTGTGTTCACTGAACTCTAGAATTTGAGCTGGTGTTTTGAGCTAGAATTTGAGCTACCTCATATTCCTCATTAAAAGAAGCAGACTTGATAGCTGCTCACCTGAATGAGCAGTATTTACATACCACATACCAAAGCACAAGGAATGCAAATTTTCACTTAGTGCAGCTACAGTTACAGAGCTGGATTTCCTTACAGCATTCCCACCCTCCCCTGTTGCTGGCAGGTAATCATATCTGCCTAGAGCTATTTCTACAGCCAACACCTCCCATGTAACACAAATCACTGACCCAAAGCACATAAGGAAGTTATTCTAAAAAAATGAAAATTCCTTAAGTTTTTTTTTAAATGGGAAGCCAAGTGTCCTTTACACATCAACACCTTCTTAATTCCTCTGTGATTTTCCTCACTTTTAAAGTAAAAAATCCCCAAACCATAAAACCTTAACATTTCTTTCTAGAAGTCCACAAGTCTTTCCTTACAGAAAGGTTAACAGTATTATCCACATGAAATCTTAAATAACTTAAAAGTAAGATATGGGAATAAAATTGTGAAAGTTGCAATTAAATTAGTTTTGGCTTTGTTTTGGTTATTTTTTAAAAAATACATTAATGTGTGATATCTATTGCAATTTTTTTCCTGAAAAAAAGTTAACTGAAATGATTTTTAATTTGGGATGCACTGCAGGGAGGAGGTTAAAAAAAAGGCACACTCAAATCAGGAAACAGAAGGAGAATATGCTCGACAAATTAGTCTGAGAATAGAAATTGGTAGTAAGATAGTGTCATGGCAATTTTCTTCAGTCTGTAAATTTAGCAACAATGCAGGAATTTTTAAATTCATTTTGGTTATACAGCCACAGAAAACTCAAGATCCAGCAGCTTTTCCTTCTTTTCCTTTTTACCAACTTTAATACTGCTAATCACCAGCAGTTTAGATGCTTGCATTAAACGTGAAAGAATATAGTTAACTTGGAGAAGGACTGAAATAATTATTACTGCTTATCTAATCAAAACACATCTAGAGAAAAGATAAATATGATCAAAATTGTTATATGAATACCACAGAAGTGGTATTTCAGTGGAAGTGATGCCAGAAATATGATACAGAGCTTTACATCCTATTCCACTGCCTCCCTGAGACAAGGTCTCAGATAAAAACACAACGTACGACCTAGTATGATGCTGGGTATCTGACTGAACCAGACTGGAAGCTTATTAGCAGGACTACAATAATCTTACTGTTTACGTTTGTAAACTGCCCTGTCAGGGCTCCTCCTCCTCCAGCTACTTCCAAATCACTGCGTTTGTACTTACACAAGTTATTGCACACATTCCTTCTGAGCACGGTTACAGTCTAGTTGCCTATATTTTCTGATCTTGAGGTTAAGAATTTAGCTGTAAAGTCTGAGTGGACCACTAAGTCTTGACAGGACAGCTGCAGAGTCTCCAGATGTATCATGGTGCTTTTAATATTATAGATAAGTTTAGAATTCCTTGAAACCTGTATTTCAAGGGAACAATTTCTTTCTTTTTCTCCTCTCACATTCAAATACCACAATTGATTTACAGCAGAAAAGGCAAGCTGCCAGTTCTCAGTTTATCTTTCTCAGTACAATGTGTGGACTCATCAATACACACAAGTTTGATCTGACACAGTCACAGCCATAGCACTTGTTCTTGCTGTCATGTTTACAGATAAAGCAGTTGTGTAAATAGACTTCACATCTAGAGGGAGCAGAAGCCTTCAGTATTGCTGAATAATTGAAGTTTTGTTACACTTCTCTTTTGGAGAGCTCTATATACCCAAGTATGTGGGTGCATTTAGATGCAAATTGCAGAAACAGGAGTGCTCTTTAAAACAGTATTTTGTCATGTTGTAAAATCTGACTGCCCTTCAAAACCTTTTATTTATTTACAGCAGTGACAGTGCTAAACTATTTAGGCCAGACAACTGGTGATAATCAGAATCATTAAGCCACTCTGAATTCAAACATGCAGAAGCACCCTCGTACAATTCCCTGCCTTGGGACTAGGTACTTATTTGAAGCTAGCAAGTAATCTGCAGGTGTTGAAAGTTATCACTTGAAGAGCACTTGCCAAATTCTTCTGCAAAACTGTATTTATTGCTTTTAGCGTAACTCCATTCTCACCTCCAAAAGCAAGGTATTTGTCACTTAAGAGTTCCACATATTTATGGTAAAATAAAAAAATGCTGTTCATTGCCCACATTAGTTAGAATCGGTATCATCAAGCCACAGCATCTGGTTCTTTGAGGACTGCCCAGTCTCTTACATATGTCCAATAATCAATTATGACTGGGTTATATTTTTTTAATCAACGCACTAACTAATTATAGCCTAACCAATGGCAAATACTACAAGCAAGAGCCACCTAAAAATTACACCAATGCAGTGACACAGGTAGGGAACACTTCACAGAATAATAGAATGGTTTGGGTTGGAAGGGGACCTTGAAGATCATCTAGTTCCAACCCCCCTCCTGTGGATAGGAACACCTTCAACTAGACCAGGCTGGACTGACCCTTGAATATTTCTTTAAATTAGAGCACCAATTTTTTAAATTTAGAGCATTAATTTTTAAAAAACAGTTTTGAAGAGAATAACATAATAAAAATATGAATGTACCAAAGTAGGATAAAAGTATTCTAATAACAAGTGAAGTTTTGCAAATTTGCATTATTTTCTCAAAAGGAATTTTGAAATGAAAATGCAAGTAAGGCAAATACACTGACTGTAATTCTTAACAATAGGCAGTACTTGTCATACTTTGGTCAAGTCTGCTTGATAAATGATGATGTGCATGTTTCACCCCACCAATCACATCCCTTCTCACCTGTGCTATTCTGCAGTTTGCAGGAAAGAGACAAAGGAAGAGGAACTCATACTAAGCTCTGCCTCTTAGTATTCAAACATTCATATACTTTGAAATTTTTAAGCAGTTAAGTTTTCACAATTGTCTAACAAATAGCAGATCAATCTTTTATCTATCTACTCCCAATTTTATAGGAAAGCCTCACGAATTCTCCTGTACTCCTGTATTGACAGTCGTGTATAAACCTGTCACTTCTGCCTCCAAAAGATAAGACAAAGCACTGTAGCATCCATTCCTTCAAGCTGAAAAGACTTTCATAGTATCTCTGCACATTTTTACATCAGCTTTTTAGTCTGATAATGAAAATGCATTATATCTGTCAAAAACCCTTTTATTGCAGTGAACATGAATGAGATGATGGCGAATTTTGTTGGCATTCCTTGAAAATAACACATCAAGGTGAGACCCACTGCCTCAAAGTGACAGCCTGGAGGAGGATTCTATATAGGTTTTTTTGGTGACTGAGAAATGAATTTCATGCAGTCAAGAATGATTGTAAACAGCAGCACACACAACTCACATCATGGTGTACTCCCCTTTACTTCAACTGTCTGTCCTTGTTTGCTTCCTTCCTCATATGAAGCAAAACTTTTAATGTGAAAACATGTCAGACACATTACACATCCTTAAAAATAACCAGCTCTCTCTCTCAGCAAGCAGATCCCTTAAGTCACAGCCTGCTCTCCTGAACTCTGAGACTAAGGTCCTGCTATTTACCCAGGTCCCTCCTCTCAGGATCCTGAATTCAATCATCCTACAGTCACTGGAGGAAAGACTGCCCCTGACCTTTACATCTCACATGTCTGTACATACAAAGTACTGCAGGACTGCCTCCCCTTGTCAACTCCTTGATCACCTGGGTCAGGAATTTGTCATCAACGCATACCAGAAGCCTCCCAGCTGCTTGCACCTTGCTGATTTGTCCCTCCAGCAGATTAAAGTCTCTTCAGAGGTTAAAGTCTCTCATGAGGACCAAGGCTTGTAAATACATAGAACTTCCCAATTATGAGGGCGACCTCATAGTTTTCCTAATTTTAGCACACAGCCACAACAGCTTTTCCCACACTGGTCAGCCTGCTAACCCTGATTCATACCCCCCCAGGTAGTTCTACAGCAAAGCTCCATTGCATTCTCACTGCTCTCCCACATGAAGGGCATGTTCCCCCCTTGCCGTCCAGCTGGTTCTTCCTGAAGAGCCTATATTCATCCACCACAGCACTGCAGTCCTGTGAGCTGTCCTACCACCTACACATGATCCCAACTAGATCCTAGCCCTGCAACTGAGTGCAGACCTCCAATTCCTCCCATTTGTTCCCATACTGAGTGTTAATGTACAGGCATTCTAGAGAGTCACTCAGTCATGATGGTCATTCAGAAAAATCTATGAAACTATCCCCTGCAAAGCCTATGGAAATGCAACTAAACCAAAGGCGAACAAGCAGCACTATTTGATTAATCTGAATTCCAGATACATCATCTGGCCTTCTACTAACAAGTTTTAAGATCAACTAGAAGCACTAGAAAGTATGTGACCTATGTAAATGTTACACAGTTCTGCTTTGGCGTCATAAACACACTGTTCTGTACTAGGCTACAGACACTGTGATGACTGTGAGGGCAGTCGGGCAAAGACTTGCCTTCTTACACCAGCCTTAAACCAAGACTGTTTTGCAATAGTGATCCCCAAAGCAAATATGCGCTTATGCACTCTACAACACAAGTGTAATTGGACAGAGCAATCCCTACTTAAATCAGAATCTTAACTGGCAAAAAATAATGTTGTCCTAGGTTACAATGTAAATTGTGCGCTAAGTATGTATTCTAGCCCCATCAGCCGTTGCCAAGGTGGGGCAGTGTTTTCCTTATCTTCTGTTAATGAGCCTAACAATGCCTTGCCACATGACTCATAGATAACTCCCTCCGGGAGTTATCTCTGTTTAATGGGCCATCAAGGACCCACTGCATGAC
The DNA here is from genome assembly GCA_910950805.1 of Acrocephalus scirpaceus scirpaceus. NCBI lineage: Eukaryota > Metazoa > Chordata > Aves > Passeriformes > Sylviidae > Acrocephalus > Acrocephalus scirpaceus. The sequence continues at coordinate 30,167,935 of OU383773.1, forward strand.
TCATAGAATGAGATCATCCCATTGTGAGATGCTCCGCCCAGGGGGGAGGAGCCAAGCATTCCCACCTGGATATAATCCATGGTTTGGGACAGCACAGGCAGCTTTGACCCACTGGACTCCGGGAGGAGACAAGAGCTACTAGACCTTTCTACAGGATCACTGCTTTGACAAGACCATCTCATCTGGACTGCTACTACCACCCTAACAGGGTGTCAGGTTGTATTCTGACTCTGTCAGTGGTTTTTTTGTACTATTACTTTTATTTTATTTTACTTTCTTTTCTTTTTCTCTTATTAAATTGTGTTTCTGACTTGGAGTCCTTCACTGGTTTTGCTTTCAAACCAGCACAAATGTGTTAAAAAATCCCCCTGATAATAAACTTAATTTATAATATATTGATTCCTACTTTGCCCCTCCCTCAAGATTTCTTTAGAAAGTAAGTCCACTCCTCAGCTGTTCCAATCAAGTGCTTACCATACTTCTCAAACCAGGTTTCACTGAAATGCAACACCTGCTTTTGATACCAACCACACCATGTTGTGCGCAGGTAAACCATGTTCATCTTTCTACTATACTCAACCAATTGAAGTCAATTACTAGATCAATCCAGCTTCTGCAATTTAAGTTAAAAATGAAAGAAATCTAAAAGCTATAGAAAAGGGTATAAAATCTTTTAGTTCTAACATACTGAAGAAACTAATCTGAAACATTCAAATTCCTGTCTACATACGTTCCTGTCTACTTCCTCTCCTTTAAAGGTAAACATATTCTGGTAGTGCACTTCCCCATATCATATCAGCCTAAACCCAGCTTTCTGGATTTTTCTTGAAGTAAAATAACTATTAATTAAAAAAATAAAAACATGATGGCTTTAAAATAGTAAATACATTGACCTGCTATAGAGTGTTAAATGCCAAGTTCAGATCACTTAACAGAGGTGCAAGTATGCCCAGTGAAGCATCAGTTCAGTGCAAAGACGCGTTTATCATTGTGTTTTAATGGCTACCAGAGACAAATAACTTACTAAAAATTATATACATTAATATTAGTTTTGCATTTCAATCTTTAATAGTTTCTAACTTGCTGATTTAAGAACAGTGTCCAATAAAATGAATTCTTTCTTCTGTTGGACAAAAGATACATCTATTTAAAAAAAATAAAAGCTGAAGTCTGAAGTCAAATGGAGCTAAAGAAAATAGCTGTCAAAGTAAGGAAGCTGCTGCCTGGATCCAGTGAGGCAAGACAAAGACCAACTCTAAAAGGAAGAGAACACTCACATTAATATTATTTTTGTTTTAAAACCCAATAATTTTCTAAACTATTAGGGAAAAAAATAAGATTGGGCATTCAGAAATTCTGTCAAAGCAAGAATAAGCACTTGCTCTCAAGAGTCACATTACTAACAAAAGGCGAGATCTTGTGCTGTTAGGGGTGGAGCATCTCAGACATTCCCCATGCCAGGGAAAGGTCCAGGGACAAATGCTGTCACAGCACAGACCCCAGCTCTCAGCAGAAGATGCTGTACAGAGATCTCGAGGACACACCCAGACTGCTCAGAGCATAGTCCCTAGACAGATCTGCAAGGGAAAGCTCTGGGTTTGACACTGCAGGCTATTTCCTGAGCCAACAGCCACGCAGCCCCTTCCAACCAAAACCAGCCTTCCCTGGCTGCTCGAGTGTGGGGCTGGGCAAGCACTGCCATTACCTACCACAGAGAGCTGGACTTTTGCCCTCGGACACAGCTGCCCCCCTGCCCCTTATTCCTTAGGCTGGGATGGGCTGTGAACAAGTGCGGGAAGAGGCATTAAGTTTGCTCAAGCAGCTGATGTAGGCATCCTCCTAGAAAAAACAGACTGGAGAGACGCCGATCAAACACCACCATTGGACTGCTCTGGCTTAAATAAAGTCAGGAATACAGTGCTTGGCTCCATCTCGCTCAAGCAAAACAGAGAGCAACAAACACGCCAGTGTGACAGCTTTTTCCTTGACATCCAGCAGTGAAAGCAACAAGAACATGTTAATTCATCACAAACGGTCCTGAGATTAAGCACATGGTGAATTACTCACAAATGGATTTTTAAGTTCACCTTAGAGATCACTATATTGTCAGACAGAGACAGCCAATTGCTCTATTTTCATACGTAAATTAAATGAAAATTTAAAAACAGCCAAACAGCACACAAGCTACAAAGTAGCAAATGCTAAGCTAGCGAGTTTAGACTTAATATCAGATTTGTAACCTCTAGTGACAAACGTGCACTCATTACTTTTACAAAACCTTAAAGGTACAAACTTGACTCAATCTAGTAATATAACAATACTGATAAAAAATAACCTAATAGAGCAACAGCCTTAAAGGAGCAAAAAAAGTAAATTTTAGAAGAAACTTTTAAGTGACATAGAAACCCACTTTGCCTTTCACAGAACATTTAAACTTGCACATAGTGAGAAAATGCAACTGCAACACTGAAAATATTATTTAGCTTTTAAAATGTCATTAATACAGTTCCACATGCCAACTATTGCACATTCATCTCTCCACTTTTTTGGAAAGGATCGTTATAAATTGGGTAGAGTTTTTTCTTATTAATAGCATGCTTATATAAACCAAAGTAAAACAGATCTTTCATCTACAATGCTGGTCTTCAGCAAAGCAAAAGCAGTAGCTTCGGAGGCTGGGAAGTCCAGGACAAGCATCTTGATCCTGAGGTGGTCTTCCACTGTCAGACACACCAAGAGACTGCTGTCAATAGATAAAGTCCTGCCCTTTCCCGTAACCATGACCCTCACAGACACAGCTGCCAAGCACCTACTGCACCAGTCAGCTCTGGGAAATCATTTTACTAAGCAGTAATATAATGAGGCAGCAGGCTGAGCCACATTTCAGAAGCTGCCCATACTTCTACGTCAGATGGGTATGACTATGCAATTGCATATCCAAACACAAATTTAATCAAAGATGGCAACCAGCAACGCTCTTCTGAGTTGTCAATGGAGCAATGACTGAATAAAAGCATAATACCCAATGAAATAATTTATTATTATTACTATTATTGGCTTTGCCTTCATTTTTTCAGTCCTAAGTCCTTAAGTCCTAAGTTTTAATGAAAACTTAATCTGAGTCTAAGCTAATATGCATGAACAGAGATAGCCTAAACTGAAAAACTGTAAATAAAAGCAAACCCACTTGCTTCAAATGTTTTGATGCAGAAAGGGAAGTATTTTATTTTACGGTGGTTTTTAAAAAATAAAAATATGGCACAAAAGGACCCATAAAAATGCAGAAAATTGTTCTTCAGTTTCAAAAACGTCTGCATTCAAGGATGCTGGAAAACAGTGTGAGATATGAGTGCTCACAAGGCAAGGACAACTGGAGTTTTAGACATTACTTACTTCCTGTGCTATTCTGAAATTAATCTCAAGTGCCCAGAAGAATCATTTCACATGATAGAAAAAATGCTTTGAGAAGCTGTAGCTTTTCAGAGTACTTTCAAGAAAAGGTTCAATAAAACATGAGAGTTCACCTATGATTTAGCAGTTCCCTCCACTCCCAGTACCTTCTGAAATACAAACAAGATATAAAACATTTTCAACAAACTCAGAAGCTGGACAAATTTTATGAAAAGAATCACAAGTTTTTTAGGGATTCTGCTGTTATCTGTAGATGTACTTTTCTCCGACCCCCTGTAATGAAGGTGCTAGAGCTTACACAAGACAAGTATAGCTAGCCTTGGTAAATTAGCACGCAGCGAAATCAATTGATAGATGTGCTGCAGATGATGTACAGTCTCAAATGCAGTCAAATGCATAGCTTACTCAAAATTAAGGCAAACTCTCCCCTTTTGGACAGAGACCACTGTCCTGAGGGCTGGAATGCCTGATAAGGCATCATTTAATAAACACTGGACACTATTTTTCAAATTTCAAAGGCATTAATAGAAAGCAAAGAACGCCGAGTGAATCAAAGAAATCTCTTGGGATTTTAATGCCAAGTTATGTCCAAATTTAGAGTCTTGATGAAGTCACTAGGCTCAAGAATAGGATCTGATTACTGTAAAATCTACTAATGACAGAACACAGGTATTCTGTGAAAATTATTTCAGTTCTCCAACTGTTCTAGAAGGGATAAAAAACAAAGGCTAAGTTTGTGCTTACTCCTATTTAAGCACTCAGTTACCTCTAGAGAAGTAGAGCATGGAAGACTTAATGACTGTGTTGTATAGTTTCTCAGAACAGGTCTGTATTTTTTTTAAGTAGTATGGTTAACACAGCTTGCCAAACGCAGTAATGACAGGCCTACAAAATGCTAAGATTGCAAGCTGTAACCTCATGAATTCCAAGCTGATATCTATGTTATGATGGATGACGAAAATGATCTTATCATTCTGGAGAGCAAGAACGCTTTCATTAATTCAACCGGCACAGGAAAAAGTTGAAAATACCCTCTCAGCAAATTCATACCTAGTTTTCTTCACCGCACTGAACATTTCCCTAGCATGATAAGCGGATCTGAACACCCACCTTAGCCATCTGTTAGCAAAAAAAAAAAAAAAAAAAAAAAAAAAAAAAAAAAAAAAAAAAAAAAGCTCCTGGGAAAGATGCCCGCACGCTGCGCTGCACCCTGCCCGCAGGGGCCACCGCGAGCGTGCTCATAGCACGGCCGCCGCAGGGAGGGGCCGGCGGGGCCGGTGCGGGAGCCGAGCAGTGCCCGACACAAAGCGCAAGGAGCCCGCTCCTCCTGCCGCCCGGCGCCGTGGGCTCCGCGCAGGGGCCGCTGCCTCCTGCCCTCGTCCGCAGCCCCCTCCCGCGGCGCTCGCTCGCCTCAGCCCCGCCGTCCCCCAGCACTCCCCGGCCGCGGGGGCTCCGCCGAAGGGAAAGGCGGTGCCCAGGCCCCGCCGCCACCCCCCGAGCACGCCACATCCGCAACACAAAGGACACGCCTCGCCCCGGGCGCCCGCCGGCGGCCCCGGGCCCGGCGCCGCTGCCTACCTTCCAGCCCCTCCATGGCGTGCCCCTACCGCCGGCTCGGGCTGGGCTCGGTTTCCGACCGCCGCTGCTGTAGCAACGCCGCCACCTCCCGGCCCGCCAACAACCGCCGCTCCCATTGGCCGGGCGGCGGGCGGCCACAGCCTCGGGGCGGACGGGCCGCCTCTGGCTCCGGCGCCGCCGCCCGCCCTGCCCGGTCTGCCTCGCCGTCCCCATCGCGCCCCGACAACCGCCCGTCCCCGGGATCACACGTCCCGGTCCGCCTCGCCGGGCCCGGACGATGTCACCTGCCCTTAGGCTGCGCCCCTGGTTGGGTCTTCCCAAGGGAGCAGGGCACCGGATCTTGGTATTGAGACGCTAATTTTGAACATTTTAGAAAAGCTAAGGTTATAGTTAACAATAGATGTTGCTGATTTAGATGAAATGAATAGGTAAGCTTTGCTGAAATCAGTTAAAAGTTAGAGGATGGTTAAAAGAAACCGGATTTAAGATAAGCTACCCCAGATCTAGTAACTCATTGCTTGTCAACTCTGTGTTTGTGTATTATGAAAAACAGAGAAACTAATCAATAGACCCCAGGAACACAAGACAATTGCAAACCTCCTTTTTCCAGAAACCCATTGAAATAGTCCTGGAAAACAGGAAACAAGGAGTTCTACCAAGAATTCATCAATCACATCTGCATTGAAAAGGTTGAAAGTTTAGAACGAGGAAGACTCATTTTACTTCCTCCTTTTGGTGACGACTCCTCACAAAAGGACCACCGACCCCTTTCAGGGAACAAACTACGCATGCTTAATAGCCTTTTTGTCAATTAGCATGCAAAGCGGAGAAGAGGAAGTAACAGGGGTATGAATATGCATTTGTATTTTGTATATTCAACACTTCTGTAAATAAAAGGCTTTGTAATTACCTGTGATCTTTGCAGTGCGCATTAGGGAGATAACCCCCACACTGCGCTGCCCTTCATCACAATAAACATACACTTTCTAACTTATCTAACTGTTACAGAGTTTTTGTCGGTCACAGTTAGATATCAATATAAGATCGATATTCGTATTTTAATAAATCAGTATCTCCCCACAAAAACCAAGTGTATTCTGACTCAGATGCGATCTGACAGGTCCCGGAGCCCGTATGTTGAGGTTATGCTGTGATCAGGATTTGCTTCCAAGAGCAGCACTTGTACATGAAACACAGGATCACAGAATTGTTAGGGTTGGAAGGGACCTCTGGAGACCATCCAGTCCAAACCCCTGCCAAGGCAGGATCGCCTAGAGCAGGTGATACAGGAACGAGTCCATGTGGGTTTTGAATATCTCCAGAGAGGGAGACTCCACGACCTAAACATGAAGACCAAAGCGAAGCACATAGGGGGAAATGCCCGTGCAGTCGACAGAGCATCCAGCATCTCTGGATGGATACGGGCAGCAACTGGGACGGTGCTAGGGACCCTCCACCCTCAGCACACATGGGTGCTGGTGTGTGGCCTTATTGGGTGTCCCCTTGCTTATGGGAAAACTAGGACAAGTATAGGAAAAACACAGAAAAAAATGTTTTCAGGTTCATGTCCTGAAAATAATTGCACACAATAGATTCCTCCACCCTCCCCCCCCCCCCGCCCCCGTTATTTTCTTAACTGAAGAGATGCTAATATAAGATGAATATCTTGACAGAATCTCCTGCTACAGTATAACATTTGAGTATGGATGTTTTTGGAAAATAGTGCTGCTAAACTGCCATTTGCTAATGAATATACATAATGGTTGATATGTATGGAAATTCTTCTGTTCCTTTTATAAAAGGTCTCCACATTTTTAGCATCCGAAGCATTTCAATATTTCTTTCTTCAAGCCATTATTTTAGAATTACTTCTTCAGATCTTTTATTTGTCTTTCTTGTGGGAATAATAAAATTTTTCTAATGTACAATAAATCTTATAGAAATTACTGTGTCTTTACAGGCACATGCAAATGATTTCTCTTCTTATGCTAGACAAATTAGTTGATACAGATTCATTAATCCATAGAATCACAGTTACAGTCCTTATCACAGCACAGCTGTGAATGAAACACGAAGAAATGAATACATGAAAACTACATTAAATTGGAGATTATGGTCATGTTATCATCTCTGCATCCCCTTAGCACAAAACAAATAGATCCACATGCTGCATGCCAAACAGCCAGCATGTAAGTAATGACTAATATATGATTAAAATCATAATTTGAGACCAGAAGCTTGGTTCTATATGGTAATTCCAGCTGCATTTTTTTTCTAGTTAATTTAGTAAAAATACATTTCAGATTTGCCTTTGGTCTCTGGAGTTTATGCCTATAAAATTACAGGCCATGCTAGAAGTAACTAATTTGCCACCAAGCTGCAGAGTTCTAAACTTTGCATATGATCTTTTGACACAGAACTTAAATAAGTCTGTAGCTAGCAAGCATTTCCTGATAAATTAACCATTAGGATAGTGTATCAGAAGTGCACTTCCTTTCATGATATTTCTATATGTGGATTGCAAACTCATAACCAGAGGAGAAGATGAAGTTTAGTGAAGAGTTTCATATTAAAGGTGCATTTTGTTTGATTTGGTTTATTGTTTCTCCTTGAAACTTTAGGTTATTTTTGTTAAAAACAGGGCCATGCATTAACTTCAAGTCACCCACCTTTAAGTGTCTACAGTGTGGTGTTCACATCTGAGGTAACTGTCAACTTCCCCAGCACAGACTATAGAGATTTGTCTCTGTAGTTGATATGGTCTATGGAATCTGCTTGGCCAAATGTATTGTCTGTTCCAGGGTAAGAGACAAGTGAATAGTCAATACCTGCCTCATGTCTTGGTTTTGAAAGAAGACAGGTATCTGCTAAAGAGAGGCAGGGCCTCTCTTGGGATGGATAATTCAAATCCCCTTCCCTCAAAATATTATAATTTAGAAAATTAAAACGGCTCTCAGGCAGAGATATGGGGATAGGAATAACAGTTCTTTACTAATAGGTATAACAAGGCAAACAAACAACAACAACTACAGCAATTAATAGCGAAAACAGAACCAGGAACCTTGATGGAGCTTGGTTTCACAAAAACCCGGGGCAGTCTGGTCTCTGGGGACTCCAAAAAAAAAGTACCAAGCTGGAACGGTGAGGGATCCCGGGCCGGTGGATCGGATAAAGTTCGGAGCTCCGTCGGTGGTCACTGGAGGGCAGGGGTGTCCGGCAGGGAGGGCAGTGCGGGCCCGCGGTGCAGAGCAGCTCTAAAACAGCGCCGAGGCAGTGGGACAGGGCTGAGACAGCTCCAGCAGGGCAGCAAAAGGAGAAATCGGGATCTTCCTGGGCACACGAGCAGATGATAGTAGCTCTCTTCAGGATCAGATCCTGGTGGTGCCAGTGAGAAACTCACACAGCAATGGCAGCCTCGTCCTCTCCCGATGCAGACCACACCAAAAGTGCAGCTGCCCCCCAGCCCCCGTCTTTTCTCTCCCCCCCTCGGGGGGAAACTCCCGGAGACAAAGGGTGTAGCAAATGCCAGCCTCCACCCAGCCTCCATGCTTTGTTTCACCTGAGCACTGATAAGTACCTGGCAATTAGTTGCCTTGCAAGTCTTGGGAAAAAATTCTATAGGTGAAAAAAATAAACAAGTCTAACCCCCAACATTAATCCACCCCGAATTTTTTCCCATACCAACATATTACATTTGAATTTAAACTTCTAAACTATATACATACATGCACTACCTTAATTATATACATATATACATGCAGATATGGGTACGGATACAGTGGCATGGGTAGTTCACCCTAAAACAAGGTCTCCTTGAGGTATGCATCGGATCTGTCCATCTTTTTGCATTACCCACCAAGTGCAACCTGGTCCCTGAGCGAAGACAACCCCACGGATGGGATTGTCTTTGCTGGAGGCAGGATTAACCCAAGCAGTTTTTCCCAGCATACCTCTCATGTGTACCACTGGAACCTTATCTCCATCCATTGTTCTCAGGGGCTCAGACTGGGCAGGGCCTGCTCAGTTGGTGGAACCTCTGGTGTTCACTAACCATGTGGCCTTTGCTAAATTAATCTCCCAGTTCTTGAAAGACCCCCCACCCAGTGCCTTCAAGGTGGTTTTAAGCAGGCCATTGCATCGTTCAACTTTCCCGGCAGTTGGTGCATGATAAGGGATGTGATATATCCATTCGATGCCATGTTCTCTAGCCCAGGTGTTTACAAGGCTGTTCTTGAAATGGGTCCCATTGTCCGACTCAATTCTCTCAGGGGTGCCATGTCTCTACAGGACTTGTTTTTCAAGGCCCAGGAGATGGTATTCCGGGCAGTAGCATGAGGCACAGGGTAGGTCTCCAGCCATCCAGTGGTGGCTTCTACCATGGTCAGCACATAGTGCTTGCCTTGGCGGGTCTGGGGAAGGATGATGTAGTCAATCTGCCAGGCTTCTCCATACTTATATTTAGACCACTGTCCCCCATACCATAGGGGCTTTACCCGCTTGGCCTGTTTGATCGCAGCGCATGTCTCACAGTCATGGATAACCTGGGAAATACTGTCCATGGTTAGATCCACCCCTCGGTCTCGTGCCCACTTATAGGTAGCATCTCTGCCTTGATGTCTTGAAGCATCATGGGCCCATCGAGCTAGGAACAGCTCTCCCTTGTGCTGCCAGTCTAAGTCTATCTTTGATACCTCTATCTTGGCAGCCTGATCTACTTGCTCATTGTTTCGGTGCTCCTCATTAGCTCTGCTCTTGGGGACATGGGCATCTACATGGCGGACTTTCACAGGTAGCTTCTCTACCCGAGTGGCAATGTCCTTCCACTCATCAGCAGCCCAGATTGGTTTTCCCCGATGCTGCCAGTTGGCCTTTTTCCACCTTTCCAGCCAACCCCACAGAGCATTGGCCACCATCCACGAATCAGTGTAGAGGTAGAGCTTTGGCCACTTCTCTCTTTCAGCAATGTCTAGGGCTAAGTGAATGGCTTTGAGTTCAGCAAGTTGACTCGACCCACCTTCTCCTTCAGTGGCTTGTGCAACCTGTCGTGTGGGGCTCCATACAGCTGCCTTCCACTTCCGGTTCATGCCTACAATGTGACAGGAACCATCAGTGAAAAGAGCGTACTGTGTCTCTTCTGCTGGCAGTTGGTTGTACGGTGGTGCTTCTTCAGCCTGTGTCACTTGTTCCTGCTCCTCTTCGTCCATGAGACCAAAGTTTTCACCTTCCGGCCAGTTGGTAATAACTTCCAAAATCCCAGGGCGGTTTGGGTTTCCAATACGGGTGCGCTGTGTGATGAGGGCAATCCATTTGCTCCATGTGGTGTCGGTGGCATGGTGGGTAGAGGGAACCTTTCCTTTAAACATCCACCCCAGCACAGGCAGTCGAGGTGCCAGGAGGAGTTGCACCTCTGTACCAATCACCTCCGAGGCGGCTTGAATGCCTTCATAGGCGGCTAAGATTTCCCACTCTCCGTGGGAGTATAGTTGGCTTCAGACCCTCTGTAGCTTCGGCTCCAAAATCCCAGTGGTCGGCCTCGAGTCTCACCCAGCACCGTCTGCCATAGGCTCCAGGACAGGCCATTGTTTCCGGCTGCTGAGTAGAGCACATTCTTTACCTCTGGTCCCGTCCTCACTGGGCCAAGGGCTACCGCATGAGCGATCTCCTGCTTGATCTGGACAAAGGCTTGCTGCTGTTCAGGGCCCCAGTGGAAATCATTCTTCTTGTGGGTAACCAGGTAGAGAGGGCTCACAATCTGGCTGTACTCGGGAATGTGCATTCTCCAAAAGCCTATGGCACCTAGGAAAGCTTGTGTTTCCTTCTTGCTGGTCGGTGGAGACATTGTGGTGATCTTGTTGATTACCTCTGTGGGTATCTGGTGACATCCATCTTGCCACTTTACCCCTAAGAACTGGATCTCTCGGGCAGGTCTTTTGACCTTGCTCTTCTTGATGGCAAAGCTGGCTTCCAGGAGAATCTGGATGATCTTCTCCCCTTTCTCAAACACTTCTATTGCCATGTTCCCCCACACAATGATGTCATCGATGTACTGCAGATGTTCTGGAGCCTCTCCCTTTTCCAGTGCAGCCTGGATCAGTCCATGGCAGATGGTGGGACTGTGCTTCCACCCCTGGGGCAGTCGGTTCCAGGTGTACTGCATGCCCCTCCATGTGAACGCAAACTGAGGCCTGCACTCTGCAGCCAGAGGAATGGAGAAAAATGCATTAGCAATGTCAGTAGTGGCGTACCACTTCTCTGCCTTGGACTCCAGCTCGTACTGGAGTTCCAGCATGTCCGGCACAGCAGCACTCAGCGGTGGTGTCACCTCATTCAATGCACGATAGTCCACAGTCAGTCTCCATTCTCCATCAGACTTGCGCACAGGCCAGATGGGGCTGTTGAAGAGTGAGTGGGTTTTGCTGACCACCTCTTGGCTCTCCAGCTCCCGGATCATCTTGTGGATGGGGATCACGGCATCTCGATTGGTCCAATACTGCCAGCGGTGCACCGTCGAGGTGGCAACTGGTACTCATTCTTCTACCTTTAGGTGTCCTACTGCAGATGGGCTCTCTGACAGTCCAGGCAAGGTGTTCAATTTCTTGACGCCCTCTGCCTCCACAGCAGCTATTCCAAAAGCCCAAGTCCCTTAGGGTCTTTGTAATACCCATTCCTGAGGAAGTCAATGCCCAGGATACACGGGGCCTTTGGGCCAGTTGCCATCAGATGTTTCTGCCACTCCTTCCTGGTCAGGCTCACCTCGGCTTCCACCAGAGTCAGTTGCTGTGATCCCCCTGTCACTCCAGCAATGGAAATGGGTTCTGCCCCCACATGTCCCGATGGCATCAAGGTATACTGCACACCAGTATCTACCAAAGCTTCATATTTCTGTGGATCTGATGTGCTAGGCCATCGAATCCACACAGTCTAAAAGACTCGGTTTTCCTGTGCCTCTTCCTGGCTAGAGGCAGGGCCCCTCTAGCACTGGTTATTATTCCCTTCCTGGGCATACATCGTAGAGGTTCCTTCAAGGGGATCTGACATATCATCTTCACTTCTATAATACCTAGTGGCTCGGTCATGGGAGGTTGAGGCTACTTTCATTTTAGTGGGACCCCCTCGGTTAGTGTTTCTCTCCTTGATCTCACGCACCCATGCTGCCAGGACGGAAGTGGGTTTTCTATCCCACCTTCCCATGTCTTCCCCATGGTCACGCAAGAAAAACCACAGGTCAGCCCTTGGGGTGTACCCTCTCTCTCTAGCTGGAGGGCGTTGGGCTCTGGCTCTGGGGCTTGTGACTCGCACCGGTGCTGCATGGGAACTGTTCCTCCTCATCTCCTCCCTCATCTCACTCATCTCCTCTCTGAGTTCCTTAATCACAGCAGAGACCTGAGCCTGCATTGGGCCACTGATCATGCTCTCATAATTTCTGAGCCTGTTGGCGACAGAACCCACTGTCTCTCGGTTGCTATCAGGATTGATCATTGCAATGAAGGTGGTGTATTGAGATGGCCCTTTACTTGCCAGGTTCCACAACATCTGCCCTGTGCACCTGACCTTGTCAGGGTCATTGTCATGCTGTCTACCCCTCCCAAAGAGTACCTCTAATATTGCCACTTCCCTCAGCTGTTGGATCCCTTCCTCAAGGGTCTTCCAATGACTTCTATGATGGTGCTCCTGCATTCTGTCTCTGTGGACAAACCTCTCCCTTACACTCATTAGAAGTCGCTCCCAGAGGGGAAGGGGCCCTTGCTCCCTTACAAATACTTGATTCACCCCTGAGTCCTGGGTCAAGGGTCCCAAGTTCCTTGCCTCACCACCATCCAGTTGCACGCCTGTACCTATAAGGTCCCAAACCCGAAGTAACCAAGTTGTATAAGCCTCACGTCCCCGTCGTGCAATATCTTTTTGCAGATTACGTAGGCTTTCATAAGTCAGGGACTCGGTGACAATCTCAACCTCTGGTTCTCCTGTGGGCTGTGAGGGCCCTCCTTTCTTATCCTTATTACCTGGGTGCTCTGATTTCATCTTATACTTCTTTGTTTCCACAGGGGCAACTGCAGCTGGTTGTGACTGGTCCTGTGGTTCAGCTGGAACCTGGACGGTTGTAACCTCTGTGGGTTCCACTGCTGCACCATCGGATTCTCCCTTTTCAGGGCAAGGGGAGGGCTTCTCACTAGCTGGGGAAGTGTATTCTTTCAGCACCTGGCCCATCTCAAGTATCTCTTTCACTAGAACCCCCACCCAATCGGGGTGGTTCATTTCTGGGGTGGGCTGCGGGGCAGGGTCAGGCAGTGGGCCAGCATCCCCAGTCTCTGGGGCATTGGCCCCAGGCTCTATGGCAGCATTCCCAGCCTCTGGGGCAGTATCATGCCTTACAGAAGTATCTCTAGTCTCTGGGGCAGTGTCAGGCCCTACAGCAATATCCCTAGTCTGTGCTGTGCTCCAAATTGACCTCACCTTATCTTTGAAAGCTAAATAAGCTAGGATCATCAGCAACATTTGCTTAGTTTCTAGAGGAAATTTGAACTCTTCAAAAACTGGTGGAGTAGGCATAAGGAACTGGCTAAAGGTCTGGAAAACTTCCCTCACTGTCATTTCTTCACAGAGAGTACCATTCCTATAGTAACCCCAAATACACCCACCTAGTGTGTGATAGCCATGTATCCACGTGCTTGCTGTCCAGAGCAAGTTAAAAATCAGTGAATTCTTCACCTTATCAGCCCATAAAACAAACTGGATAACAGCCACAGTAGCTTTTGTTATAGGGCCCATGTTTAGGTAAGGGCCTGCAAATGGGCAAAATAAAGCCACAACCACATGCCACCCGAACCAGGATAAGTTAGACCACATGGCGTTACCTGTCAAGGTTTCTATATCCAGTGAACAAGAAATTAGGTCACTTAAGAACTGTTATTCCCTTTTTTCTCTCAATGCCCTCAAGCCCCACGTTTGGGCACCAAAATCTGTCTTGGTTTTGAAAGAAGACAGGTATCTGCTAAAGAGAGGCAGGGCCTCTCTTGGGATGGATAATTCAAATCCCCTTCCCTCAAAATATTATAATTTAGAAAATTAAAACGGCTCTCAGGCAGAGATATGGGGATAGGAATAACAGTTCTTTACTAATAGGTATAACAAGGCAAACAAACAACAACAACTACAGCAATTAATAGCGAAAACAGAACCAGGAACCTTGATGGAGCTTGGTTTCACAAAAACCCGGGGCAGTCTGGTCTCTGGGGACTCCAAAAAAAAAGTACCAAGCTGGAACGGTGAGGGATCCCGGGCCGGTGGATCGGATAAAGTTCGGAGCTCCGTCGGTGGTCACTGGAGGGCAGGGGTGTCCGGCAGGGAGGGCAGTGCGGGCCCGCGGTGCAGAGCAGCTCTAAAACAGCGCCGAGGCAGTGGGACAGGGCTGAGACAGCTCCAGCAGGGCAGCAAAAGGAGAAATCGGGATCTTCCTGGGCACACGAGCAGATGATAGTAGCTCTCTTCAGGATCAGATCCTGGTGGTGCCAGTGAGAAACTCACACAGCAATGGCAGCCTCGTCCTCTCCCGATGCAGACCACACCAAAAGTGCAGCTGCCCCCCAGCCCCCGTCTTTTCTCTCCCCCCCTCGGGGGGAAACTCCCGGAGACAAAGGGTGTAGCAAATGCCAGCCTCCACCCAGCCTCCATGCTTTGTTTCACCTGAGCACTGATAAGTACCTGGCAATTAGTTGCCTTGCAAGTCTTGGGAAAAAATTCTATAGGTGAAAAAAATAAACAAGTCTAACCGCCAACATCTCAGAGTAGGATTCTGCTGCAAAACTAAAAGGCTCTTTTGGCTCTTGTGGCTGGTGTCTGAACATAGTTGTGCAATTGTAGCTGTGGATAGCATAATTTAAACTACTCCTGATGCTGAAAAGTAGCTGTCTTTTAACTGTGGTATCTTTGTGGGGAACAAGGGACCAGTCCTCTGTGATCACAGCCACTGTGCTACATGAATGCCTTCACAAATTTACCTTCATACTGAAAAAAAATCCCAAGCCTGTGTTTTCCTTCTGTAGACCTACTCTGCTAAACCCAAGTTTTGATACAACAACATTTCCATAACATTTAGGATTTTTTTTCCAAATCATATGCTAAATGTATTAATTGCTAGCTAGTATCATGTATGCTTGTACCAACATTTTTTTCTGGCTTATGTATTTTATTGTTTACCTCTTTAAAGCATTTATAGGGAATTAGCATCCATTTATTATTAGAATAAAGCATCCATTCTGTTTCAGTGTTTGGCTCATTAGCCTAAACAAAGCTCTTCTGAATTGTCTTCAGAAGCTATGCTTTCCACTTCCATAGCCATCATGATATCCTTTATTTGGCCTATTGCATGTTAGTTCATATTTCATGAGTGATCAGAATCTTAAACTGTTCCGGAGAGGTGATCTTACTGCTTCACTTAGACTTGTTTGCCTCTGCTGGAAATATTTCTATTAATACATCTTAGGTTACATTTGCTATGCTATGGTAAGCCTCTGAGCTTACCAGCATGTATTTAGCTCCTCTTCCATATCAGTTGTTTTGCAGAGTCAGCAATGATGATAGAAATATTTGCCTCTAAAAAGTAATGCAGTCTGAAGACCTACTGTCCTGAGTGTTTAGAGTCCTGAGTGTCTCAGAGAAGAATCAGGAAAACACAGCCCTAAATGCAAAACCTATATCTTCCTTACTCAAAGTTTTTTCAAAGAATTGAAATACAAACAGTAGCACAACCATGCCTACCTGTGCCTGAATTACAGAAGGAATTCCAAAGAAGAGAGGTAAAAGTCAATTTGAGGTATGCTCAGACATTAAGCATGTGTGTGGAGAGGCTGCCTACCATTGACACAGTTTCCAAAAAGACTCAGGTCTCCTTCTGCTGGCCAGCAAAGGGACAGTTTTTCATGTTTCTTTGGTAAAAAAAGGAGTTTGCCCACAGGGATAAGCTGCTAGGCATAAATTATGAGTTTGTGATAAATTAGAAAAACCCATTTTCCCTATGGTTTGTGGGCATAGATAAAAGTTACAGGTTAATCTTGACCATTGGTTGCATAAGTCAGCATTTTCAAAAGTGCCTAGAGACATGGAATCATGGTCTAAGATTTGAATTTCAAAACTTAGGGAAGCAGTAGCACCAAATCTTTCTGCCAGAATCTGTCAAGGCCTTTTGCAGAAGAACTGGAGGACTGTCCTCACAGCTCCCAGGTGTGTTACCGAGATGTAAAGTTGTCTCTTTGCTTGCTTGTAACCGGCAGATGTTTATGGCTGGCACAGCCTGACTGGCAACAAGAAACTCAGCTCATTTCCTATGTGTAAGCCCTGTTTGTCATGTAACCACTCTTGTGTGAGAGATACCTGGAAAGGTAAAGGACATTTTTGGTAAAATGCAATGTGAAAAAGCTCTGACATTTAAAAATAATCATATGTCCAACTGTCACTCCAAGTAAAGGGGGGTTGCTATGGGAGATGGGCTATGAATCTGATAAACAGATTAGACAGGCCAAAAGGAGCTGTGGAATAAATGTGGCTTCCTGTAGATATCAATATAGAAAAATCTCTGCACTGTACAATTCCAAATCTTTAGTAACTTTAGAAAGACTCTGTGATCCAGATTTTTGACAATACCTTGCTCTTCGTTTTTGCGAAGCAGTGCAAATCATTTGTTTGGAGCAGAAGTGTCAAAAAACTACTAAGTTCTGTTTCATTAACATTTCAAATGCTCTTTTTCACCATTTGAATCCCTGTCACAATGACTAAAATCTTTATTAAAAATCAAAACCTTTCCACTATCTTTCAAGTTAATAATGAACAGTGGATAAAGAAGGATCTCCCAAAATGGTATTTTAATTAATACACTTTGCACTATAACTAGCTTCTGGGAATTCAGATATGCTTGCACAGGGGGACTTCAAAATTTAAATATTCCTAATAAGCTTTTTCTTACAGTTAATGTTAATTGAGGACTACAGACAAGAATGATTACTCTCCTACTAAAATAATTCCTCAGTTGAATTCCTGCAAGAATGCCTTTTGTTCTTTTGTGGGTTATAGTCTCAATTTATATTCAGGAACGGAGTATTGTGGTTTTACTATCAATCTTTTTAGCAACCCATTTTTTTTTTCAACACAGTTTTATAGTTTTGTTTGCTGTGGTTGTCCCAGATTAGACAGGATAAGATCAGAGACAACAATAAAACTTGGTAAACAGTACTGGAGTAAACAGTTTCTGCTCTCTCAGAACATGAATTGCTCAATTTATAAAGCTGAGTCTAAACAGAAAAAAATAAGAGTAAATGAGTTATAATAATCCCCCAAAGACAAAGAAAATATGATCTTAAATTCTAGGTTGCCAGCTGTTGGGTAGATTTTTCTCAAGCTGAGTAGCCAGTAACGGTAGGAGACCAGGGACTGTGACTTTATCACATGTACCTCTGCTGTTTTCTTGTTTCCATATATTGGCTTTTGCAACCTGCATAACAGTCTTTATATGTTGGGATGTTATTTTTTACAGTTTTACTAGCAGGCTAGTTTTTTAAAAAATAAGAGGGCAATTCAGAGTATGGAATATCTAAGCCAAACAAATTGACTTTTGGTAAATCCCCTGCACTGTTTGTGTTTAATTTTCAACACACTTCCATGCTTCAGCTTGCTGGTTTAGGACACAATCTGTTTTATAAGGCACAGCACAAGCCAAAAGTGAGAGATTACTGAGAAAAAAAACAATGCTGCAAAGCTGATTTTGCAAAGCTAGAAAGTTCCACAAAGCACTTTATGTGTTTGCCTTTCCTAAAGGCTCACTTAGATGATGGACTTTGCTAGGCAGACATGTAAAACTTGGGTGCATTCTATGTATTGTATGAACAAATTGAACACCCAGCTGGTGAAATATGCTGCTCTTCTGGAATCCTTCAAATGCCTTGCATGGTAAATAAAATTAAATTTATGCATATGTACCCTGATTCTATCAATGAGATGAAGTGATTTCACTCTTAAAGGCAAATTTTTTAAATTAAGAAATTAAAATTGCATTACAAATTAATCTATATTTATATTGTAATTTGATAGTGTATTTCTTCACTATGCAGAGGAACAGGTCATATTAGATCATGGTAAGACTAGAAATTCTGACTAATTTAGATTTTGTTTCAGAATAAAATATTCTTGTAATAAGTAGAATAAATAAATTCGTGTGGGATTAAGCTATTAATAAAAAGATACCTGAGAATGCCTCCAAGATTCCGAAGTTCCCAAACACACCTACTACTGTAACAACAAGACAAAGCCAGAAGATGGCCCAGCCATTAAAAGTAGACCCTCGCTTCACAGCTCCTCAAACACCAGATACCAATCTTAATAGAGATCCTGGACGATCAAGATCACCCCTCCCAAGATGAATTCCAGAAAAACTATCAAGCAACCTTTTCATGCAGACAAGACTCTTTTGGAAACACAGCATACCTAGACTTTCAATAGACTTAGCCTTAAAGTAAAAAAACTGTATAAAACCCACGGGCTGAAACATAGCAGTGTGGCAGAGTTCGGAGGGTACTTTTGTACCGCCTCTCTGTCCACCCAGCATTCGATCAATGTTGTTTCTTTTTATTGTGGCTTTATTTCAGTGTTGAAATTGTGTTAAATAAATTTTGTTATTTTATTTTGAATTAGCCTCTGACCATTTATAACAGATTTGGTGCCGTGACTCGGATACAATTTAGCTGCGGAAGACTCCCTTTGCACGGGGGGCGCCCTGCCGGTTTTTCGGCGGCCCAGCAAAGCAAGAAACCCCTTCGCACCTATTGTATTACGAACCCAAAAATTAGATAAAAGTGCCACAATAAAAAGAGAGAAGGCCTGGATCCAGCAGAAAACCCGGGAAAAGACATAGGAGTCTTTTCGGAGCCGCGGCTACTTTTCACTCGTAAAATTTTTTCTCCGTGCACGAAGATCTCCAAGCAAGAAAATAGCTGTAAGTAATGCTTAGTTGAGTAAGTGATTGAGTGAGTGAGCGAGACGTGGCCTTGCCACGATACAAGGGTAGATCTGTAAGCTCTTGTACCAAGTTTCCCGCAAAGGTTTTTTTCAGCTAGTGGGGAAGAGAATTAAGGAAAACTCGTTTGCTCATCAAAGCCCAGACTCGGGGAGTCTGGGAGAATCGATCACAAAGAAGCAAAAGGGGAAGGATACGTCCCTCTGGGTTTGGGGAACCAGTAAACCCTTTTGCTACAGGCTAGTAAAAGCCCAAGATGCAAACCGAAGACTTTTTCATCAGACGAACAGACCCCCAGTTCAGCTCACCAGAGGGGTAAGTAGGCCGAACGATTCGGGACCCAGTTTGCAATTTGTAACAGTCAGGGAGAAGATTCCTGCTCTTAGCCAGAGCTAAGGCTAAGAAAGAATTTAGCGTTGCGATCCATTACCAAAAAGTAAATTTTTTTAAAAAAAAAAAAGAGCAAAGAAAGAGTAAACGTCAAAAAGAATCAAAGAAAAAGGTGTGCTCCCAGAAAGGGAAAAGGTGCTTTTGAAATCCCACCAGAAGTCCACTGAGATAGATCTTAGAGCACTAGAGAGAGTGCCCCATTTTGAAAAGTAAGTCTAAGAAAAACTAATTTATTATTGTACCGAAGTTAGAGAGAGTGAAGAGCCCAGTAGACAGTGCCGCTGCCCGCCGCTGCCAGCCGCTGCTAGTGCCGCTGGGGGGGGGCCGCTGAGCCGTCAGGAGCCCCCTGCGCCAAGCCGCGACTGCTGCCGCTGCGTGCCGAGGGCCAGCCCGCGAGGTGTAAGGCCGCCGTCCAGGGCACGCTAGCAGAGAGGGTGGCCGCCATCTGCGCCCGAGCCCTCCTCCGCGCCTGTAAGCCAAGTACAGCGGGGGCCCGCAGACCTTCCGCAGATAGCAGGTCAGGCCGAGCGCGCCGAGCCCGTGCTGCGCCTCCCCCACCCGTGCGCCCCGTCTAGCGCCGCATCCATCCCGCTGCTTCCCGCAGCCAGCACCGCCACCTCCATAAGCTCCTCGTGTCCAGCAGACGATTGTCCTCCTGTTTGCCTTCTCTGTCTCTCTCTGACCCCTTTTCCCAATCCTGCTTCTAGCCCCCCTTCCCCCAAAGAGCCATCCTCTTCCCATTCTCAGTTCCCCCAAAGTAAGAACAGAAACCGAAGAGAAGAAGAGGGGGGGGAGAGATTCATATGCAAATGCAGTAGTTTCAGCTTCTCAACCACACCCTGCTAAACCATTTCCACCAGATACTACCGTAGCAACTGCAGAGTCACTCCATCCCGAAGTGTCTAACAGTTTTAGCTACCCTGTTAACTTTTAAAGTTATAAACATAAACAAGTTGTGAATTCTATTCCATGATTCTCTCTCCTATTGTTCAGAGAGCAAGATAAAGAGTAGAACTTGCCGAATGAGCACAGATAAGCTTGAAGCTGCTGTTGCCTTTCTGCTACCCCATATCCCTGTTCGTCGTCCCTGCCCCCGTTCCTATTTCAAAAGTAGGTCGTTAGCAGCAAACCACACAGCGCAGAGTAGCCCAGGATGTCTGCAGTCTCTCTGGCTCCCTGCGACCCCGCCCCAGTTCCCAGTTCCTATCCACTAGTCCTGACCAGAAAGAGCTCGCTAGCTAAGACGCCTAACCCAAAATCCTCTATCCTTTATACCTTTTTATGCAATACCTTATCTTCTTTCCACTTCCCTCCAATCCCCATAGAATAGTCTTTACAATTGAATGTTTTATGTTGTTTCCTCTAATTGCAGAGTGTCCCGTTTTCAGTTTTAAGAGTTTTGCCTGTCACGAGAATAAATCCTACAAGAAGCAATTTTCAAACTGTCTCTTAAGAGCGTGTGTTCCAGTGGCATTAAGCTACTGAAACAAGAAAACGCTGTTGAGTTTATGCTGTCCTTAGTTAAGCTTACCAAAAGTGACTGACAACCCTGTTAAGATAGTGCCTAAGAAAGTATGAACAGTTTTTAGTTTTTTTAGTTGTAGCCGATGTTCCCTAACAAAGTAGTAGCAGAAGCTACAAGTTTTATTTTATTTTACAGCGAGGGCTAAAACCTAAACTAAGAGTGAAAGCCATAGCTGAGAAAAAGCCAGTTGGGGGGAAAAAGAAGATGCTGCCACTGAGCTCAGATCCAAGAAGATGAAGATCTGAAGCCGCAAGGCTCGAGAAAAGCCAGCGCTGCAAGCCTAAACCAGAGGCTGTAGTAGTCTAGAAAGCCAGTTAGAGTATGTTAAGTGCTTTGAGCCAGTCACGTCGACAAGGCTAACCCCAAAACTTCTATGTGAGCTTAGTGCCAAGAGCCGAGAGCTTAAAAGCCACTAAGTTAGCTGCAGAAATGCACTCAAAGTGCCCCTAAATACCCATTAGCTTACAAAGCAAAGAACCTAAATAGCTTAGCTGTGAGAAGACCTCAGAGTCCTTAAAGCACTAGCCCATGTTTAGTTTCATAAACAGCTTCATTTTAAGTACCTATTATGCGCTTCATTATTCATTTTAAATCTGCAATATTGACCCACTTACCCCATTTGTTATAATTGTTTGTTTTGTTAAATCACAATTACATATGTCAGTTGTTTTAATCAATTCCTGTTACATTTTGCTTCTTGTCAACCCTATTTGTTGTTTTCTTAGTCCTGCCCTGTGTCATGTAGACATCTCCCTCAGCAAGATAATTCTCTTTTGTTGACATGAGTATAAAAGCACTAACAATGCCCTAGTAGTTAGAAGAGTTCAGATATGCCTTAGCCTTAAACTGCTCTGAGAGATGTTTCAAATTTTTAAACAGTTTTTAAGTAATTATTTTCAGCAGTAGATTGATGCTTCCTATTTTTTCACTAATTACTAATATTTTTCTTACTTTGTGTTATGCAAGAATTGATGCTAAAGATCCCCCCTTTAAAATACATGATTTGTCTAATTGTGCTAAGCTTTAACTAGTTGCCTATCACCCATTCAAAAGAATCCCAGTAGATTTCACTGATTTACCTAAGATACAGCAATTAAGACAGCAAAAAAAGGGTAGACCCACGCTTCGAGAGTGAAGAAAGTAGACTCACAATACACTACTCAGAAATGGAGAGTGACCTCATCACCTAGAGAGCTGAAAGTCAAGTTGCAACAACACCGATGAATGAAAGAGATCAGATAAAGTGTGAAAGACCAGATTGTGAATGTTTTCCCTTTGTTCACTTCAAGTGTGTATATTGTAAATTGATTTAAGTTGTTCACTGTAGAAGAGGGCGTAAGCCAAAAAGATTATGTACCAACTGTTTAGAAAAAGAACAAGAAGAGACTAGCTATTTCTTAGTAATTGCCACTAACTTGAGTCTGCTAGAGTTAGATTCTCCAGAATAGTATTATATATATGAAAAGAAGACAAAAGAGCAATTAGACGCTAAAGTTAAAGTGCTCAAAGTCGAGTGCAGAAAGACAATCAAAGTACCTTGCTAGTCCGATACAATCAGGTTGTCCAGATAGAGTGCCTTTAAAAGAAAGTTTGCAGTTCAGACTAACAGGACTCCAGAAGCATATGCCTGCTGCCGAGAAGATAGATTACCCCGCCACAGGCTGCAACCCCGTGAGCGAAGGGAAAGGCAGAGGCATGTTGTGATAGAAAGTCCTCGTAGTCCTGAGCCGAGAGACAGGGGGACCCCCCCCCCAAGAGCCCACAGAAGCTGACCCTCAAGAAGAGATGTGAACTATAGTTAAACATAGCACCAGAAGGAACCTGAAGTATCAAGAGCATTATGATTGTCCCAAAGATAAGAGAAAAGAGTATTATTTCTTTTATGACACTCAATACTAAATTTTGTAGATCAGAAAAAAGAGTAGAATGCCACGACTCAAAAGCAATTACTAAAGAAGAGCAATCCAACACACACGAATTTATTTAGGTAAATAAAAAAGTGGGAGACTGTAATAAGTAGAATAAATAAATTCGTGTGGGATTAAGCTATTAATAAAAAGATACCCGAGAATGCCTCCAAGATTCCGAAGTTCCCAAACACACCTACTACTGTAACAACAAGACAAAGCCAGAAGATGGCCCAGCCATTAAAAGTAGACCCTCGCTTCACAGCTCCTCAAACACCAGATACCAATCTTAATAGAGATCCTAGACGATCAAGATCACCCCTCCCAAGATGAATTCCAGAAAAACTATCAAGCAACCTTTTCATGCAGACAAGACTCTTTTAGAAACACAGCATACCTAGACTTTCAATAGACTTAGCCTTAAAGTAAAAAAACTGTATAAAACCCACGGGCTGAAACATAGCAGTGTGGCAGAGTTCGGAGGGTACTTTTGTACCGCCTCTCTGTCCACCCAGCATTCGATCAATGTTGTTTCTTTTTATTGTGGCTTTATTTCAGTGTTGAAATTGTGTTAAATAAATTTTGTTATTTTATTTTGAATTAGCCTCTGACCATTTATAACATTCTGAAGGGGTAGATGGAGAAGTTTCTTTGTTTTATTCATCACCTAAGATACTCAGCTTCTTTCCCAAAATGTGATCTTGTGATCCATCTATTCGTCAACAAAAAACCTGGACAGATTATGCAGTGCATATCATCCCTTATCATGTTTGCATGATGTGACTAAATTTGCACATTTGCAGTTCTTTGAGAATACATAGCCATGGATATACCAGTAGAAGTACTTCTTAAATAATTTTTACCTAATAGGTTTGCAAAGAAAGAAAACACTAAAGTTTCATCCAGTTTTAGATGAACATCTAGTTTTTTCTAATCCAAGTATCATTAAATTTATGTACTTTTCCTGAAGTTAAACAAAGAGCCCAGTCAATGAATTCTCCAGGTCTGTTCTAGTTGTAGCTGATCTCCCAGTGATTGTGTCTATTTTTCCTTTCAAACCACAGCTTCATTCTCTATGTTTCTTTGGCCTTTGTCACTCTCTTACCAGTAACATTTGTGCATGGCTGAGGTGAGAATTACCTCTCAAAATGATTTGTGATTTTTTTTTTCCCAAATGCTAGATATCTGCATGCCCCATGTTGTTTTCTAGTATTAAGATGTGTCAGTGATTACATCTACTGCGAGTGTGGGATGAAAACTGATGCTCCAGCCTCTCTAACACCCAGCTCAATGGGGTATTGCAATCAATTTCTTTTTAGGTGTAGATCAGTACACTGGAAGCTTTCAGCAAACTGAAAGTAATTGTGGCAAATGTGGTGGCCCTCAGTCTGAGCTACTCTGAGATGGCTTTCTCTGCATTAGTTTGCTTTGCTATGTAGTTAGATGCTTGGATAAAAAAATTAGTTTCACCGTATGATACAACTCCACTGATCTTTCCAGCTGCATGTGAGTAGTTATGGAAGAATCTTGACGCATTTGGCATATAGTAGATTGTAAAATGCTATTTGTGGTGATGAATGGTTGCTCATGCATGATTTCAATAATTCCTGTAGATTTTAATATAATGAAAAAAATGTTGCATTTTATTTTCTAATTTGCCATCTGGCAGGAAATTTTCCATATCTTTGTAAAAACTCACCAAATACACACAGGCTTAAGTAAGAAACACAGAAGTATTAGTCCGTACTTTCACTTTGGGGAATGGGCCTATCAAACTGCATCATACCGAAATGTATCAGCAACTGGGCTGTGGCATAGTTCTATTTTTAATCACAGAAATCAGAAATAGAGGGTACATGTGCTAGGTCAATATTTTTCACAATATATTCTTAAATATTTCATGCCATTTGATCAAACTGTAGAATTTAGAGATGCAAAAAAATCTTTGATAATTTGATTCACTGGATAGTATTAGATTAGACATAGCTTTTCTTTGATTCTCCTCTTTGTCTTACTTGGAAATTTTATATTGATTCAAAAGATTTACATACATTGATCTCAGAAATGGAGTCAAAGTTTCTGGTTTTATTCAACAGCTTGAGAGACACTTTGAATTCAGAGCCTAATTAAGCTGATATTTGCTCTAAGATACTGAGTGTAAAAAAAACCCTACTTGGATATAGAAGCTTTTACTTATGAAAATAATATCTAGCAACTAAGGAAGTTTTTGGATCTCAAGCCATTACTGACACTGGCAGAGTAAGACATGGAAAGAGGAAATGAAATCACAAAAAACCACAAGCAGACTGAAGAGCTGAAATTGTCCCCTCTGCCTCTTACTTGCAGTCATCTTCCTTTTGCTTGAAGAGAGGTAAATATTTGTAAAATAAAAACCTAAGTATGTGATTTTGGCCTTCATTTAATAATGGGCACAAAGAAGATTTTGAGAATCAATGTATTCCACATTGATTATAACATTTTATGATGGGATTTTTGTTTGTTTCATTTTCCTGATGCACCTTCCATGATATTTGTAAGGATTTTGTTGATTTTAAGTGGGATTCAATTTTATTTTCTCAACAGTATATATATAAAATAAGATAAAATGGGCTGGGCAAAATTCCTCCAATTTTTTTTTTTTAAATTTTGTTTCTCTGTACATCAATATTTCTTATGGACCTCTTCTTAGTCTTTAACACATTAACATGTTTTAAATGTTCAGTAGATTTTTGTGTCCATTTGGGAAGGCCATTTAGATCATAAATGTATCAGGTGATGCCAAGTATCGTCAATTTAAATGCAAAGGAGTTAGAGATCAAACACAGGCAGTAATGAGAGAAAAAAAAAAAGTAATTTGCTGGCAGGCTCTGCTGGTTGTCTCTTTCCTTATTAGTTCCTTCCTCTGATTTTTCTTTCTGGAGAACTAATTCTATGAAAAGTCTAATTAAAACTGAAGGGAGAAACAAAGAACTGAAACTGAGCTTCAAGCCCTGGCAGTGCAACTGGCAGTTCAGGGAGAAACCACACTGAATTCTATTACTCCTCTGAATACTTTAAAATCAGTCTCTTATGTTTTTTTCTTGGCTTGATTTTCTCTCAGTATTTCAGATTAGGCTATTTCCTAAGTACTCTCTCCAGGTATTCAAACATCTGTTTCCAGGACTTTGCTCTCAAGAATTGTTCCTGCAACCTCAGGTACTTCACTTCCGTCTCATCATTATTTCCCTCACTGTATTGTAAGCAGAATCAAATGAGGCCAGCTCCTCATATGCACTTCTGATCTGGCTTGGATGACTTTGTCTATCTTATCCCTTGTATGCATTTTATGCACCATAAACAAAATTTGGGACAGCAGAGTCAGTAGAGACTACTTGTACCTACCTTTTCCCAAAACCAAACTTAAGCTTACAAATGTGATTTGACCTTGTGAAAGGAGATTCTTGGGCATCTCAAAGTGCCCCAAGTTCTATCTTTTGTCCAGTGTCCTCCATGCAGTTGGGATAGATGGAGGCTGTTCAGCCATGTCTTGAGGGGCTGGGGCTGTTGCCCCTTCAGATATGTGACTAAAAGTGAGTTTCAAGGTGCCTGCAATACAAGCAGACAAATGCAGAGATTTGTTTAGAGCTTGGTGGCTGAGTCACTGTAAAGCAAGCCCCATTTATGTCTTACAAGTCAGCACTTTGCATACCTGCTGAATATAGCCTTTAGCCCATATTTACAGATAGGCATGCCCTCCCTGCTCACCAGTCCTGCAGGATACCTTACTTCAAGTCTTTGTGTCTTCACCCTTATGGCAAAGTGAGGGAATGACGTCCTGGAGTGCACTGACAAAGCATTGCCAGCAGACGAAGGGAGAAAGCTCTGCTGCTCTACTTAGCGCTGGTACTCAGTACTGGTGAGATCTGGAGTACTGCATCCCATTCTGGATACCCCAGTGCAGCAGAAATATGGACGTACTGGGCCTTCCAGTGGAGGGCCATTGGCATGCTGAAGGGACTGGAGCATGTCTCCAGTAAGGAAAGGCTGAGAGAGCTGGGGCTGTTTAGCCTGGAGAAGAGAAGGTTCAGAGGGATTTCATCAATGTGTAGAAACTCACTCAAGTGAGTGGGCAAAGAGTACAGAGCCAGGCTCTTATCAACAGTGCCCAGTGATGGGACCAGGGGCAGAGGGCACACACCAACACACAGGAGGTTCCTTCTGAACATCAGGAAAGAGCTTTTTACTGTGAGGGTGGCTGAGCACTGACACAGGTTACCCAGGTAAGTTGTGGAATCTCTATTCTTGGAAATATTCAAAATTCACCTGAACACGGTCGTGGGCAGCCTGCTGTATGTGGCTCTGCTTGAGCAAGGAGGTCTCTTCCCTCCTCAACCATCCTGTGATTCTCTAATTAATTTCAAACATAAAGGTCCAGCACAGTTCCTGGCAGAACCTGAACATCTCCTTGTACTATTATTTCTATGTCAGAGCTACAGTGTTACATAAATGAGTAGGTATCTCTTAGGTCATTCAGTTTCCCTATGTTCAGACCTCAAACTTTTTGGATCTTCTACCTTGTATTTGAATTATCATTTTGGCTCCTTCCAGTTCTGTACTTCCCTCAAAGTCCTCCACAGAAATCTCAAATGTAATTTCCATCAGCTGATGTGTTTAATCCTCAATTATTTTAATCAGTTGTCTTTTGTGTATGTTATTCTATAGTTGTGTGCGTGCCAGTTCAGTTAACATGCTTGATGCATAAACATCTGGTTTGCTAACAAAGTGATTATTATTTTTGCCATAAACAGAAACAAAAATTAGAAGCAAATGCTTCCACTGACATTCTTTGAGGTAATTGGGTTTTTCTTTGCTAATCGCTTACAATTACTGTGTAGCTATTTTTGTATATAACAGATTTCATAGTTCTAGTAGAAGGGATGAGGTCACTGTTTCATATCTATGGAGATATGGATCAGCATGCAGTATTCTACTTGATACAGTAATTTACAGGAGCTCTGCATTGTTCCTGTTTGCACTGTGAATTCAGAAATCTGTGCTTGCTATCAAAATAGCATATGCACACCCTTTAAGGCAAATTCTCCCCTTTTTTGTTTGCTGATAAATTTATGTTTGCAGAGAAATTATTTCTTCCCCATTACCGTTTCAAGGCTTTTGTTTGCAGCTTTAAAACTCCTTCCATTCCTAGTTTGAGGAAATACCATTTTAGCAAAAAGCATTGCTTATTTATGAAATACTCCAATTACTGCTATGGATCATTAAACTGCCATGAAAACAGCAGAGAAGCTGAATTTGGATGCTGCTGTGGTACAAATGATTTCCTAATGCTTTGTGAAGAGATATTGACAGACACAAGGTTTTCTAACATGTAATATGATTGTAGGCCTTGGCAAGGAAACTATTTTAGCTTCATTTTCAGACAGATAAGATCTTTTTTAGAAACAAAAATTCTTCCTTTCCTAGTAATCACTTATAGCTACAGTTCTTTTAAATGACCAGTAGAAAGCCTTTGTGTGAGTGGAACGACATCCTTAAAAGTATGAAAAAATTTCTTGGTCCAGTCAGCTGCATGCTAAATAATCCAGACTGAAAAATAGTATCCAAGAAAAACTAGGTGAAATCTATATGGTGGAAAAACTAGGTGAAATCTGATATTCAACAGCCATGCACACCCATATCGAGGTGACTCGATATGGGTGTGCATGGTTGTTGAATATCAGAATAACAAAAGAAGCTTATTGTGCCTTTTTCTCACAGCAACTCCATAATTGCAGAAATAGTAATAATTAAAAGGTATAAATTCTTCTTTATGCTTAAGAATAGATGTGAAATTTCGTTTCTTATATGTTTTGATCATGCTGTTTATGAATATTTATCTATCTGCTGTGGGGTAGAAAAACAAACGGCAAAATCTTATTTATTTGCAAGATGTGAACCTTTTTCCCCTAAATAATAACTAAAAAAGTTGTTCTTAAAAGGCTTGACCTGGGTGCTTGACTTTCTGTCTAAAGAAGGCTACACCCACGTAATTGGTGTAGAAAAGAATGTGACCCCTTGTTATCAGCAGATACTAAAGCTCTATTTTATCCTTTAGTGGGTCCAGTATATGTTTCCAAAGCCATCAGCCTGAGATCTGACATCACATTCTTACAGTTTCTTATGTTATTCTGAGATTCTTATAGTTACTATGCAAACCTTTCCTTCATTTCAAAGAGGACTTTGCTTGAAGTAGTTGTGCAGAAATGCTGCTGTTCTTTATTCGAGGTGAATTCCTAAAATTGTAGAGGTTCAGTGCAGTTAAGAAACTTGTAAGAGGAAGTAGAGAGTGAAACAATGATGTGGTCAAATGCCATTACAAAAATTCTATTGGTATTTGCCTAACAACCCTCCTGAAATCCAGGCAGGCCCTTAAAGAGTACACCTTTTCCTCCTTACAGCAAAGGCATTCAATCCCAGAGCTTTTTAGTAAGGCATGAAGGGACTGCTCTATGGTCTTCTCTTCTACATTGCTTAGTTAACCAGTAAGACTTAGTTCATAAGGGTTATCATTCTCTATCCAAATCTTACTAACAGGTTACGAAAAGCATATGTCACCAATTGCAACTATCATAACTGCAATAATCTATTTCATTAGTGAGTTCTTCCATGTTAGTCTATGACTTGATCAAGAACTGTGAGGGGAACAGAGCTCTCTCTGCAGTAGCCTCTTCCAAACAAGACTTTATAAAAAGTGTTAACATTAAAACTTGTGCTGCCAAAGTGACTGTGTACTCCTTTGGCATCTGAACCTCTGCCCAGAGAAGATGTTCTGCCTGACTGGCTATGACGCCTTTCTACTCAGGTTCCCAGAAGTGTAAGTTGTCATTGTTTTGGTACAGAGAACTGGCTTACAGGACAAACTTTGTAAGTGTTCTTTCCTTAGTGCAATACAGCCAGGCAAAATGCTTGAGAAACTTGACAAGAAATGGTTTTTTTTTTGTAAAAAAGAGGAAGAAGAAGTGACTGTCATGATCTTAATTTGCATCCATCTGCTATGTGACTACAAATGGCTTTCTGTAACTCTTAAAGAAAAGGATCTCATTCCATAACTCAGGTTTGGAAGATTTAAAAGATGAAAGGGGACAAGGTGAAGTATCAGAGAGTTACAGTTATTAAGAAGAACAAAATTCTGACTTTTCTGTATAATTCCTGGAAGATGCTCCAGTCTGCAATGTCTGGCTTGCTGTTGGAGAGGTCCAGTCCCAGCTGAAAGAGAAAGGTAACATTTTCTGTGACCAGCAGGACTGGAGACAAAGCCCAAGATTTCTAGAACCAGAGTTGTTAATGACACACTTCAAAAAGAAGAATGAGGCTGGGAAAGTCAGGGGAAGGGTCCTCACAGAAGCAGCAAATAAGATCTGTCATTGCAAGGAAATCTGTGTTGCCCTTTTCTTAAAAATGCTGCTGTAAACCAGAAACTTGAGCCAGAAGTGTGGTATTTATCAGGTTTCCAGAATATCTATGCAGTGTCTGTCTGCTGTGTTCTCTGCTTTATCAGTGTTTTAATTTCCAAATATCCTCTGTCATCTCTTCTAAAGCATTCGAATCATGAAGTATTCCTCCAACAGATCTCACATGTATTTACTGTAATTAAATGTAACTTGGAAGTATACAATGTTGACAAGGGCACCTCCCTCTTTTCATATTTTGAGTGAAAAAAAAAAAGTGGAACAGTTACCAAACATCATATCTTAGAAAAAATCTGGTCTGCAGATCTTGGTCCTAGAGGGAAGTAAAACTTGTGTACCAGCTCACCGTTTGCACTCAATCTAGTGGTTTCCATTAGAAGGAAATCACATCTGCTGTCCTATAAAACCCCTGTTTTGGACAATGAGAAAGTCAAGTGTACTGATGATATTGCAGAAAATATCATTAATACGTTCTAAAAAAGCACCATGTTTCTGGTAAAAAGGATTTAGCGTGAGATCTTCCACTTTATCCTTCCCAGTAAAAAAAAGGTGAGGATGATGTAGAATGGCATCATTACTCAGGTTCATGGGTATGTCAGGCAGGGTGGGGTTGTCCTAAGGATAAAACTTGGAGGCATGTAGAAGATGTCTGTTGCTGATGTGTACCATTATATTAATTTAGTAAGTTGCCATGTATTAAATACAGGCATGCAGTGATCTTATTTTTTACTGTTATATGGATTTCACCACGATTTCATTTAGGTGACTATTTTGAGAGAAAGTTTTCCATAATCAAGCTATGATGAAAGAAAATGAACTCGATATTATATAATAAAAACAACAGCAATAGCAATAATCATAATCATCATCATCATCATTCCCTCTCATGACTTTGAAGTCTAAAAAGCTGAATGTCAAATAAATATGAGGGGAATGAAAATAATCAAGATCTTGTTTGAAGAATAGGGATTTTGTGTTTCAAATGTATTGTTTGCTCTTCTGAACTTTCAGAACAATATGCTCTTCTCAGATACTGCCTTGCAGCTGTAAACAGTAACAGTATTTGTAGTCATATGTTCAAAGAAAGAAGTGAGCTCTGAAACATCTTCACTCAATTCTGCTAAGGATAATTTTCTAGGATACAGACATTTTGCATTAAAAGGAACCTCAGTACACCGCAGGACATCTCACCCTCCCCTCCACTGATGGACCTGTAGTAGCAATTTTCAGCAAATGCCCTAAGAATAAATGCATCTATGCACAGATTTAGATCCTGATAAAATACGGATCTGATTTACACCATGAGTTTAATGCAGAAATTATAGGATACAGTCAATTCCTGCCCTAAAAGCCAATAAATAAATGTAATATTCACTTCAACACCATTACCCTAAATTTACATCACAAGAGCTGAATTTGCCTCAGCAGTCTCACATCTTCAGGAGCAATGGATTTTAGAGAGACAGTCAAGAGAAATTTCCCGCTTGTAATTTTCTTTTTTCAGATGACCACTTAATTTCACTATCTCACTTCATCCAGTTCTCCAGTCATACTTATAGATCTATGGTATACTTTTCT
The DNA here is from genome assembly GCA_910950805.1 of Acrocephalus scirpaceus scirpaceus. Lineage (NCBI taxonomy): Eukaryota > Metazoa > Chordata > Aves > Passeriformes > Sylviidae > Acrocephalus > Acrocephalus scirpaceus. The sequence continues at coordinate 30,199,771 of OU383773.1, forward strand.
GTCACATATATCTATTTATATATGTCACATATATACCTATTTATATGCACATCAGATAAATCTTTCTGTTAAAGACAGCAGTAAAAGTTATATTTTACCTATTACTTTTAAATGTATTTTCTTAGTGAATGATAGGTCTTTATTTTTAAAAGAATATTTGTTTGGAATACTACAAAAGCAACCGCCAGGTTAGAAAAGGACTGACTCCAAGCATTTTGTAGATATTTTTTCTTCTTCTGTTCCCAGATTTTTAATTCTTCCAGTTTCATATTTCTCTTGGGAAAGGAAGTTCTGGGATTTTTTTATGACCTGTCAACATCATACATGAAAAAGGCAGGTTGTGTTATTAAGTTAAAGACCCTAGGATGGAAAAGCAGAGTGTAACTGACAGCTTCAAAAGCAGCTGTTTGTCACTAACCTCTCCCAAAATTAGTGTGGAATAATAATGCCAGAAGGAAATCTGCTCCTGCATTCCAATGCTTAGTTGAATAGCTATAATTTAAGGATATTTTATTATTCTTGTTGTTGGACAGAAAATGTTGGTTATATCTAAATTTCAAATCAGTTGTGGCTTGTGATCTCTTCCATGAGAAGAGTTAATAAGTGTTGGACTGTGTTCATGATGAGGATGCAACTCTTGCAATTCTTTGTCCTTCGAGGATGCCTAGACTGACCCTGGGTTATGGGCATAGAAATGGGATCTGCAGAAGTCATGTGCTTGTACATAAGCCTGTAAAGAATAGGCCAAGGTGATGTTTAAGACCTGCTTGTCAAGGATGTAAATGTCTCCTTTTGAGCTTGAGATGCCTTTCTTTTCTTTGGCTTGACTGCTCTTATTAAGTATGCAAATTCCTTTGAGTAGTTCCCTTTGAAGATGAGATTATCAATTCTAGTCTTTTTCCTTAAAGAAAATAATCAGTGTAGTTTTAGACCCACTGTGAGGTAATCTAGTGGTTATGGCATTCACCTGGGAGAAGGTAAGTAAGGCTTTTAATTTCTTTTTACACAGTGGGGAAATGCTTTTAAAGGGAGTCTTGAGAATCTCAGAATACTTTCTTGTCTAGAAGGTAGATAGTGGAGATTCAAAGCCTCAGACAAAGCATGGGAATTAAGTTAAACTTTTGATGCCATGGATCAAAGTTTTGTTTCTCAAACTGTTGTGGAAACAAGCACTATTGCTACATCCAAAATAAAGTGGTGTCCTAGGAAGAATGACTGTTATATTGAGACAGTGTACTGTCATGATCATATGGCCTTTGTTTTTTCATGTATGCTTCAGATACCTTCTTTAAAGAGCAAAATGCCCCAAAGTTCCTGTGGCTTTCAACGAGAAAGAGGAAAAGATCTCACCTTCAGCCACAACACGGCACCTGGACCTTGAGCTGTGTTTAGGACACTTATTTAAGGCTTTGAGTTTTTACTTTAAAAGATCATTGGTAAAAGTGATGAATAGCTGTCCGAAAGAGTAGGAACTTGACTTTCTGGAAGAATAAAGGGTTTAGGGAGCAGTTTTGAGTCTTGTACTCAGTGGCTGTCATATTTAGAGCCACTAAATGAGCTTAGTCAAAAACAATCCTTGTGCAGAATGCTTCCCTCCAACATTTATTTCAGCTCTTTGGCAAGGATGAGTGAGCATATTGGCCTATGGCTAAAAGACGGTAATTGAAAGAGAGGGCTAACCTTTCCTATGTCTGAAGCTTCAAGGTTATATGTGGCACCTTCACTTGATATACAGCACATTCATACTTCCTTGTGATGCAGCCTGGCAGACTGGTTCATAGAAATCACAAATTTCAAAGCCCAAGCTGTCAAACTGCACCCTGAAAGCTTTTAAGATAATATTGCTTCCTTGTGTCTTCAAAAAGCTTCGCGTATCATCTTTACTGGAATATAAAAACTAAAAAAGACATTTGAACAAAGAAAAAATAAACTCATCCCACCTGAACTTGTTAGGTATTATAATGCTCCAGAAAAAAATGTTCTGTTTTTCCTGTTGATGAAACAGAAAATAATAATAACTGAATCGCCATGTGATTATGGTTAGTGTGTTGAGCAATTTCTCTGCTTGGGAAATTGTACTGTTCTACTCATTATAGATTACAGAGATATGTAATATATACCTATAATATCCCCATATATATATATATACTTATGTCTGTATAAATGTGGCTAGTATATCTCTTTATGGCTATGTCTAATCCTTATGATTAGAGGGAGGTATAGACAGAAATAAAGATATATAGGTCTAAAGATAAATACAGCTATTTTATTGATGCATTGCATGGTTCACAAAACAAGTATTAAGATAGGGCGCCTTTCAATGGTCTGAACTCATTCACATATTAAGTAGGCAAAAACCTATTGCTCCTGGCTGAGTAGTGGAACAGATTGATTTTCTTAGTCAGTATGCCCCCACATTAAAAAGCCTCATCAGTATCCTTCTGAAACCCTTTCTAAGTGTTACCTGTGTTGTAGGCAAAAGAATTACCTCAAAGTTGTTACCTACAGAGTGCACATACTTCTCTCAAATTGCATATTTCCTGTGTTACAATGTTCAAAAAGCCTTTATATTTGACTTCAACAAGCCAAATGGCCTAGTTTTTCAAGCATTAAAAGTAGATGTCTCAGGCTTAAACAGTGTCTTCAGAAAGTGGAGAGAGAAATGTCAGTATATGGTAGAGAAATAGTAAAAAACAAAATCAATTTACTAATATTGACGAAACATATTGATAAAAAAGTACTAGATTATATTTAATTGTATTGAATTTTATTACATATATTCAGTTTCATTCATTATGCTAGTTCTGCTACATTCACTCTGCAGCAGTACTCAAATAGAAAAGAGCATAGCATAGATGGAAAGGAAATACCTTCCAAACTGACTTATATCTTCTACCTCCTTCTACAAATGAGTGCAAAGAAATAAGACAATATGAAACACAGTAGTCTCATTCTGTCCCTTTAAAATAAAATTACTGGTACAACTCAATCCACAGCTTTTTCATATAAGAAGAAGTTTTCAAGATTTCACATCAAATAGCACTGAAGGTGCTCTAGAATGACCCTGCTTGAGCAGGGAAGCTGGACTGGATGATCCACTGTGGTCCCTTGCAACCTAACCCATTCTGTGACTGAAAAGCAGAGTAGCTGTTGCCACTGAAGACACTTAATTGTCAGCTCAGTCAAGTATTTTATGTGCAATGCAGCTGCTAAAGTGAACAAACTCCAAATGCCTGTTGCTGGGGTTACTGATGTCCTTTAGAGCCTTGCTGGTCAGATTAGTGTCTTTTGAAGTACTGCTTTGATTTCCAGTTTAAGTTGGGTTTTTCCAGATCATCATATGTTGAGCATTTGGTCACTGTGTTTATAAACTGCAACCTTGTTGTGAATCATCTTGTGTCTAAATCTGCAAAACCCCATTTACCCAGTCAATGTGGTTGGTAAAACATAATGATGACTATAGTGAAACTGGTACATACATTTGAAATAGCTGTTCCACTTGTGATATGAGCCTTTGCTATCTCATTTCATGAGAAAGGGCAAAATTAATAGGAAGTGAAGGTGAAAAAACAAGCTTGTGAGTCCTGATTCTTCATTGCATAGGTACAAAGAAATATTTGTGCTAAACATTGAAGGGAATTGTCCGTGTAACTAAACAGGAACTCCTACCAAACACTTTTTATAGGGTGCAATTCAAAGAACCTAAACTAGATTGTGCTCCTTAATCATTCCTTGGAGAAGCTTCTCGCTCTCTTGACTGTCTCTCAGCCCAAACCAGTACAATTGGTTAGATGAGGGATAGGAGTTTCTGGATTTGAACTGGAGCAATTTATTTGTTGAAACTTCAGGGCAACAAATACCCCATTAATTCTCCTTGTGACTGAAAGTTGAACACCAAAAATTTATCAGCTGAATCTGCTTCTGGTAGTCAGAGTGTATCTCCATATAACTTTTATACTTCTCCAAATCTGTTATCTTTAGTGAAGAGAGTTTTATGAGATTTCTCTATAACCCGTATAAATCAGATTGAATTTTTTTTTAAAGTGTAATTTTTGCAGAATGTGCTGAGCACAGTCTAGAAATTACTGTATATGTACTGTGCCATAAAACTCAAAGCAGTTACTTGCTTTTTTCCTAGCTTGAAGTTAACTGTTCAGTTCTTTACATTCACTACTACTGTGAAAATATTCAGGAAGCTGGAATATCTTCTGAATAGTTTTACATGTCCTTAAGAAAAACAGCAGAGAAAAAAAATCAATTTAATATGGGAGATAAAAGTAGTAATCTCTAAATATTTTATGACCTCACAACACATGAACAGCAGTCACTGAAGTATTTTAGAGAAACAGAATAATTCTTCAGAGAGCAGCCCCTAAATATCTCATGGAACACAGTAAGGAGGGACCATAAAGAGGCTGGGAGGTCTAGGGAAGATAATGACTGGCCTTGCATGCAGCTGACATGAAAGCAGGTCTCCTGCAGGTCAAACAGTGATAAAAATATTATGTTGGTAGATCTGTGTGCAAGTTTTGCAAAACTACTGCAATTAGGGCTAGGGTTTATTAAATTACCATGGTAGAATAAGGTACTTTGTCTTTTGAAAACAGTGTCTTCAGGACAGCACAGTAGAAGGTTCTGACATTTACATTAATGTCAGATATTTTATGGCGAAAATTTGGTAGAAGAATTCTATTTAGTAAAAGATGTGGATTTTTCTATAATATTTAATATGTGAACTTGTTTTTCTTTGACTGATTCAAAGAATCCCAGAATCCCAGAATAAGCTAAGTTGGAAGGCACCCTGAAGGATCATAAAATCCAGATTCTGGCCCTACATAGCATCATTCCCAAGAGTCACACCATGTGCCCGAGGGTATGGAATGTCTGCCTACTTTTCCAGTCCTTGAATACTTACACAAACACACATATACATATATGGAAAGTAAACAGCTTTCATCAGACTGATCTATCGTTTTCAGCTCTGAGAAAACAAGAAGTTTTAGGGAAGACTGTGTTCCCAAACAAAAGCAACAGAGTTCACAATTGATACCATTCACAGGTGGCTATGTATATTTAGGCTGCCAGTAACTACCTGGGAGAAAGCTGGGTGCACGCAGTAGAACTGTGTTTGCAATACTGAAAGAGCAATTTCTGTTTTTTGAGTGATACAAGCATAACACTTTTGCTACGTATTGAAGAAATTCCTTACTATGAGGGTGGTAAGGCGCTGGAACTACTACCCAAAATAGTTGTTGATGCTCCCTCCCTGGGATATTCAAGGATGGGGCTCTGAGAAACCTAGTCTAGTGGAAGGTGTCCATGCCCATGTCAGGGGGGTTGTATGATCTTTAAAGTTCCTTCTGGCTCAAACAATTGTATGATTCTATTTGGAAGTACCACTGCAAAACAACTTACCATCCCTGTCATAATTCATATTACAATATTCTGTAGACACTGTGAAAGCATAGATAGACTACTTTAAAAGGAATGAAATTTCTCTGTGGCTTTGTCTTATGCAGACCTGTTTCATAATGCTAAATGATTGGTCACAAGGCTTGTTGGAGAAGGAACATATTCCAGATAGTGAAAAGAATAAAAAATTGTTGATATAAAATTGAACCCATTGCAGCACTAAGTCACCTTTCAGACATCAGGAAAGAAGGTATAAAATAGGTTTACTCACCAGAGCTCTCTTCTGTTTTCCCCTTCTCTTTGAAACATCTTGGGTTACTTATGGCAACAGCCACCAAATTCCTTCATTATTTGTCTTAACACCTAGTTGTTTGGCACAGATCATGGGAATAGCACAAGAAAAGAGAGGTCTATCATAAACACACTGTAATGCTTTGGAATTTCCCTTCTTCTGAATTTGCCTTGATGACATTTCTGAGGGGTTTTTGTATGCTTGTTTGGGTCATTTTTTTGTGTTTTGTTCTGAATTTTTCTGGGGGGAATTCCAGTAAGCACAAAATTTCCACAAATTTCAGATGACTATTTGTTTGGTTTTGCTATGATGACTATTTAAATTTACAGCCTATTTGATATACTCAGATTGTTAATTTCCTGATAGTAAATGTCACCAGGAAGATACAGGATTTTGTCTGTGCTGCCAGACTGGTGAATATAGGCTGGGATTCTTTTGATTGTCCTCAAAGCTATCAGTTTGCATGAAAACCAGCCCATAATGCATTTTTGATTACAGTTCATCTACAGCAACCAGTTGCAAGGCCTACTTTAAAACCCCAGGTTTATTTTTCCAGTCGTTACGGAAATCTTATTTATGGGGTATAGATGCAGTGCCTGGGGAAGTTCTGAAAAATAATGTGTTTTAAGAGATTAAGTACAGAAGCCAAGGCCATAATTCAATCATGTAAAAGATATATTTATCTGCTCTCATGATTTTCAAAGATTTTTCTCAACCCCTTAATCACCATAGATCCATTGTGGCTGTTTGGACTTCTGTTTCTATGGGTTGGTTTAATTCTGAACCCTTCTACTTAAAAATACACCCCAGTGCCACCAGGAGGTGTCCATGTGCCATTTTTTGGTTACTTTCCTTTTTTGGTTGCTTGCCTTTTTTTTATTTTTGGGGGGAGAGCTCCATAATAGTGCCATAATACAGTTTCTATAGAACTATTATTATTATTATATACTGTTGGTGTTTGCACTTCCAAACAAATGAGGATATTGTGTTTGTGTCCAGAGAGTTCTTAATTCTTTCCACGGATGAGAGAATTAGGGATGAAAAAGACCTGTTGAGTCATCCATCTTCTTCCCTTCTGGCATGCTCTGTTCTCTGAAATATACTGTATAATGTATTGAGTGAGGATATCAGTCTGTTGCTAGGGAAATGATGACTATAATCAGATGTTACACAGTCTACATTTTGACTGCATTGCAGGATCAAAGATGAGGCTGTGAAAACAAAGATTTTTACTGAAACACTTAAGTTGTGCCTTATTTGTACTTATGTATAATTTCCAGGAAGACAGAAGTGTATATTTCAAAAAGCTAAGTATCTCAGAGTATTTTTATGTTGCATATTCCCATTTGGTCTGTGATGCTTAATTGGAAAGTATATAGTGTAGTTTCAGTGCAAATACAGGCATAACATATATATAGATCCACAGGACATTACAAATAACTGCAAGAAATTCTGTTACACGGAGAAAGAATGAATTGATAAAGTATGCCTGGTGATAGAGGGTATGATTCAGTTGTACTCCACAGGGTCTCTTGAAAATCCTGTTCCAACCAAACTAAAATACAGTGTGTTGCAACAGTCACAAGCATTACCTGCAGATGCTGTGTCCAAGGGAGGGCCATGTACAAGAATGACACTTTCCACATCCAGATTCAGTTTTTCCACTTTTTATTGCATCTCCTTACCAATGTGTTTTGATAAAGTGCACACAATCCTTGTTGAGAAGAAATCATTAGCCTGAAAACAATTTCCAAATACAATGGTGTGTTTTATGGCAAAACTCCTTAAAATGTTAAAAGCTTTTTAAGTTTGCCAGATCTAATTTAGTAGCCACATTTCTGTGAGGATATGGTTTTCAGGCTACCTGTATAACACTCCAATCTTGAAGCTCCCCTTCCTCCCCAAACTGATGCAGTGTTGCTGTTTTATGTTCATTTGTAACTATAATACCATTCCACCAAAAACCTAGCATAGCCTCTTCCAGGACCAGTTATTGGATTCCCACAAGTGACGGCAGTCCCAGGATGTTTTTAAGTAGATCCTGACCCCAAGGACACATCTGTGTTCTGTTCTATTGATAGAGAGAAATATTAAAGCAGTAGATACATATCATTACAGTATGTGTGTTCTTGCATCAATAGCTAGCTACTCACTGAACTGGAAAGAACGTGGATGACAGAAGACACTTAACAGGCAAGTGAATTGACTGAACTAGTAGGAAACACAGTGAAATTTCACTGAGACTTAATTATAAGATTCCCACATCAAAGACATGGCTAATACACATTGGCTAGATACTTGCCACTTGTGGAGCTTAATAATAACTGAATTCTACTAAGAAAAATGCATGGTTTTTCTGATTTCCACATTCTAATACTGAATTTCTCTGCACAATCATGTGTTGTTCTTTTTTATTGAAAAGAAAAACCTGCAAATAAAAATATATGAGTAATCAAATTGATCTGTTAGCATGCTGTGTGGTTAAAAATACCATGTTTTCTTTGCTGCCTTGGAAGCCTGTTTCTGGGTTCATACTTAAAACCTGTTTAGTGTATCTGTTTGCAATATCCATGTTTGATGAACATGAGACATAATTTACATGCTAATGCAACAAACTAGATGTAGAATAGATCAACTCACATGCTGAGCTGCTAAAGATTTGATCTCTCAACAAGGATCTCCCTTACCTCCTATAAATTACTGCCAACCTACCTTTTTTTAAATTTCATCTCTTATCCTTTTGTATTTAAATACCTGATTAATTTTTCAGGTTCAAAAGGGTTTTTTTTCATCAAACTACATCTAAGCATTAACTGATTAACCACTGATAAAACAGGTTTGTTATTTAGCAAATACAAAACACTTATCTGTCTTTGCTATTTGTAAAAGGTGATGTGGGGTTTTTATGAATGTTTTTGTCTCAGACATTTTGGGAGTACTCAAGATCATCTGCCTCAGTTGAACTTTTGTAAAGCTACTTGCTATCACACACACTCATATACCAGCACCAGAAAATTTCTTAACAGCAAACAGGATTGAAAGTGTATACTGATGGCTAATTTGTTAAATGCTTACCTTAAGAACTCATAAGCAAGTCATCACTAGCACTGGTCTTTTTATAAACATTTTGTTTCAGGGTACTAAAGCATGTGTTGCCTGAAAAAATCAAGAGATCATTTACACACATCATGTGTTGACAAGTCTGTCCTGTCCTCCATCCTAAAACATCAGCAGCTCCAAAGCCGTAATGTAAAAATCAATGTTAAAGGATAGAACATGAAGTCCTGCTGCTTTACTCTCTGCTTTAAAACTTGTTCATATTTTGTTAACTCACTATTTAGATAGTTAACCCTCATCCACACTGGTAATTTCTGTAATTTCTGTCTCTACTCTCTTGGAGGAAAAAGTAAGTTCAGTCAGAAAATGTAGAGACCAGTGGGAATGTTCCTGCCACTACCTTTCTTTCTATAATCTTTTTATCTGTTAGGTGTTTCTGCTTTTTAAGAGCATTCTGTGTTCTACGTTAGAGAACAAGAGGTATCTTTGATTTCTTAGAACCTGGTGATACCAGGATTGGTCTCAAGGATACGTGCCACAGATTTATGGATGATTCTGTTCTAGAGTACTGTTCAGAACCTGAAGTTGGTTCTGAAATTAAAATATCACCTAAAGTTGAACAATTTGTTTTCTTTTTAGCTATTATCAACACATCCTAACTGTTCATCATATGATGGAAAAAGCTATTTTGTGCACTGGGCCCACCTGCCTTGCTATTAAGAAAAGATATCCTCCTTATATTGCTGGCCTATCTTCTTGAATTCACACTTCCTTCCTAGCTCTATTGCTTCTCTACTGAAAAGAACTTTGAAACAGATCCCACTCTGTTCATTGACCAAAAAGATTAGGTGAAATATTTCCAAGACAAGACTTTCATCCATCAAATACAGTAATACGGCACTCCATGTATTTCTAGGGTATTATTTTACATCAGGGAACCACAGGACAGAAAATAAACCAGCCAGAAAGAGATGCAGAGCAAAACAAAGTAACAAGTCGGCAGAAACACAGCAGTTCAATATAGAACACTGCTGAGGTAAGGCAAACTAACAAAGCTGAGGTTACTATACTGTGCTCAGTTTCAACAGCAGCTCTCAGTCTTTCCTCTGAACAAAATTCAGTGATGTTTCTGAAACATAAAATACAAACATTAAGAACACCGAAAATTCTCCAATTTAACTGAAAAAGGCATTCATACTGTAGAAATTCCATTTTAACCCCTTTGGTAGTTCCTCCTTCTGGGCACCAGACAATTAATTATCCATTTGCACTCCTATGAGGATACACCTTTCCCCGTCTCAAAATTTTTGGGGGAAAAAAAAAAAGTAACAGAAATTACACAGATGAGGACCAAGTATACTGATATTTTTCACATTCAATGATTGTGTTATCAAAGGTCATGGTGAACTTTTGGCTCTAAAATGATGGCTTGATGAAGTAAAAAATGTGTGTGCTTGCTGCTGGCTTTTAACATGTGCTTTTTGAAGCACATGGCCCACATTAATGGAAATAAGCTAAAGAAAGAAATGGCAGTATCTCTGTCCAATTATAGTGCTAAAAGTTCTGTTTGTTTCAGGCGGACAGGGAACCTGAACCCCGCAAGTGCAATGCTTGTGGATACAGTCATAGACTTTATTATGGAAAGAAGAACATGAATACAGAGACTTTTTAAGTGATGGTCCTTCAGAGTGACCAAAGCACTGAAAACATCCAAGAGACTGTTAAAAAGAAAAAAGAAACAACAAACCCACCACTATCCCACCCACCAAATCCAAACCTTTTAAAGATAAGGAGTATTCTATTATGCTGATATTCCAGACCTGACTTTGCTGTGTCTATATAGCTTTTTGGAAAGATTTTTCCAAGATAAGCATGGATTAAACAGACATTTTAACTAACATGAACACAATAAAATAGGAAGAAGATACTGGAAGAGAAGCCAGAGTGTCAGGTTAACTGAAAAAGATAACTAACAAAAGCAAAAATAACCTGGTCAAAGTCCGGTTCTGCCATCAGTGTCCCTTTTACATGACACAATTACACAGAAGTAAAGGTGTGAATATATTTAAAGCAGCTCTTCTGTAATTGCTTTGGTAACAATAATACTCAAGATACAGTGCTGTGACTTGGCACAGACTAACCACATGTTTACATTAAGTGAGGCCTGCTTATAGATGCTACAGAAATATCCAAAATTAAGACAGCAAACACAATTCAAGTGATAAATCAAGCAGTCATACACTTTTGGGGGAAGAGGAACATAAATAGCCTTCTACTCCACTAAAATTAACAATGCTATTTTCCATCACAAACATGTGTTTCAGAACCAGGAAAAGCCTCCATAACTTGTTTAAAAACAAGAGAAAAAAAGAGGAGAAACAGAAGAAACAGGTACAAAATAGACAGGAAAGGCTGAAATTAATTTTATTTAACAACACAAAAGAATTAAGAAGGAAAGTATACTGAAATAAAGAAAAGCAGTGAAGGAAAATAAGGAAAACCATCACTTTATTATCCTGTAAATACTTATTTCACTATTGCCTTTTTCTGCAACATTTTACTGATGATGTTTCATGGATCATCAATAAAGTAACACTATTAAAAAAAACCCTTTAGAATCCTATTTCCTTCTGGCATTTGTGCTAGGTTGACAGTAACTAGTCCATGACAAAGGGCAATCAGTTCAGCTTGAAGACTTGATGCAAGAGCAAAAGGGGCAGAAATAATTTTAAAAAAGGTCAATTATAATGTGTTAAGTTTGAAAGAAACACCAAGTGAAACAAATGAATAAAAATTGTTTAAGGATAACAGTATTTCCAAAGCAAATGGACTGCTTCTCTTACCAAGAAGATACGGCAGTTGACAGTTAATAAGACAGCAAGGCATTCAGCTTCCAAATACTAAAAGTTGAGAGTTAATATTACACACATGAGCCACAAGCATACAGCTGGCTTGTTTTTGTTAACACTAATAAATGACCTCATAATACTGATCAGAAGTGGGTTTTCTCCTCCACAAATCTCACAAAAGATTTTCAGGTGACAAATATTATGATACATATGGTAGAAATAAACAGTTGTGGCCACAAAGATGTTTTGTTAACTGATGATTAATATATTCAGGAAGCAATCACACTATTCATTAGTAAAAGTTTACAAACATTAAAAAGTGCATAACATTTGAAACCAACAACACAAAAATATATATAATATATATAGACTATATATAAAGTGACATCACCTCCTATTAATAAAAGAAAACAAATCTTCTGACCTTGTGATTGGTGCTTGTGTGATTGCCATGGTTTACTATCAGTCACTCTCTTCACTCACCTAAGTCACACAGAGGTGTGGCTGCCCCATTTTGCAGCATTCAGCCTCATGTATGGCCTTGTCTGTTGGGGCAGGATGAGGGGGAAAAACAAATCCATCAGCAATAGCTACTACAGAACAGGTTATTAATTTGTGGATATTTTAAGTGATGTCCTGGATGGACAAGCTATCCTGGTATTTTGATGAAGGCCCAGTTTGGACTGTCATTTTGAATAGATGAAATGGGAAAAAATCTAGTCTTTGGGTGCTAGATGCCAGGTCTCTCACCTCCCTTTCCAACTCCAAGCCACAAGGCTACTGTTGCAGATGCTAGCACTTAGCTGTTCTGGTGCATCAGTAGCAGGCTACTGGTTGTGCCTCAACAGCTAGTTCAAAACTCAACAGCCTGATTAACTGAGGCAAAGGCAAGGAATAGTAAAAATCAAACTCCTTGCTGGACCCAGCCCAGGAGCCACTCATTGGACTGTACTGCTTTCTAAGACTCGTTTCAGAATACATACTCGGCAATAACCTATGCCAGTTATTTTCCCATGTGTAAACAAGGCCTATCTTCTACAATGTGAATCAGGAAAACCTCTAGCACCATGGAATTAATTTGAATTTTAACCCATATAAGGTTATAAATGTATTCTTAAAACTACCATAACAATAAAATACTTGGAATAACATTTTAGAAAAATATCTCAGAGAAAGATTACGAAATTGGGACCAAAATTAGAAAAATGGGGAAGAATAACATAAAAGATTCAATTTGAGTCTCTGATATGCAACTAACTACAGGCGAGTGGCAAAACTGTACCAAGGACACAACATGCACTCAAAGTATTCACATTAACAAATCGTTTTGAAGGCTAATCTAGTAACAAATTAGAGTGTTGCTGAGTCATTTAGGTTTAGGCATAATCAATTTAGCGGTTGATGTTTAGATCTATCATGTGCACATCACCACCCTATGCAGAAAACCAGCCCTTTCAAAACGTGGTAGAAAAATTCACAGTAACAGAAATATTCTTCATAAGCAGTTGAGAAGGGGCAGTGTGGAGCATCTAAGTCATACAGTACAAAAACCATTGTAAATAACAGAGCTGTAAAACAGATGCAAAGTTCTAAAAAGAGTGCTTTCTTTACAGTTCTTATAATGGGCAAACACTTGGGCCAGAGAATTTTAAACTCTGAGGATCACACAAGCCTTTGCTTAAAATACACACCTAGATCCTCTGATGCTTCAAAGGCCATTTGCTACAAGATTTACCTGTTCTACTTTCTAAAAGTGTTCCCATCGAGTAGTCATTATGAAGGGATCCATCTGATGACACTATCCCAAAAAATCAATACATGTTCAACCATTGCTAATGACAAAGGTAGAGAAAATTCTGTCTTCTGTCACAGCTTGCACCCAGATTTTTAGCATTGTGTTGAGTGGGTTCCAGCAGTGAAGACACATGCACTTTCTTTTCTACCAGCTTGCTCATGGAAACAAGTTTGTTCCAGCACACTCTTGTAGCCTGAAAACATCCAGCAGCTGCTCTATTTGGTCAAAGTCGGATGTCAGCTTTCTTGCTTTGCTGCCTCCCCTTGGGCCTCCCCAGTCTGCTCACTTGGATTTCGTTGTGCATCTCCTTCTCCTTCTGTAACACAGGAAAAAAGGATGAGTAACCCACCCTAAAATAAAGAGAACCCTCATTGTTCATTCATCAGTTTCAAAAACAAAGTAAAAAGAAATTGAAACTGAAATATGAAACTCTTTAGTACTAAGATAGCTACACTTTGTTTTAGAAAGTGTCTCTTGAGATGCAAATTCCTAGCTGCAATCACAAGTATCACTTTAAATAAATACCAAAGGTAGCTAAAAATTAATGAATTTAACAAAAACACTATTTTTGAAAATATCTTCACTATGCTATAACAGTATAAGAGAAAAAAAACCTCATTCCATCAATCTGAACAGAGTTTGCTACAAACAGATGCAACTTCAATAAAAGCAGTAGTTTGTTAAAGCTGCTTTAGTTCTGTGCATCTGTTTTCAGCATCATGTCTACGGCGTTCAGTCCAGCTCTCTCACTGCAAACCACAGAACGACCTGAGGAACAGATCACATCCTACAGAGGTACAGTGAGCAGGCAACTCACAATCTGTCTAAAGAACCCTAAAAAAAGCATTGTCTAATGCTTTTACTATCTATATCCAAGGTATTATATTTTACATAACAATTAAGGATCTCACAGGAAGATAAGTGTGTCGCAGTAAGACACGAAATGAACACGCACTCTCACACTAGAGAGGTCCAAGGCAAAAGAGCAGAGTTTATTTACAAACTCAGAATTTATAGTTACAGCAGTGACTATGGATTGGAGGATGAAATTGTCCTCTTCAATCACACTGGTCGAACCAACAGTCCATCAATTCTCTCCTCCTCCAAAAAGGAATGTAAACAATCCAATATTTAGATGAAAGTGCGTGAGAAAACTCCAATACAAAAATGTAAACATCAGAAGGCTTAGAAGACTTTTGAAAAACAGGGCGACATAAGTGCAAGTCAGACACAAGTCCCTGAACACTGGACTGATCAGCAATAGATGCACAACAAGGAATAATGTTAAGACATACATTGTCTCTTGTATGTTGCAAAGATTCTGAGTAATTTGTACTGAAACGGCTTAATAAGTTAAGGGAAGAATTCCATGGCTAGGTTGTAAGGAGGTCTAGATAGATAGCAGCTTATTTACGTGTAGCTTAATTTTAATCTATAGATCTTTAGAATGAAGGCAGGGCTCTCAATGCAGATATTTATTGTTTCCTCATTTCAGATCACACAGTGCATCTGCAGATTTATTTCTGTTTATAGAAACAAGCATCATAAATATCTTCTCTTTTCCATGTAGAAGAAAGGGCACACTGGTAGTGCAAAAAAAGTTCTTTGCCTTGCAAAGAAAATTGCAAACAGCTTAGATATGACAGCTGTGTTTTGTGCATGCACTGAGTATTTAGGCAGGAAAATGCCTCAAAGGGTACTGTGAATTCTCACATTCAACCTGATGAAAAGTTGTGTGGAAAGCTGATTACCTATTAAACAGTGAAGTTTTTTCTATTCATTATGTGTTGAGTAGTAATTGAGTACACAATTGTTTTGCAAGGCACTTTCTCAGAAAACTCTTCTTCACTTTCACCTCTCAAATTAGAAAGGATTCCATCAGAACGGCTCTATATGTGATTATTTACTATTGGACAGAAATCCCTTTTGCCCCAGTTGTCCAAACACTTTCTACAAACCTCCTACATTTTTTCTGATACTGCAGAAGATGCGATGAGTGTAATTTCAGGATTTTCTTTCTTTTTTGCCTGCTCTGCCCTCCATTTATTTTGACTACTACTACTATGTGGGCAAGCCAAATTTTCCTGGTGGAAATCTTATTAACAAAAAGAATAGGAAAAAATCTCAAAACTGAAGAGCGGAAAACACTCTTGCAAGGTATTTGTGTTTAAAAGAAAAATCACTCCTGGATAAAAACTCTGAACATTTCACTACCTTAGTGTTAAACACAGAGCACAGAGATCCAGGGAAAGAGCACTAAGGTTCCAAAACACCACTTTTTGAAAGATTCTTCTCAACTTGCTGAAGAAACTCACTAATCTAAATCCCTTTAATCTATAATACACTATCTTGGTACCAGCTTTTTCTTTCTACTGGCAGGGCTCTCCTATTAAAGGCTTTGAAATATATTTACAGAGATAAATTTGCTTTTAAGCTCTGAGAATCCCAAAACTACTAAGCACATTGCTATTCTTCCTTTAAAATCTGATTGCTAGAAACTCTCAAAAGCAAGATTGTAATTTTTACACAGCATTTTGAAACCAGCAGGTAGTATTAGAAAAAGAAATAAAACCAAAGAATACAATACTCTAACCCACAATACAGCTGTATGAGTTGGTCAGTGGGCTACAGTTACCAGTCCTACTGGTGTGTAGCTTTTAACTCAATTTTCTTCCTATAACATTACTGACTCTACAGTGTCTATCACTATTCCCCTTGCTTACATCCAAAACATTTCTACCATGGACTAAAATCAATTACTTTCAATCACTAATTTCTATAGTCAGTTCATTCCAGTTCCATATGTCTTCAACACCCTATTAGCCCCATTATTTGTAGATGCTTAGACCAAGCATCTACAACTTTTACAAGGAAATGTCCTTTTCACTTCTGTGTTCTATAGCACCTAGAAAACCAGCAGTTTGTTTTAGAGATTAGATCTGCAGAGACTGTCCTCATTCTTCACTGTACTTTTTCCTCACTACTTCATTTAGTCACAACCTGCAAGATGATCAAGTTTCCTGGATTGCACTGGTTACCTTGAGAGTGTTGTGCAGGAGAGCTACCTGCTGATTTCCCTGCTAAAAATATTTCTTTTGCTTCTATCTTATGATTTCTCTGCCAGTTTTCTATCTATCAGATGGTACACAGTGTTACTTTTACTTAATTTAGATAAAACATGTTGACACAGTCCTTGGAACCTGTATTTTGGGCAAATATATCCATTCCATAGATAATAACAGGTTGTTAGCTTACTATGGACAAAGAAAACTGGGACAGTTGTTTTGAAGGGAGAGCATCATACAGTAATTATACTTACTACACATAATTATGCAGTAAACTCTTGACTATCTGTTGTTGGCTCATTGATGGATTAACTAACACTCACTTCAGGTATTGGCTACTGAGTAACAGAAAAATACATTGTCTTTGAACAAGTCTAGTTTAAAAGCTGTTAAAAGCTGTTCTTTTTTTTTTGACAGGAAAAAAATCTACAGGCTTTTCAAAGTGAATGTACTAAACATGCTTGGGTAATTTAATTTACACACGTTTTATAACCACCTTTCTTTTCCTTTAACATCTGCATTATCCTACTCTGCCATTACTCTGCAGTTGAAAGCAAACACGCAGTTTTGCAAGAAAATGCATGCAGCTGTAATAGGAATAAAAGGAAAGAATCGAAACTTGATGCCTATATTTATATCATTAAGTTGTACTTAGCATAAATTGCTTAACATGCACCTTGAAAGAAATAAGATATAGCCCCCAAATATGTATTTTCTTCTTTATCCTGTGAGGCGTGATGCATATATGCATCCTACAAGAATTAATATATTCTGAACTGGGATTTTACATGCAAAATATTTTTTAGCCTCTCTTGATTTGGAATGACATGACAGGATAATACACTAACACTCACATGGATGCTAGGTAAGACAATGCCTTTTCCAGTATTTTTGGTTTGGAGGCTTTTACTTGGCCCCTAGCTGTATTCATAATAAAGAATTTAAATGTATTTTCATTTTATCGAATGGAAACTGCATAACCTTCTGAAGAAGTATGCAGACATTTCTGTGTTTCTACTAACTAAGGTAATTTTATGAGCAGTTCTGAACACTTTACTGCATTGATTTAGTTACTTAGGCTTCAAAAGGGATTACCAGGAAGAAATAAAGAGGCTCCTGAAAACACATTTCTGGCTTATAACAACTCCACTGTTTAACTTAAAAATAGGAATTGTTTTTATCTTCTAAATGGACAAGATCAAAGACAGTTTTGGTAATCAGACTGAAGAAAATTAAAGCACAAAGGAACATTGGCATTATACCTTTCAAATGGCACCTACTTTCCATTTTTCCAACATTTTACACCTGTGCCCACTAAAATAAAAAGACACGCCTACACACATACTTATAAAGCATTTTTTAAAAATAGAAATAAACTAAAGGCCCTGCCCAGCTAGAATTGCATGCATCTAGAATCTATAGGTCCCAAATTGGCAACTGCAAAAGGAATGACTTAGGAGGTACAATGGTCCAGAAGCCAAAAAAAAAAAGCCCTCCTTCAAAGCAGCACTACAATCACCTCAACACCATGCTGCCCACATGTAACTGTCCTGTGAAGAGACTGCCTCTCAGAACTCTTGTCTTTATCTCTGAGAAAAGCATATGCACAAACAGGACAGATGCTTATCAACAGTTTCTTCTTTGCTGCACTTATTTTCTTCTGCTATTATTAAAATAAGCAAAATCATGCCTTCCCTAACATCTGAAAAAGGCTTTCTAATATCTGTAAGATCCATTCATTAGCTGCTACTCATCTAACATAAAAATAAATACCCAGTCATATTACTATTTTTATTTCATGTAAGGTTCACTCTCCCTCCCTCCTCTCAACTGAATATGCACAAGCATTTAAAAATGTTGGTAATATTAAAGATTTAGGATTGCAATACTGCTTATCACCTTAAAAGAAGGACAAGTATCAGCAGAAAAGAGAAAGAGAATTTCCTCAGAAACAGAGATCTAGGAAAAACAAACAATAATGCATTCCTATTGCTCTGTCCTTTGGCAGCTGAAAAAAAAAATTCACAACAACCTTTCAGCAGACACACGGCTTCTCCTACACGCTTCAAATCAGAGAGCTTCCATTAAAGGATATTATGCAGACTTGGGTTTTAATAAAGACTTCCTTATTTTCTTCCTTATATTCTACTTTTCATAAAATCTATCCTGGTTTGGACCCTGCCACTAGGCACTCACTGCAGAACAACGTTTTTTTTCAGTGATGTGTTGTACTTGCAAATAGCCACCCTTCCCATTTATGAAATCTGTGATTCTTATTGCAGGCAACCCATGTTGTTTAGAAAAAGATATTTCTGCTGCTGAGGGACAAGGGAATTATGTGGGCACATAAACCATGCTTTGTGCACTAGTTCTCACTTCAGTTTTATATTTATAAATATAATAAAAGCCCAAAACATACTCACCTGTTTTGTTTATATCAAGCTCTGATAACTTTAAGGCTAGTTCACTAGAGTTCCCACCCGGAGAGGACACAAGGATGTCATGTAATGCATTTCTTCTACCTGTTCTTCCTGAGGCAATAAAGTCTGCATATGTAGATTCCACATCAGTCATTGCTAACAAATATCCACATAGCAGTACCTGGAGGGAGGAAAAAAAGAAAAACAAAAAATCATCACTTAGACCACCAGAAATACAGATTCCTTTATGGATTAGGAATAGAACTAGAAGGTTCCCATTACAGGGTAAATTGAGGCATCTTTTACTGGTTAGCCAGTCTCAAAATTTGGATAAATTAGAGAAGAAACAGAGTGGAAAGCAAAAACACTGTGTATTTTATGCCATCTGTATTCAACAGTATTTTAACCAACTTAATTTTCCATGCTTCATAAAGTGATAGTGAGTACTTTATAAAAGCAATGACCTCAGCAACATAATTTCTTTATAGAGTTGTCTCTGCTTTTAATATTAGCTGAGATGTAGGAGGTAGGCAGGGGGTGGAACAAAGCTCTTTTCTACAAAAAAGCAGAGTGTAACAAGTAAAAAAGTACAGATTGATAATGCCTTTGCATGCAGAACCCTGTTAGTATTAGTTTTGGCATTGCATACAGAGCTCTTCAGGCTCAACTAATTTATTTAGGTGTGGTAGTTTATCTAAAGCAAATGCATTACCATAATGCTCCTGAAATGAATGGAGATGTGCTACCAGAGCAAGCAGAATAGCCAAACTAGAATGCAGAGGTTTGAAAGCAGTGCTCTGTAAGGCAGGTATAAACTCAGAACTTAACTAGAAAACCATTATTTTTGTGTCATTAGGAAATAATGTGATGATGTGCATTAATGCAAGATCTGACAAAAATACAAGGAATAAAAGATGCTATTTCATTCTTGGTAAGAGAAAGATTTGCCTCTCTGCTGCATTATATGCTAGATTTAAGCTATTAGAATTTTATTTTCTTAATTTATAAAATGTTAGAGTATGAGGAGGAGCACCTTCCCTTGCTGATCACATTGCTTTTACTGTAGTTTCATGTGTACGTGTCTAAGGTTTCCTGCAATACTGCTAGGCAACCATGCTTTCCTCACATTTTATGTTTCCATGTCACAGCGGAATCAGGGAAGCTTTCTGCTAGAGGAGTACTCCAAAGAAAAGAAACACTGCAGAACTACTAAACCAAAGCAGCAGCCCCACAGTTGTATGCTTCCTTCATTTCTAAGCAGAATTTCTCTGGTTTTGCACACCGCAGACAGAGGACATGGCCATACAGGAGGCAACTCACAGCTGCCTACAGTGAGAAGCTTTAGCTGTTATTACTAAAGTAGCCAAAACTTTGCATTTGTATAGAATGCCTGAATCTTTTTAATTAGTTCCTACTGCAGGTGCTGGACACTGAAGCAGCTCTTGAAGTCATCACAAACATTAACAGCAGCAAAAGGCTCAGCTTCAGTTTGAAGGTTTTTCTCTTCATATAAATGAAAAAAACCCTCATTTTCAATAAACACTTCGTATTTTAAAAATAGATACAAAAAAGACAACAGCTAATCCTCTACCCTCAGCTCTGAATAACTTCACAAACCCTGTTCACTCCTCATCTTCATTCCATTCCTCACCTCCCCAGATTCAGTCATCTGTATGAGGGTGTACATATGATGTGAGTGAGAAGCCAAGAAAAGAGTTCTACACCATATTTTATTTAGTCTAAATATACTAAGTATCATTGCAAGACTGACTGACTTGAAAAGAAGTTCACTGCTATAAAGCTTTGGTGTCCCATGCCAAACACTGAATGGCTGACAGGCTAATTTTACTCTTATGATCAACCACTATGACAGAGGAAACTGCTTAAAAAAACCAAACCAACAAAGAAACAAAAACCCCAACAAACCATCAACCAAAACAAATCAATCCACAAAACAGAAAAACACCACCTAGGGTGGGAAAAGAGATCAGCATGACCAAAACCGTGCCAGACACACATAAAATAGCACAGCGTCTCTGTTTAATAACGAAAGCTTTTGTGGGAATACAAATACCATGTGTATTTCTTCCTCTGAACTGCCCTGTTACTGAAACTCTGCAAGACTATTGAAGCAAGGGAGAAGTCTACCATTTTTTCTTTGCCCAAGGTGCAGACACTGCAATGCCAAATATATCAACCATGTAGTAATGCGGCATGTAACTTGCAAAGGGGAAGGGAAACAATGAGGACAATTTTTATAAGAAAACGGCACAAGTTTTAACGCTTATCTGACCCATTCATTGAATAGCATTCACCAAAATCAGAGACTTAAAGATTTTAAGCAGAATTCACCTATATTTATTGCAACTGACTTGTAGTAAAGGAAGTGCAAACCATGAAAGCAATCAATATACTGGCTTGGATTTCATATTAGTGTAGGACCAGTCCAAAGTCACCATAGCTATCACCCCCGTGAGGACATTAATTTATTTTTAGCATAGAAAAAACCACCACACAGTTGTTTTCTTTTCCTCTTTGAAAGGTACATACGAGTGCATCAGGCCCAGAATAATCAAAGAAGACTATGACTAAGGTGGAACAAGCTGCATGGCTGTTAGACTTGCAAAATAATCCAGGTTGTACTCCATGAGAAATTCCCTCAATGTAAAACTGCACTCCATAGAATATGCTTCTGTAAGATTATACTGCTCTTGAAACATTCCATAAAAATGGAGAACACTAGGGGAAATCTCAAGCTTATTTAGTTTTAGCTATGAAACGAGCTATAAAGCCATGGAAAAATGCGCTTGTAGAGAACTTGTTTTTAAATGTTCATTTTCTGTATGCTCAATATGGGATTACTAAAAACATTCTGATCAAAAAAGAATGTTATCAAACATACATTTATGACACTTCCCAATTTTCCTGTCTGCGTCTCCTCCTAAATATCAAATACCATTCTGTTTTGTATTGGCATTATCTTGAGACATTACTGCATAAATATGGAACTCCACTGACATCACTCAAGAGTTCCCCTTCCAATGAATGGCTCAGTGCCCAGTAGTTTGTACTTATTCACTGAACCAGTCATTAAGGAATTAACATTCACTTAAAAAAAAATCTTTTTTTTTCCCTTCAGTCTCTGTGGAAGGAGTGGAATTTGCTAATAACTCTGAATTTCCTAAATAATTGCATTAACAGGTACTCCTGCATTAAAGATTGTGGTCACTGTCCCGCTAGTTCTATGAATTTAATTTTTCCAAAAATTGCAAAACCAGTACTCTGCTATGTGAAATTGAACTGAAACTAGAGGGCTGCAAACCTCACTGCTTCTGCCAACTGAACCAGCAAACTGAAGAAAGAAGCTCTGAGAGAATAAGGATTAACGAAACCTGCTGTTGCAAGATTGGATTCCTTGGTAACTGATAAGATACTATCCCATCAGAAATCCCCCCCAGCTGTGCTTTACCTTTCCTTCCATGTAGAGTCACTACGCCTGATGTTATAAATAAAGAGCTTGACTCGGCCAATATATCAAGCAGCAATCAATTTATTAATTAATACAGAATGGTAAAGTGTGAGCAAACAGTGCTGGGTACAGTGGGGGTTTCCCCTCCAACTGCACGCCGACCGTTGATTTTCTGCTGGTATTTATTGAGGTTTTCCATAATCACTTCTCAGCAACCTTTTTTCCTAGTTTCCTCCTAATTTCTATTTTTGAAATATAATTTCTATACCTATTGTGATCAATTTCTATTGGTGATGTTAAATTTTCTATACTTCAAAAGGTATGAAATCATTGAGGTCAGAAATAACATCTTGTGATGATGAGGTTCCCAGGACATAAATTAGTGGTGGTGGCATCCAGATTTCCTTTTTCTGAAGAAAAACACCAAAGATGAGAGATTTGGTCTTCCTCTTCAAGTCTATAAATCAGTCTTGTTGGTGCCGTCCAGCTTCCAGGTGGTGGTACATCTCCTCTTCCCAGGATCATTAATTTTAGTTTGGAATAGCTCACTTCCTTCTATTTGGGTGATTACAATCCTTTCTATATATATATATGCTAAAGCTGTAGTTCAAACCTTCTATTAAAAACCTTATAGCTTCACATGATTCACTTATAAGCAAGCAAAATATTACTTCCAAAGCCCCTTTCCATGCTTTTTCCGTTTTGTTCATTAAACAGATGTTTTTATAATTACCCTATGGCCTTTTCCACACATTTCATAACCATAACTACAAAGGCCATCTTTTTCTACCTGACACGAAACACAACCCCACATTTCACACTGATAATGCATTAGAGTTTGCATCACAGCCCAGGGGATTTTCATACAGCATCTTTTATTTCCTCAGATTCTTAGTTTCATAAACATCTAGAAATGCAGGTATCCTGGACTTTTGTCTCTTTCCCTTCCCACCTCCTTCCTCACAAGAAGTTGTGCTGAAAATTATTTGTAAGTACTTAATAAATTACAGAGGATGAGGATGGTAGAGTTGTTACCTTGGATTTTAGCCAGTCTATCAAGATATGCCTGTATTGTTAATGAATATTCTGTATTGAACATAAGGGGTAGAGTAAGTACCCAAGGAATGCAGGAGAACAGAAAATGCCAAGGATAGGTTCAACAAGGCAAGTGCTGGGTCCTGAATCTGCATCAGAACAGCCCCACGCAGTGCTACAGGCTGGAGGAAAAGTGGCTGGAAAGCTGCTCAGTGGATAAAGACCTTGGCATGCTGGTCAGTATCTGGTGAATATGATCCAGAGAGTGCCTAGGTGGCGAAGAAGGCCAGCGGCATCCTGACCTGTATCAGCAATAGTGTGGCCAGCAGGACCAGGGTAGTGATTGTCACCTTGTACTCAGTACTGGTATGGTTGCACTCAAATCCTGTGTTTAGTTTTGGGCCCCTCATGGCAAGGACACTGAGATGCTGGAGAGTTTCGAGAGAAGGACAATGGAGCTGGGGTAGAGTCAGGAGCACAAGTCCTGTGAGGAGTGGCTGAGGGAGCTGGAGGTGCTTAGTCTGGAGAAAGGAGGCTCAGGGGAAACTTTTTCACTCTAAACTGCCTGAAAGGAGGGTGTAGCCAGGCAGGGGTTGGTCTCTTCTCCCAAGTGACAGGATGAGAAGAAATGGTCTCAATGTGCACCAGGGGTGGTTTAGATTGGATATTAGGAATACTTCTTTCACTGAAAGGGTGGCCAGGCATTGGAACAGGCTGTCCAGGGAAGTGGTCAATCACCATCCCTAGAAAAGTTCAAAAGACATGTAGACGTGTCACTTAGGGCCATGTTTTAGTGGTGAACATGGTGATGTCTGGTTAATGGTTGGACTTGATCTTAGACGTCTTTTCCAACCTTAGTGATTCTATGATGAGAACATTATAATTTAACAGCTACAGAAAGAATCAGTATTTGTGTTTTCAGAAATTTACCAAAATATTCCTTTAACTCCACAATCCAATTTATGTTAAATTTTCCTTTTCCACACTATATATAGCAAATGTTATTCCACAAGTTTCTGAATATAGTTTTCAAATCTCTGTAATTGAAAAAAAATCCTAAAAAGTTACTGATAAGTTCACAAATGTAATCCAAATTTGACTGTGTTCCATAATCATTCAGTGAAACCCAGTATTACACAATGCCACTGTTCTCAAGGGTTTGGGAGAAAAAATACAGAAATTATGTGGTACTCCAGCATGAATTAAAATTCAGTGTGTCTACTGCTTATGGGCTGGAGGTTCCTAGGGTTGTTGAACTTAAGTCAGTTTAAGGGATGAGATGCCTAAAAGAAGCCCAAGTGAATTTGAAGTACCTGTGCTAATTGGTATTCATTATTATTTCAAAAGGAAGACAGAACAAGAGCAGGCACTTGACATACATACAGCTTGTCTATGAATTTGGCACATGCTGCTGGCAAGTAGCAGAGAGCTGCCATTTTCTTGGCAAACCAGTGAAAGGCTAAGAAGTACAACCCTTCAATGTATACTCCTGCTCTTTCTCCATCCATGCTTAATGACAGCATCAAATAAGAGATTTTCAAATAAAACTCTCCCAGGCTTTGGCTGCTAAAGGTTGTATCAAAATCAGCACATTACTTAAATATAATTATCTATATTCAGCTTTCACAAGGGAACAAAAAAAAAAAAAAGAAAAAAGAAATAGAGAATTTGTCATTTAATAGCATGTCTGATTTAGAGAAGGTATATACTATGCTTTTAAAATAAATTTTGGTTCCAAATCTAGCCTTAACTAAGAGATAGGGCTACAGGGCTCTTTCCAGTGAGGGTACAGATCTATTCCAGAGCAACCTGTACATAGATTTCTACCTTATGCATGGACTTCTAAGCTGAAAGCAAAACCAGAGGAACAATTTAATAAAAGCATTTTTCTTCCACAGAGATTGTATCTATTGTGTTATGCAACAACGTGCTTTTGCACAGACACAGATGAACAGGAAAATAGCATTAACTCTTGAAAGCCAATTAAAGAAAATACTAATAACAATGCAAGATACCAAGCCAGGCAGTATTTTAATATGCACTTTGAAAATTCCTCATGTAGTTTTTTCTGTCTGATGTTTCTGAAGTGACCAGTTCCTTAAAATAGTAATGCAGAACAGGTCACTTACCTTTGAGAATTAGCATACTTTTAGGGTGCACATTCTATATGTAACAATCGTAGTACTACTAAGACCTCAACAGAAATTAGCAGACAATTCAGCTGGTTAAACAAAACAGAACAAAGAAAATCACCACATGAGATTTTTTTCCAGAAAAAAAAAATAAGCTTGTTTAAACCTGCATAAAACAGCACTATGAAGTTAGATATCCTTCAGCTCACAACCTATACAAGGAGATCATTCACGAAGACAGTTAATTCCTGACCTATTGGTTTTCCTTCTATGTTATCTAAGTTGCAGTTTTCCTAAAGAGATCTACAGAACTAAAAGTCAAATAGTTACAATTCTTACCATGTCCTTGCTCAGACAAATTTCATTATGCCCATGACCCTAAGAATTTCGTCTTTCATCCACCACTTAATCTGAGTTCACAAATTTAGTTTAGCTTCCACTGTTCCATAAATCTGGGCAGTGAAACAGCAGCAGCAAATTAAAAAAAAGAGCAACATAACAAATGAAGCAGTACTGTAGAGATCTTGGTTCTTTAGAAAGATACAGTACAGATATCATTGGTGGTTTGAGGAGTAATTAAAAGATAACAATAAATGTTTTGATATTTTGAAATTAACACCCTATGGAAGGAACTAATCACAGCATTTAAATATCTGCATAGGGACACTACGTTAGGGAGCAGAAGAGGGTAACCTAGAATCTACCATCACTGTTCGCTGCCTAACATAAAGAATACTAATGGCAGGCAACATGTTAGTGAGAAAAGGCATCCACTGCTGTGAGACTTTTTACTTGCAGTTTGTGAATTGACTTCTTGGCTTGTGCAGGAGCAAGTTAAAGCACTACTTTTCAGGACAGTCTGATACTCTCTGAACTAAATCCATTGCAGGCACCTTATAATCAAAGAGATAGATAAAGGCCACAAGCCAGAGGAGACCATTTTAGCTCCTCACGTGACACACACCTGGCAGACCTGCTGAGCATTCATACATCTATCTGATCTGAAAGGAGGTCAATGTTTTAAGGTTCTGGGAGGATGAGGCAAGGTATGCAGCACCTTAGAATGCTCTGAACCAAGGAATACATGTAGAACACTACACTGAACAAATACAGTGTTTGCTCAAAAGGACTGGTTTCAGCCTTTGGAGAAAGCCTGTTTATTGGGGTCTATGTATGGCAATCCAGAAGCACTTCTTACAGAACAGTGAGATGAAATAAGCCCATGAAAACTATGACGCAAAAACCACCCCTCAAAAACAAAACTGGGCTCTTCCTCAACTGCTGGGTTACTGGAAAAGACCAGTCTATTGAGAATTCCTAACTGACTGGCAGCTTGGAAACATTCTGTGCAGAAAAGACAACACTTGCTGCAGAAATGTGAAGCTGATGTCTGCTTAGGATCAGGATGTTTAGTAGAACAGATGGGGATTAGGGGGGAGGGAAATTGGTGTGGGCTTTGCTCAAGAAGCTCTGCATCTTCCTAACCTTGCCTTTAATTCAGGATTCGTGCTGCAATTGAGTTTATTCTCTCAGATGTTTCTGTCAATAGTGCCAGCATTCACAGCCAGTGATTTACAGCTATTGATCAACACAGGTCTCATTAGGTGAGACTCTGCTCCTTAGAGAACTTGATATAAGCACTATAGTGACTATTTTTGTAACAGCCATGTCTACTTTAGTCACTGCTACATGCAACAGCCTTTATATAGTTTCATGGGGGAAAAAAAACCCCAAAACACTGAACAGTCATGATCAGTAACCTGCAAATATTTTGGGCCAAACTGCTGTAAGCCACTGTCTTCCTTACAGGGAACTCTCCACTGGAAAAAAAAATACAGGTTTAGCAAACTTTTAACTGAAGGTATTATGAAATTAGGACCTTCAGTTAAAAATTTGCTAGACCTGTGAATTACTCACAGACAGGTATAAACCTACCAATCAATGGTACATAGGCAGTAATGTGGACGCCACTCAGATAAAGGGTTTTGTATGAATCAGTTTTCCAATTTTTAGCAGAAGTTTAATGCTGTGGAAGGGGCTAAAAATGAGGTCTGTTAGACCATGAGAACTACATTTGTTCAGCCTTGAGAAAAGAAGGTTTTAGGGGACACCTTATTGTCATCTTTCAGTATCTAAAGGATGGCGAGAAAGAAAATGGAGACTCCCTTTTTATAAATCACATGGAAAAGATGAGGAGTGGATGAGTACAAGTTGTTACTGGAGAGATTCCAGCTGGACACAAGAGGAACCTTATTCACCATCAGAACACTCAACCATTGGAATAATCTCTACAGGGAAGTGGTGGATTCCCCAGTATTGGACACCTATAAGATTCAGCTGAATAGAGTGCTGGGCCATCTTGTCTAAAGATGCTTTTGCCAAGAGAGGTTAGACTAGAAGATCCTGGAAGTCCCCTTCTAACGTAATATGGTATAGTAATCATATGATTCTATGAATCCTACTCTAGATGACCTAAAAGGATTCTGGTCCACTGAATTTTCTAATTCAGCATCCATACAACTCTTAATCCATGTAAGAACTATTTTCCTCACTATCATTTTTTTTTTCACTTTGCCGTTACACATCTTGCTAGATTTTACTTCACTAGTACTAAGGCTTTTGAGGTAAAACAAAAACCCCAAACCACCCTCCCCAAAAAGACCCCAAAAGAAAAAACCTTCATTCTCATAAACAGAAAAACAAAAATGAAAACAACACCCCAACCCCCCCAAAAAGTCCAACAAACAAACAATAAGTGGCACAAAGACTGTATGCAGTACATTGTGGTGCACTTTTCCATTTAAATGGAACCAGCTGTGTTTTCCAAAAAAATAGCTCCATGGGGCAAGGCAGCCTCCATTTCTTTATAAGGGCTCAAATACTTAGTTGAACTATAGATTTGAAGGGCTAAACATTCCTCAGTAGTTCATTACAGTTGTTGCTATTCCTAACAGCAAACCATGAAACTAACATGAAGATTTATGCTCTTTGTTACAGGCCAAGAAATGTAGCTCATCTCTCCTACATTAAC
This sequence comes from Acrocephalus scirpaceus scirpaceus, assembly GCA_910950805.1. Taxonomy (NCBI): domain Eukaryota; kingdom Metazoa; phylum Chordata; class Aves; order Passeriformes; family Sylviidae; genus Acrocephalus; species Acrocephalus scirpaceus. The sequence continues at coordinate 30,228,328 of OU383773.1, forward strand.
TTATGCTAAATCTGATAAAATACTTTATTATGCAACATACAGCTTTGTTATGCAAAGGTTAAGAGCTTGTTCTTCATTGTTTTAAAATATCAGTAAAGGTAATAGCTAGCAAAAGGATATCAACTAGCACTCCTAGGACTTATCTATGCATGTGCTGAGCTAGGGGAATATGATGGCATTATAAAGACAAAATATGGATGTGAAGAATCAGATTTCAGGTGGGGAGGTACCACCCAGAAAGGGTCTGTCTGCAGACCTAGATGAGAAAGGAAGAAAAAAGCATATGGAGATGGGGAAGAAGCAGCAATTGCTCTAGATAATTCAAGAGTTCAGTTAGAGGAAACCAGTTTACAACCAAAAAGGAAGTCTGTGGTGCACTCTTCCAGCTGTTCTACCAAAAAGCTCCCAGTGGGATAATCTGACTCAAGGACTTCACACAGGGCCACTGATTTGAATGCAGGGCTTGGCTTCCCCATTGCAATGGGTTGCTACCATTCCCAAGTTAGCTAAAGTTTGCATTTTGTGATGTTCTGCTTTCTGTCAAATTGATTGATATGTTTACAGCATCTACAACAGCTGTTCGCAGGTAACAAAAGCCTTTGAAAGGGAAAGCATGCAGTTAGAACTGCAAAAAGAAAATGTCTAGATAACAGTATCATGACAGCACTTATAACTTAGCATTTATAACAGGAGGATGCAGCAGCATTTTCATAAGGTTTCTTCCACACATACTTGCTAGGATTCTTCAGGGTTTCAGTACAATGTGTAGTCTGGCTATCAAATATTCAAGCTATCTAAATGCTCTACAGTTAAGTCGTCCTTAAACTCTTCCTTATTATTAAAACAAACAGCTGTCCCCCCTCCAAGGCACTTTCCTCAAATCTTTAGGGCAATATAAGCTGCTAAACAGAAGCAGCATTTGTTGTATTACATATCTTTTCAGCAATTTCTGGTGAAGTAGCTCAACTGTTTGCATGTGATTACCTTTTAAAATCATGCAGTCATGACTCATCAAGAAAGTATGTGTTGCAGCATTCAGAACAGAAGAGCTTGAGCTTATTACTCTTTCTTCTTCGGCAGGGGCAAACACTGTACTGAAAGGACAGGATTTGCCTTTTTTTGATAGCAAGATCAACCACAACCATGTATTTCTAAATATTAAATATTGGTTCCTATTTGCCTTTAATAAAATCAATTACCCCTTAGAAAAAATAAAACTGCTAGAGGATATTATGCTTCTGTTAAGATCTCACATTTCACGTGCAAGCTTGGAGTTTCCAAAAATACACCCAATGACATCACATTTTTCAGTATTTGCAAAGATAAATACCACTGGGCTAGCCTGAAGACCTTTGAATATGAGACATCTAAAGTACATTTTCAATGCCAGGCACAGAAAAAAAAAAGGATGGAAAAGGTAATTTATAAAATACTGATTAATGTATTGTAGCACAAAGACATTCCCATTCCTGGTTTATCTGGTTGACTTTTTGATTTGTTAATAACACATTGCCTTTCCCATCCTTTATTTTGTCCTGTGGCAGGCACTTAAAACCTACTTTACATTTGAATTAGTTTTCTCAGCCATCAGACATTCTGCCTTTTAATTACTATCTAGAAGCTGCAAAAAACAAAACAAAACAAAAACAAAAACAAACCCCAAAAAAACCAAAACAAAACAAAAAAAAGAAGCAAACAATTTGGCTAAAAGCATTTCAGGGTTTTTTTTAACTTAAAAGCAGTTCAATTTAATATACCTCACATATTATATTGTATATATTTATAATAATTATATTATATTGTATATAATTTCACTTTGGTTTCTCCTATTCTCAGCCTTACATTTTTCAAGGTTTTCATCATTTTTGCATTCCGTTCCCATGTGTACACTGACTACTTTAGAGACTAAGGACTGCCTGGCTCTGTTGCTATGCAACAGCATAGCCTACTTAGGGCTTCCTGAAATAATTGTTTCAAATGTGCTTTTTTTAGACTTGTTTCCAGCAGGAATACTTTACAGATTCTTTATAATGGACCACTGATGTTACCACAATGTTAGATAGTGGTCAGCTGGGAAGTATTGGTAGCTACTTAAGATTACAAAAACAATGTTACTGCTTGCAAAATTCCAGACATACCTGCTGCATTTTTACAGGGAAGTAAATATCACAAATATCCCTGTATTTTTGTCAGATGTTATTCCTGTTTATGAGAGCCATATATTTATCAGAGGAAAAAATACTCTTAATTGTTCTTTGTTTCACTCTATTTAATTCAAGGGAAAAGTTCTCTATTTAGGGTATGTCACTCACCACTCAGGAAAAACCAACCCTCTTTATATAAAATCTATTATACATTAAATCATCTCAACAGAATGAACACATATGCAAATATTCTTTATTGCAATTCACTATCAAATAAATTGATTTTAGAATTCTTTAGGACAAGGTTCCAATTTTTTAAAATCACACTACGAATGCCACAAACTGGATCTGTATTTGCTTTTTGAGGTATCTTCAACAGCCCCTGAGAAACTGTCCCGTGAAACCTTCAATCTTTCCAGCTTTTAACAGTATTTTTCTTGTTACAACCTTATAGTGCTCCTGCTTGAGCAGGCTTGTTTGAAAAATATGTTTTGTTTTCTTATAGCTGGCATAATTGGAAATCTTAAGTTATTTAATCTCTGTAAAAATACATAGAGCAATATAAATAAAAGCTTCTTTAAAAAGCATTCATTAATTCTAGAGGGCCAAACGTCTTACAGTACACCAGGCTGAGGGATCAAAGGAAGGAGGTCTAACAGTACAGAATATCTTAATGAAAGGAAATATTTTACCTCTTATTCTTTTTTCTCTCTTGTTCACCTTAGCATGTTCAGCAGCAATTGCATCTACAGAGAGCAGTGTGCCAGCCCAGAATTGTGGTAAAGAGAAAGATGTTTGTCAGAGCCAGAGAAAATAAGAGCAAGGTTTAAATTAAGGTCCCTGCAGAGGCAAGTCCACCTCCTGTCTTTTAAAGGAAGAGGGGAAAGAGAGCAGCAATTTCATACTGTTTGCAATATCTTAAGTCTTAAAGATGATGTTTTCTTAAACAGAGTGGACTGTGCTGGACTTCTCAAAACCAAATGCAGGAGGTGGCTTAAAGGGGTAATTTTCCATATTCATATGCATAACCACATACATGCATAATAGCCAAGCTATCCAAGAATATGAGTCAACAAGGTTTAGTGAGTGGGACTCTCCCAGACTTCAAGTCTCTATTCTTTAAAACCACATAAGTAGTACAGCTTAGACTCGAATCTATAACAATGCAGTTTTAAATACAAAGAGATCAAGAACTGAAGAGCAGCAGCACTTGGAAGGATCTCCTTTAGGGGCAAATAATCAGTTTGAAACCTCAAAAATGACCCATAATCAGGTGGAGGAGAAGAAAGCCTTAAAAAAGTACTCTTTATAATGGTGAAATCTGTTATTATGTGCAGTTTGTATTTTATACTTTACAGTATTTATGGGCATTTCAAAGACAGGCCAAATAATTGCTAACCTAGCCAAAAGAAGTCTCTTCTATTTGCCACAATATGCTTGAAGATAGGAACCGTAGCAACTTCTTTTGCATGTCCACATTTAAAAAATAATCTAATTAAACAAAGAGGAAAAAAGCAAAACAGACTACAACTCTCTTGCTAAATAATCCTTTCTCACCTCGGATCATTTTGTACACCTTGTATTGAGAACTGTGCACAATAGAGAACTTTTCTGACAAGTTTCCATGTGCTCGAACTAGATGGAAACTACAAAAAAATAACTGGCTTGCACATACTAATATTTAATTAGCAATTGTGCCTCATTACACAATCTATCCATGCTACTCAGATTTAAGATGCATTTCTAGATGCATCCAAACCACAATTGAGGAACATGCAAGTTCTGCAAACCACAGCTACTTTGCTGTTAAGCTTTGAATGTGATGGTCAAATATTTATCTTTGCCCCAGTTTCAAGTGAAATTAGAGCTCAAATACCTAACTCGGATTCGTCTAATGTCCCAATTCTTCATCTACAAAAAGAAAATGCCAGTTTGAGCAATTTACAAGCCAGTGATGGAAGCATATAAGCAAAGTAGAATTTTCTGGACTTTCTGGTTGGTATCAGCCAACCCCAACAAATTACTCAATCACTTTAAAAGATGGCCTATTAAAAACCACATACAGTAGACATCTTATATTCATGGCAAGAAAAGTTATCCAACCAAACACATATTTCTTGCAGCTCAAGTTCTTAATTCTATCTTGCAGCTCTCACAGAAATTGCTGACCACTAAGAAACATTGGAAAAGCCTAAGGATCTGAGCATACAGTTCCTCCCATATGCATAAACTCAATAAAATACAATAAAGTGTAAGCCATGTTTTCTGGTTATGAGCATAAACACACAGGTATAAGCAGAAACAGGAGAACTTACAGAAACCCTTACAAAATTCCTGAGAGGAATTCATGTTGTCAGACTACACAAATCCATCTGTATTTGAATAGCTTACTTAAGCTTCAGGCCCATGCAAATTGCAGGTTTCCTCCTTTTTACTACCTGCTGGTGGATAATGAAAGGAAGTACCAGCTGTCTGCTTACAGTAAAAATACATATGTGGGCAGAATACTTCCTAAAACTTCCAATTCTTAAATCCTGGCACAGAGAAAAACCTTTTAAGAGCAAGAATCACCCAGAGATGTGAATTCCTGGATACCATATTCCCCATAGAAGGCAAGCTGCAGGTATAAATTCAAAGGAAGAAGGTAAAAATATAAAAAATGTTACTCAAAATCTGAGGCAACGAAATTCACATCTTATAGTTACTAAGGAAGTGCCTTGTTTGAGTAAAAGCTAAATTCTGGCAATAAAGAGAATAAAATAATTAAATAATTGGGAGCCTATGAAAAGACATATGGGCATACAACAGTAAGAAAGTGCATGAAAACAAACTCGAATGGACTCAGACCGAGCAGGAAGAAAATCAACTTGAAGTGTCTCCTGACAAGAGATGAGACTTATTTTATTTTTATTTATTTTGCAGTTGTCATTCCTCCTGGCAAAAATCTTGGGATGCTGACAGCTACCTGTAAGCCTGTATCCCATCCCAAGTACAACTGTCCACCTTTATACCTAGAAAAAGATGAAGGACCATAACACCAGAGAAAACTGATAGAAACCAGTAATGTTCCTATGCAACAGTTTGAGTGTTCAGGGTTAGAGAACTTTGAATATGACTTTATTTACCCATGTAGATATAGGTATGCGTACTTGCAGATGGGTGTCATTAAATATTCACTCTATCTGCATAACTACTTTCATCTAGACATACTTAGCAGTAGAGTCTGTAAGCTTAGTAGATTTCCCATAAGCTGTAAGAGAACTGCCTTACATCCCAAACCTTTGTCTATTTATTTGTGAAATAATTAGCTTTAAAGAACCACTTGTGGGTTGACCTTAGCTGATGTTCACTCTGCTCTCTCATTCCCCCTCAACAAGGGGACAAGGGAGACGATGGTAAGATGAAAGAGTGAAAGAACCACTGGGTTGAGATAAAACCAGGGAGATTGTGTAGTAATTATCAGCACTAGCAAAACAGACTCGACTTGGGGAAAGCTAACTTACTGCCAATTAAAACAGGTTTGGATAGTGAGAAACAGACAAGTTAAAACAACACCTTCCCTCCACATCAGTCCCCTACCCTCCCTCACCCCGGCTTTGCCCAGGCTCAGCTTTACTCCTGTAGTTTCTGACTGCTCTAGCCCTTCCCCATCACCCAGCAGCCCAAGGGGATGGGGAAAGGAATGTGCAGTCATACCACTCCCTAACAGTTCCTCTCTGCTTGCTCCTTCCTCCTCATGCCTTTCCCCTGCTCCAGCATGGTCCTTCCCATGGGCAGTTCCCACAAGTTCCAGTGTGGGCTAAAGCTCTTTCAGGAAACACCAGGGAGCTCTGGTGTGGCACACACTGGCAGGAAAATACCCACTTCTATACCTACTCCAGTGTGGTCTCCTCCAGGGGCTGCAGTGGAATCTGTGCTCTAGTGCCTGGAGCAACACATCCACTTCTTCCTTTTCTTCCAATCTTTGTGTTCCCTGTGCTGTGTCTCACTATCTTTGTTTCTCCTCTATCTGTGTTTTGGTTTTTCTTATTCCCTTGCTGAAAATTATGTTTTCCTAGAGACACCACTGTCCTGGCTGAGGGGCTCAGCTGTATCCTACAATAAATTCATGGAGCTGACTTGATCTGTATCCAGCATGGGGCAGCCCTGGCCTTGCCTCACAGAGGCTGTCCCCTAAAGCCACCTACCCAACAACAAAATTCATATCTGTCAGAAGATACTCAGTGGCTATAAATGACCGCAAGTACTTACTGTGCTTTCCAGTGTCTTCCTTAAACTCCACTAACTGCTGAGACTGTCCTTCTGTCACTTTGCTTCACTTAAGACCTAGAAATCACAAACATGTGAGGATCTCATCCCTGGTATCTCACAGCTGATAGGAGGCAGCCTCTTTCCAAGCAAAGGCTATGTGGATAAGCACGTTAACACCACAAGAGATCGACAGTAAGGCATGATTCCCTACTCACCAGCTTCTACCATCACAGACCAAGAAAAACTCAGTGCTCATGATCACTGTAGCTGTGACTTTTATAACACAATAATCAATGTGTTTTTCCCCAAGACTGCAGCCCTGTTTTAAATTAGAAAGGACAATGAATCCTTTCTGTTATTTTAAATAATATTAATAAAATCTTTGACATTTTTTAGGTTTTTGTACCAAGAAAGGTAAAAGAGTAAAAGAAAAATGGTAAAAGCTGATATATGCCAGCTTTTCAAACTTAACAGCTACTTCCAAGAAAATATTTACTATAGAAACTAAATTACAAGTTTTTTTCCAAGATTACACCCTATTATTCAATTGAACTAATGCCTATTAGAAGAGCCAGAAGTGCCAAGAATGCAAACACACTGCAAGAGGAAACATGTTTGGTTTTGAGTCCACTCTTAAGCTTGTTCATAAAGTAAACATTCCAAAAGAACAATAGGTAAAAAGACAAAACTTGCCCATATGCCAAGTTTTGCCCATATGAGTCTACAGAGACTCATACTCTCAATTTCTGACCAACACGGGATACTACAAAGAACTTTATGTATCAGAAATTAGTATGAACTAACCTTTATAAAAGTATTCAGGGTTAAGTAGTGAAACTAGCAAATGCAAGCCCTTTTATCACTTCTGAATATTTGACTTAATGTAACATTGAAATGTAGGACATAATCTATGAAATTTGAAGATAAAATGCAAATTTCAAGACCAAACGTTGATGAAGAAAAAACCCCACTTAGATTTCAGCTCATTCAGAAGTTCATCTAGACTGTAAAAAACATTAAGGGAAGAAATACGGGGGGGTGGGAGAGAAAAGGCAAAGACTTTTTTTTTCTACTCCTAACCAATAAATGCCCACATTTTCTAACCTGCCTATTTACAACTGGATTAAAAGCTTCACTGAACATGTACTCCACAGGTAACCTTTAGATAAGTAAATTTTAACTTTTAGTGCAATACATTTGAAATTTGCTCTATCAACCACCAAGAATTATCTTTTTTACCCTCTCCTTTAACAAAATTTTCCATTGCTACTACGTACCTTATACCTACAGCTTCCTCATGATCCAGTAGAAACACCGACAGTATTTTCAACCAAATAGCACTGATCTTTGCACAACAGATAACATTCTGTATTTGTTTTCATCAGACTCCAATGAATTCAGAGCCAAGCTAAAAATAGAAAGGCGATGTACCTTCAGTTTAGAAAAGCTTTTCAGCAGTTTGAATGAAATAACATTCTGATAAGACGTATCTTAACTATACCATGCTCAGTCTCAAAATCTTCTAAATCTTTCTTTACAAAATGCTTCTACCCCCACCCCTAAGTAATTTGCTTGTTAACCCTTAGTGGGGAATATCTTTAAAGTACAACTTTCAGAACCAAGCAATATTTTCTCCCTTTCATATTTTGCCACTTTTCTTGCTCAACCCCCTGTGAGGATTATTCAAATTTTAGCACTCAAATATCAAAATCAATTTAATTTAAAAACATTTATGTTATGAATTACGAAATATGAAAATTTAAACATGCAAAGTACTGAAAGGAAAACAAAAATTTATCAAGAATCTGGAAGGCTAACTGCAATAGAAAACTATTTCCCCAGAGGTGGCTTTTGGATGAAGACTCACAAACTCTGGGTGCTACATTCCTGTGCAAAGCACTGCTGAATCCACATCTTGACATGTGTCCTCCTCTTTTCCACAGAGCTATTTTTCATGATGTCATTACAGGTTTAACACATTTGTAACCAGATAGCAGTGATCTACATGTGATGAGATACTTTTTGGAAATCCCTACAAATCCTCTAGTCATTTGACTCATATGCCAAATGAAGCAAATTTATCCGTAAAGTCAAATTTGGTTATTGCCTGAAACTCCACATCTGTTGCACTACATAACATGATGATTCTTAGGTTCATTAAAGCTGTTCTTCATCAGTTCTCCTCTTATTTGGCCTACTTCAGGGTGCCATTTAAGGGACTTCAAAAGTTAACAGGTTCAATAGAAAGGAATATCAAACTTAAATCAAAATTTCCCCACAAAAAAGAAATGCTGAGGGATTTTTTTCCTTTTCTTAAAAAAGATACAACTGGACTGCTGAGAACATGTAAACATGCACAGATTCTTTGAGTCTGACAATCAAAAGAGGATATCACACAAAGACAATAATAAATTAAGTGCTACACCATCCTCATAATAAAAACAGTAGAACAGGAAAAGGCATTCACCATATTCACTCTAGGAATATAAGCAGAAAGAAGGGGGGTTGTTTATCGTTAAAAATCCAACCAACTCCCCATAATTCCATGAAACACAAGCACACCTCTTCCACACATCACATACAAGACCAAACAAATGCTTCTTACCCAATGAAGTTTAGTTGGAATGATTTCAGTTAACTTTCTGGTTAAATGACAACTTGAAGAAAAAATAACCCATATAAGCTAAATGACAAAAGCACCACTTGTAATTTGATTAAATACAGATTATGATTACACTGCCAACAAAGGCAAACTGGTTTAGTCTCATTATTAAGTAGGTAATCAAAGATTCCACTGAGCTCTAATGTTACTGCATGAAGTTTTAATGAAGCAGCACAGCATTATGTCTTTTAGATGTTACAATAGTAACAACCAAGTCTTTTAAAGCAAAACCATACGAGATCCAGGTAATTTTTGATCTGTTTAGCTTCATATTATGTTCCTTTTTGTGCATTCTTCCTACTAATCTTTGGCTCTAAAACAACAGTAACAGGGGAGGTCCAGAGACAGAACCATGCCTGATACTAGATAAGAAGGTTCTTAGAAACAAATTGTGATGAGATACATCTAGAAGAATAAGTACTTCAAGTCAGCTCACACACTTCATTAAGAAAATTACTCTCATTATGCCATTAGAAGGCTGAATATATTTTTTCTTAAAACATACAGAGCCAGAAACATGCAATATCACCAGAGCATTTCTATTTGCTTTGAAGAAGACTGGAAAATATTGTGCTGATCATGGCTAACACCAAATAGCTCTGGACAGAATTTAGAGGATAGTTTTGTTATAAGAAAGCAAGAATTACAAATAGGAAAAACAAAGTATAAACTATAATATTGTAGCATGCATTAATAAAAAAACCCTGTGCTCTATAAAAAGTAATTACTTCATGTTATGCTACTAGCAACATTATTACCAATTTTTTTTTTCTGAGAATCAGAAAAGAAGTGTTCTCTATATCCAGAATGAATGTTTTTCTTCGCTTTCTAGCTTTCCTTAACAGGTCTGTACAGAAGGACTATGGCAGTTGTTTAAAGTGAATACACTTCAGGAGAAGAAGCTACAGGCTCCTAGAATAATGTTGACAATATTCACAATAAAAATTAGAAAATTAACCAAAAAAACAAAACATAAAAAACCCTCCCCAAATAGTCTTGAAATTCTACACTCTTTAATGGATTTCTGTGGTTTCTCATGTCATTCCCCCCAGTACAATATGAACGATATGCTGTTATAAATTTAAATTAATTTACTCCCCAGGCTTCTTTTATGTTTCACAGATTTCAGCATGTGATGGAGCTTTTCTTGAATATCTTCTACGTGGGTGGATTTTATAGAATGATAAATGTAGTTTGCAAGGCCTGTTGTCACATATCTGTGTTTTTCTGCACCAGAGTAAGGTACATTAAACAATGACAAAGTCATTAGTACCTAAATATGGAATTGCTTATTTTGTTCACATCTCATTGTCTTATTAAGAACTTCATGCAGCATATGGAAAACAGAAGTAATCTCTTCACAAAAAAAGACCGTGGTCACACCTTGCAGGTTCAGAAGAAAAGCAGCTTGCCACCCCTCTCTTCTAGGAGTTTGAGACCCACTTCATCTAAGCACTTGAGCATTGCTCTGCTGCATTTGGATACTCTCAGTTGTAACTGAAGCTGTCTCTTGCTTGATCGTACATCAGCTTATTGCTGAAATAAGCACTGTGTGATGGAAAAAGCTTGTCTTCAGCATAACAACATAAGCTAAGAGGACTTCCAGAACTGCTCATGTATTTTACTTTAGAGACCATTCAAATGAACACACTTAATCTAAGGAGCATAGTCCAGAAGTGGAGGTTTCCTGGTCTTCAGCACACAAATCGTAAGACTACAGAGTCAGGCATCCTCATTGCAAAAAGGCAGAGGACCAGAAGGAAAACAATTGTGCTTGTAACTGATAAACCAGTTTCAACATACCTTTTATACTGGTAGTTCTGTCCATAGGTTCCTTGAGACTAAGGACAGTCTGGATTCCAAGTCTTCTCCTTCCTTAGAATGAAGCTATTATGTGGAAGATGAGTAGTGAGATTCACTTCTTCCCTACCTCCACACAGGTTTTTGAGTTAAAAACCTGACTCGGACCCTGAGTCAGGACTGATAGGATTGTATGGGCATAGCTAATAAATAAAAACTCTTTGGATCACAGAAAAACTTTGGTAGGGATATCTGGAGGCCATCAAGTCCAACAACCACTTGAGGTTAGGTGGGCTAACCTCAAACTTCAGTCTGGCTGCTCAGGGAGTTGAGAAGAATTTCAAGTATCTCCAAGGCTGGAGGTTCCCCAGGCATTTTGCCAAGCTGTACCAGTGCTAAACCATTTTTTAAAGTGCAATATTTCCCTTCCATGTAGCTGGAATTTCTCTTATTGCAACTTGTGACCATTGCCACTTATCCTTTTTGCAGAACTCCAAGAAAAGTCTATAACATCTCCATCTTGGGTAGTGCTGTTACATCTTGTAGTGTCCTTTTCGTGCTGGACAAACCCATTTCCCACAGTCTCTGCTTCTACATCATGTGCTCCAGCCTCATGTATTTGTAGCCTCCACTAAACTTGAGCAGGCATGTTAATATATGCCTGCTGTAGCAGCTGCCCAAATGACTGTGATGGCACACTGGTGCTTCTTAGTGAGTTCAAGATCAGAGAGTCCTAGTTACCAGATCTTAGGTGAGACAAATAAAAGGTATGCAAATCCAATGAGTTTGGCCAGCAGTTCTAGATACTTACTGTTTTTAAGTAAAATAAATAAAATAATAATAAGTAAAAATTCAAGAGTCTTGAATTTAGTTATTTAAAGGTTGTATGTAATTCCCAGATATTTTCTTGGCTCATTAAAAGCACTGGAGAAGTGGAAGGTACAGTTTTCATGGTTTTGAAAGACAGTTGTCTGCCAGGGAAGGCTAGAGCTTCCCTTGGAATGGAGAATGTAAACCCCCTCCCCTCCAAATTATTATAATTTTGCAATTAGGGGCTTTCAGGCAAAGATATGGGAATAGGAGTAACAGTTCTTTAATAGGAATATAAAAAAGAAAATACAAATGCAGTAGTACAAAGACAAGCAAGCAAGCAAAACAGAAGTCCTGGAAAACCCTAACAGCATCAGGGATACGAACTGACACCCTATTGGTAAGGGTGTTGGAAGTAGTCTAAATAAATCCTCCTGGAGTAACAGATGAAATTCGGTGGAGTGCAGATGATGGAGTAAGAAAAGTCCAGTGGTGGCGAGATGAGTCTGGTCTTCCTCCTGGAGCCCAGTGGAAACGTAGGATTCATGGAGATTCCTGGAAAATTGCCAGCTGTTTCTGAATCTCAGTTTTTATCCAGGTAGAAATGGTTGGCTCCTGTCCTAGGTTACATTGTAAGATGTGCCCTAAGTATGTATTCTATCCCCATCTTCATGAGCCGTTGAAACCAGGTGGGGCAGTGTTTCCCTTCTGTTAATGGGCCCATCAATGTCTTGCCACGACTCATAGATAACTCCCTCCGGGAGCTATCTCTGTTTAATGGGCCATCAAGGACTCACTGATGACTCATAGAATGAGATCATCCCATTGTGAGATGCTCTGCCCAGGGGGAGGAGCCAAGCATTCCCACCTGGATACAATCCGGGGTTTGGGACAGCACAGGCAGCCTTTACCCACTGGACTCCCAGAGGAGACAAGAGCTACTAGACCTTTCTACAGGATCACTGCTTTGACAAGACCATTTCATCTGGACTGCTACTACAACCCTCATAGGGTGTCAGGTTGTATTTTGACTCTGTCAGTGTTTTTTTGTACTATTGCATTTATTTTATTTTACTTTATTTTACTTCTTTTCTTTTCCTCTTATTAAATTGTGTTTCTGACTTGGAGTCTTTCACTGGTTTTGCATTCAAACCAGCACAGATCCACCCCCACTGGGTAGAGCGACTCACAATGGGATGATGTAATATGTCATGACATTGGTAAGCTTTAATGGCCCATTAGCAGAAGATATCTCCCTGGAGGATTGACAGGTTGGTGAGAGAGATAAGAAACACTGCCACACCTGGTTTTAACAGCTGGGCCATTATCAGAAGGCATCTGCCCCCCTTCCCTCCTGGAGTTACAAGAGATAAAGAAATAACTACTTTCAACAGATGAAACAGAATATACATTTTTTTGGTTACCTAATCAAGATATACAGGAACATTGGTTAATCCACAATTAGCAAGTTCAGAAAATTATCACTATGTCAAAGGTGGGATACAGCCCTTAACTGAGAGACACAATTGTGTCCTAGGAAGACTGGTCCCTCACATCAGTACAGCCTGCTCTAGACTTGCTCATTCCTGACATATAGTACAAGTAACTAAATATTTTCTGTTTAATCACACAACTGCACAGAGTTTGTAAAATCACATTTTAGCTTTCTGCTTACTGGAGCCCTGGTTTACACTGAAGTTGATACTCATTTGAATCCTAGTACAATGCAAAATGGTAACATTACAGGCCATTAATGTACAAAGGATTAAACTACAACATTAATCCACAAAGGATTAGAGTTCTAACTCTCCACAAAAAATCTGTCCTCTCAGCTTGTGGTCTCGCACAAAGACTACCTGGGTTTCTGCTTACAGGCCTGAGACTCCAGGAGGCTGCATGCATGAACCAGGGTCGGAAAGATCCAACCATGAGACAAGACAGCATGTTTAAAATTACACTCTGGGTAATTAGGAACAGTAAATGCCACCTTCTCATGTGGAAAAAGACCTGTTAATTACTTTGCTGTATCTCTTCTGCTGCCATTTCTTGTCCTGAAGGAACAGCTGCCCTTTTCATATTTCTTTGCCTTCTGCTTAGAATCTATTTCTCATTTAGAAAAGGGGACCAATAACTATCTATCCCTCCCTACCACACAACAGTATTCAATTAGAGACCTTTGAGGTATGTACCTTTTGATATTTTTAAGCCCCAAACTGTGTTATAGATTGAGTAACCATTAAGATTTGATTAATTAAGGCTGCAGAAAGTAGAAGTACAATCTGATACAAAATTAATGCAAAGTGTTCTCAGGATTCCAGCTTTAATTAACTTTACTGGAGAATTTTCGCTGGCGGAATTCTCATCAAATTCTACCAATACAGTAAAAAATATATAATTTCTCAAGGGAAGATGAGGATTTGCATACTTAACTCCTAAACCTGCAAGAACACACTGTCTTGGGTTATGTAACCAAAAAAAAAAGTGTATTCTATTTCATCTGTTGAAAGCAGTTGAGATGTTTTTCTTTATCTCTTGTAACTCTCCAGGGGGAGAAAGGGCAGATTCCTTGTGATAATGGTCCAGCCGTTAAGACCAGGTATGGCAGTGTTTCTTATATCTTTCACCACCTGTCCATCCTCCAGGGGGATATCTCCTGATAATGGGACATTAGGGCTCACCCATGACATTATGCCATTGTGAGAAGCTCCACCCAGTTGGAGGGGAGCTAACCCTTCCAACCTAGATAAAAACTGAGACTCAGAAAACACCAAGCATCCAGGGATTTGGTTTTCCACTGAACTTCAAGAGAAAGACTGGACCTATCTCGAGACCACTGGACTTTCTACAGGACCATCTTCTACAGCATCATCTCTACTCCACAGAACCTCATCTGTTACTCCAGGAGGATTTATTTGGGCTGCTTCCAGCACTCTGACCAACAGGGTATCAGGTCATATCCCTGAACCTGACAGGGTTTTCCAGGACTTTTGTTTGCTTGCTTGCTTGTTTTTTGTACTACTACATTTTTTTTTTAAAAATATTCCTATTAAAGAACTGTTACTCCTATTCCCATATCTTTGCCTGAAAGCCCCTAATTGCAAAATTATAATATTTTGGCAGGAAGGGGGGGTTTACATTCTCCATTCCAAGGGAAGCTCTAGCTTTCCCTGGCAGACAACTGTCTTTCTAAACTGAGACACACATTCTCTGGCCTTCAGCTTGGTGACAGCTTAAAGGCTGTTATGCATTTTGGTTTTAATACATATACATATTCTATCTAATAAAGTCTTACATACATACTATACCTCCAAGCTCAGTAGCATAGTACCAGAGGCGAACAATGATCTCCTTTATGAACTGGCCCGCAAGTGAGCCTTTGGAACACAATGGGAAAGCAGGCATTTAAAAAAGGTTTTCTTTTGAAAATAATTTTTGAAGTAGTAAAATAATAATAAAAAAAGCCTAGTAAGAAACTGTATCTGTTAACAGCATCTGGAAAAAATGACTTAATTATGCAGTGTTGGAGAGAGGTTTTCTCATTAGTATATTGCAATCATGAACTTTCAAAGCCTTTCTTTTCAATCTAGGAATTTGTGAAGGAAGCTAGGAAAAAAAGCAGTAGATATATAGTACGAAACAATCACTCAGACATATGAACTGAGCCCAGAGATCACCTTCATGTTTGCTCTTAGAGAGAAAACAAGAAGAAAGGGGAGGGATACCAACATAGAGTGATCTGGAACTGCTAGTGACTGAAAACAAACAATTTGGCAAAAGCCGAATTGGTGTTCTCATATGGTGTTCTGGCCACAGCACTGCAAAATACATATTTTTAAATATTTAATTAACTTTTTGTTTGGTGTTTGGGGTTTTTTTAGTGAATTTTTGCAGTTTAGGTTTTTTTAAGCTGCTTCTCAGAGACTCCTTGAAAGATCTCATTCATTATAATTCGTGAGCTTTTTCTTTGCATTTCTTCATCTTGTGTTTCATATGCAAATTTCAATAACTGATTTGAAAGACCCAGTCAGCATGCTCTAACTGCAATGGATACAAGAGGTTCTCTTCATGCTACTAGATAACATATATAAGGCACAGCTGGCAGTCTTTTGTTTTCATAGCAGTCAAGATTTTGTTATATCTTCTACATAAGGAGTAGCGAAGATAGTGGGACATTAAACCACTCCATTGATTTTTAGGCAACATGCTGATGTCTGGAAGAATCTTACCCTGTTGTAAATGGAACAAGGAGCTGTAATGGAGAACAGCCTGTACCAAAGTTTAAAATGCAAAAAGACAAATAAAACAAAGTTCTTATTGTCCAATACAAACTAAGTAGAAAGAACCAAGACACACAAAATAATTACAAGAAATTAATGAGGTGCAAAACATTTAAATGAGGCAAACAAAGTGATGAGTCATATGGAAAGAAACAGAGATGTCCAGTTTCAGTATTTCAACAGTTTGACAGTTTCACAGCAAGAACAGGACCATTTAAGTGGATTTAATACATAAGTTTGCAATGAACAGGATCACAGATGCATTACATGTAAATAGACAAAATTGCACTAGTCGTGCAGGTCTTTTAGATGGTCTAGGAGAACTCTTAATCTGCTTTATGCTGCCTTTGAATTCATCTAACAAACATTCTTAGCCTTACGAACAGGTATTTTTAAGATATTGTTGAGAAATTTGCTATACTTATATATTCTGAGTACCAATACTTTTGAACAAGTAAACTTAGTATGCATTTTCTTGGCTTCAGAGTTTCATTTCAAAAGAAAGATTTGTGTCAAGGTAAGTTATAAGTAGAAAAACAGTTTTTTCCAACTGGAACAAAACTGAAGCTGTATGACATCAGGTAGCTCTCCAGATATTCACAGCTCTTTTGAGCACTTCTGAGATCTGTTTCTGCTGTCTGCTGTAGGAAAAACTTCCCTCTTGCTTTTATTTCTTGGCGGGGCAGGTGAGGGAAGAGGTGGTAGCCAGGGAAGAGACAGAAAGGTAAGGGAACACTCACAAATATTGCAAACCATTGCAGAGACAGAGCAAAAAAGGGAAAAACTGGCATTTGCCTTCAAGTAGATAGTTATTGATATTTTCTGAGGAGGCAAGACTCTTAACTCCATCTTTTAGGAACCTTTTCACAGTGGACACAGAAGGAGCTGCTTACAATCTGGGCCAGTACAGATCTAAACAGCACTATGAAGTACCTTTTGGAAAGTTATCACACATATAGGACAGGTACCAAAAAAGCTGCAGTCGGTAAGTCATAGGTATGAACTGAATACATCTGAATGCTGAACGGTGCTGAAACTACCACTGTGTTTGCCTGGCATATGGGAAATAACATCAACTTCAGTTTTCATCCAGTAAAATAGGCTTAATAGTGTATTGCTTGTAATCTCCAAAATATGTAAAGCAAGCTTGTCAGAGTCTCTTTGACAGGATCTTTTTTTTAATTAACCATCAGTGATTTGCATTAATTATAATGCAATATATTTTTTATACTTTACTTTACACTTACAGCTTTGTTTTTTCTGTTTTGCCTGAGATTTATCAGATTAACAGGTATTAGTAACTAAGCCATTATATTCACCTTTCTTTGTAGAAGATCTTAGATTAGCATTCTTTTGACTTCTGTAATTTCCTTGCTATTCCAAAAAAATTTAAGTGAAGAATACATAAGCATGGAAGAAGGAATGGTGAACAGTTTAATTTAAATTTGAGTGACACTGTTGGGTTTTTTTAAGCAGGCTTATCCAACAATGTGGGACAAATAAATTCCACTCTTTTTGGTAGCTTATATACACATAGTAAGACAAAAAGACTAGAAAATTGGTCACAGATGCCATCTGAAGATGAGAAGAATACAACAAAAGTTCCATAGAAATAAGTGGACATCATAAAAGGCTTGTACAAAAATTTCCCTTGAATATAAAAACTCTCTAGCCTATGTCTTCTCCCAGGAAGCCTAAGGAAGGAGTCAAAATTATTTCAGTTATTAGGTGAAGTATCTTTTCAAAAAGACACTTTAAGTAGTGAAAACTACAAATAATGATTTGGTTAACTACTTTCTTTTTGAAATGGGTTACTTGACGGAACACAATTTTAGCTCCCTCAAAGCACCTAGCAGAAAGTTTGCATGTTGAGATAAGTCTTATAACTGTAAATATGTACTTTTTATTCCGCTTCAGCTAGATGTGGAAGCATCAAGTACATCCTCTTCCAAACAATTGTGGAAATAGAAACTACTTGCCAAAACAGGTATTTTCATCAGAAAATTAGGGCTAAACCATACTTTCTGATAGATCCTACTGGATCTGCTCCAGCAAATGAAAGGTTTGAAGTATTACTCAGTGCAAGTAGCAGACTAGCTTTTGTCATTTTTAAAGTTATAAGAATTTTTTTTTTAAAAGAGTCTACCTGTAGAAAAAGCAGCAAAACGTGACAATCAGTGAGACCAGGCAATAAAGTTGCATATTTCACAGTTACTTTGCAGATTTTTCATGATTAAATGTCAGGATGAGACCTAGGCATTCCCATTCTCTGCACCCTCATTCCAGTTTCCATGGAAAGGATATGCACAAGTGCACAGTCCAAGAATGCTGTGGATTACCCAGGTCCACATGGTGAGGCACTCAGTTGGCACTTTAGAGCTTATTCCAGTCTTTGTTTATTCCTCTGGTGTTCAGAGACAAAAGGATTTTCAGAGGATGACAAAAGATCCTTCAGGAGTAACTAGTTATTGTCAGATTTAGCTGTGTGCAGATTTCCCAAGTGAAATCAAACAAATGACTACAGAAGCAAGAATTATGTTTTCATCAAGTTTGACATGAAGCTCTGGAAGCAATTACTGAATAGGGAAGGAGAAATACAGAAAGAAAGTAGCAAGTGTTCTACTTTGGTTAGGTTTTGAACAATCAAGCACTTAAAGGAAAAAAACTTGAATTCAACTGGTGAGACTTAGCCCTTTCAGTTAACAGACCAGCCAGCATTCAGCAAGGCCCTACATGCAAACTTCTTTATTTATAGAACCACATGGATACTGACTTCAACTCTGGCCCACTCTCAGATGTCATTCATGCCACCTCAAATAACCAACAATTCTGGTCAAAAGTGTCTAAAGCCATCCTCAAGGGTAGGAGTGAAGAGACCCTTTTTAGACTCAGCTGATTGTGAGCAGGTACATAATAGCCACTTCAAAATTTTTACTTTATCCCTAATAGGCTTCTTTTCTATCTTTCTTTATACTTGATCACTTGTAAACCTAAGACCCTGATTCAATGCTTTCAGTAGCTGAAAAGATTTGAAAAATCATCTTTTCTGATTCCCATTTTACATTAACTTCCCACAATTAATGCCTCTTTCTTTAGCTTCCTTTTAGCTTTCAAAGGCTGCTCCCACATGGAATAAACCCTTATGCTTTGCTATTTAATCCTACTGAATATTTTCATGCTTCTCTGAATACTTTTTCCTTTAGTGATACATCAGCTGGGTTAGATATGAACAGCCTTCAAGCCAAATATAAGATTTTGGCTTTCAGTGAGCTGGCTAGTTGGAGAGAATAGTAGAAACCTGTAAGAAAACACAACATAGAAGCATTTTTTCTTTAGCTTGTAAGAGGTCTTTATGCCCAAACTGTAAGATAGAAGCACCTAACTAATACCCAAATACATATAGATGCAGAAAAGAAAAAAGGAGAGGAAAAGTTCAGAATGGAGATGACCTTTACTTTGGGTTATTCAAATTTTCCTCTAACTAATCTTTGTAAAAGCAACTATTCCTTCACTCATATTGAGCTCACAGTTGTTAGTTCCACAGAGATGGCACTTCGTATGGAAGAAGAGAGAAAAAGTCAGCCACTGGACAAACAACTGACACGTCAACACTACTATGAGTATACAAATAAGTTTCTAGATCTTACGTTTTTGACTTATCCAGAAGGACATGCACTAGATCCACCCTCCTATTCTTCTGGTGACAATTAACTCCTATTAAGAATTTTCCAACCTGTCCACATCTATGTCCTTACTTACAAAAGGATCTCTTACAACAGAGGAGTCTTGGTGACAAAATAAAAGTCTAATATTTTGGCCATGGTTATCAGAATGTTAATTACATTATAAATCAGCACCATATAGGGATAATCCAGAAACTTAAGGTGCTAAATTAGGAGTTATCTTGGATTTTCACACCATTCACAAAAAAAAACCCACATGCAGAAAGCAAAACTACTGAAAGTATCTACATCTGTTACTATGAAAACCATGACACTTCAAAATATTTCTGCTTTCCTTAACAAGGCTTTCAAATATGCTCAAAAACAGAGATAAAGTAGAACACTTTACTGAAATTACTGCTCTATGAGCAGAGCAGAAATACTTTAGAAAGGGGGTTGGGAAAGTGAAATTTCTTCAACAAAACAAATGGCAGAGATGATTAAGTGTTCAAGAAGAATATCACAGAAACAACATTAGTTGAAAGACAGGTATCACAGGATGCAGGATGCATAGAAAGCTTCCACTGTTTTCAGCAGTTTGAACAGAGAAAAGCCAGACAGATTAACTAAAAATCTGGCCTGCTTCAACAGCAGCCACATCAAAGAGTCAGGTAAACTAAGAGGCTTCTAAAAGGAGAATTTATTTTCTATAAACATTCAAATCACCTAATGGGAAATGGCATCTAACCCACAACAATTCCAAGAATAGGTTTTGCTTTGTTCAGAAGAACAAGTTGGCATAAGTAAAAAATGTACAAATATCCTCAGCAACAGTTTAACAGTCATATATGAAACTATCCTAGTCCTCAGCAGAATTCAGGGACTGATCCTACTGATAGCCATTCCATACAAAAAAAACCCCACCCAAACTCAGAAACTCCATACTTGCCACTAAAATTCATAGAAGAAAAGAATTATGAAAGATGACACTGAAGAGCAGCCCTGAGAGTGTAATGAATCACTACTAAGCACAGAGACATAGGGAACTGCTCCTCTCAAGAAGAGCTGGTTAGAAGAGCTCACTTGCCAGAAACATGCTTGTACACCAAAATGAAGTGCTCAGATGCTGCCTTAGGCTCAAAAAATACACAATATACAGATTACAGAGTCTGGAAAGCAGAGGAAACTTGGGATGTTTTTGGCACTTCTTTTTTCTCCCACTGCAATAGGAAATAAAAGCAACATACCACCACAGGAAGATGGACATTCATTTGGACAGTGACCTTAGAACACTGCTAAAGTTTTCTTTCTATTCTGCCTTGTAGTTGGCTTAAGAAATCAGTTATTTACGGTTAGTCTCCAAATAAATGTTCAAGATAGTAGTTAAAAATATGGTGCTACCAAGAGGGACACAACTTTAAACTCAAAAATTTTACACTAAAAAATTCAGTAGAAAAATATACTTGCAAAACAAGTACTAGCACATGCCTTAGTCAGACCAAGAATAATAGAGGGGGATGGAGGAACAGAAATGCAAACTAAGAGTGGACTTAGAAGACCTAGAAAACTTACACAAAATATATTTGCATAGTGTGTTACCCCACTAGAAACGCTGCTTAACGAGCAGAACAGCAGTCTGTAACGGACGGTCTTCAAAAATTGCTTCTATGAGGCACAAAAGTGAAAGGAAAGAGAATTTTCTGCCTGGAAGGAAACAGCACAGCGCAGTGTGCTGCAGCAGTCATCAGAAATCAGTACCTTTTTCTGGCAACTTGCATAAGTAACTCCCTGATCTGCAGCCTTATTGGCTATACAATTGTGGGAAAAAAATGTTTAAATAACAGCTTTCATCCCATACTTCAAAATATTGTCAATGAAAATGGAAGTGCTGAAAAGAATTTTGGGAACTTCCATGATGAAAGGGGCCACATAAATAATACATTTCTCCAGTATCTGAGAAAAAGAGGGCAACAAAAATGTTTCTTCTTGCTCTTTGGTCTGTACAGCAATTCCCTATGTGTGCAGAGTGTACAGCTGAAAAGTATCTTCTAGAGTGACAATTAGCTAATGAATTATACCATGCAAAACACTTTCAATTCCTTCCTTAAATGCTAATGAAATAATTCCCATTATTAGCTAATATTAAAAGCCTACTGTTACATGAACATGTAACGAATACTAAAGTATCAGTGAGGAAGTGATATTACATGCTTAAATTTCTTATACAGTATCTGTGTTCCTCCCACTGCAGGCTATCATGTTAATCTTCTATAAATACCCATTCAAACTTTATCTGTCCTGGAGATGCTTTGTGCACGAGTTGGGGATGACTGAAGGCTTTGCACCTGTTTTTCACCATGTTACAGGGATTTTGCTTTTGTAAAACTGAAAAGAATACTGCCATTGCCCTGGTCAGGCCCAAGCAATACCACATTAGGTACAGACATAAAAATTAGACTTTAAAAGGACACATAGCAGTGGTGGCATTATTTTTGCATATTATCACTTAGAGTGAATGACACTAGCATCAATAAATTCTTACTATGATATAATATTATAGCTGCCATCAGTAAATCAACACCTGTAGTTCCTGCAGGCAAATAAAAACATAGGAAAAGGGAGGGGGAAAAAGTATTCCATAAAGCCTAAAGCTATTCAGAATAACTTAAGAGAACTCCCTATTCAGGGCAAATATTTTGCTTGGAAAAAGTTTTGGTGTTTGTAAACATTCTTAGCTTGTATATAAAACAAATATATGACAAAATGGGCTTATTTCACTGACAAAAAGCTGTAGTTCCCTTAGGCTTTAAAGGTACGTTGTAATCATTTTGATAAGTTATGTCTCTTTCTCAAGTCATACAGCCTCTATATTTATGCAGACTCCATTCACATCTCTTATCACACTTCGACTCCATGAGACCTTACAAATAAGAGTTACCTAAAATGCAGCAGTCTACTTTGGGGTTTGTGTGGTCTGATTTTGGAGGTTTTTAATATAAAGTGTTTCACACTATGCCTGCCTTTTAGAGCCTGAATTATTTTCACATGCTTCAATTCTTACATGCATTAATAAATCCTATTCACTTATTTTCTGTTTCCCATGACTGAGCTCAAAAAAATTGGCCCAACTCAGTAAAGTTGCCATTATCCAACTATTTCAAAACAAGAGTAACACAAAGCAAAGGAAGGGTTTATGACTGAATTTCTCTGTAAGGCTACACACTACAGTTTGTTCTTTCCTACATTTAAAACGCATTTTTGTTATCCAGCTATCAACTTTTCTGTCTCCTGTTAATGGCATCAGTACCTTAATGTCATGCAAACATATTGTTGTATTGATCCTACAATGAAAGGAACCTCATAGGGCCACGAGATCAGCCCAATTGAAACATAACTGGAAAAAATATGCATACTGAAAAAAATGCGAAAGAAATGTGACATAAATATAAAATCATTATACTACTAAATAGTTTCTAAATCCTGCACATCAGAAATAAATTTTCAGGAAGTATAAAAATAGTGTCAAAGAACCAATCAAACATGAAGTAGAGTCCATATGTACAGAAAGAGTACATACAGGAAGACGATTCTGTTCTTGAGGAAAAAGAATGTGACAGAAAATCTTGACTCCTGAGAAACTAAAAAGGAAACAATTGTTTAACATTACTCACATCATGTCAATTAAAAAGGCTCCCAATTAAACCATTATGCAACAAATTTTAAGGGAAAACAAAGAGACTTTCATCCTTACACTCCACATGCTCTGAATCATGCCAAAGAATACTGTGGAGCCTGCAAACAGAAATCAGATCAACCAAACACATGCAGCAAGGACATGATGTCGCCTGCAATTAAACATAATAGTGCAAACATTGCTTTATGCCCACGAACTCCTAATCAATGTTGAGCACCAAACACTGGGAGACTGTATCAAAAGATGATTACTCCACCTAATTTAGTCATTACTTCTCTAAGCATCCTTTATTGGAATCTTGCCAGCCATCTTATTTTAATAGCAGACTTACATTCTTACAAGCTACACTGTAATATACCACTAATAAACCACACCAGAGTTTTTTCACTGAACAAGAAGAGGTTTTTGCCCATCCTATAGCATTGTAACTGGTATCTGACAGTCACTGTTCTAGCATGAGCAACTATTTCTTTATTAGCAATACTAAATCAAATCAATCAATGCCATCTGTCATGTACCGCACGAAAAAAGTTTTCATATGTATTTCAGTAAGAAAAAAAAATCACAAAAAATCCAGAGCTACTCATACTACTAGTTATGAGGAACTTTTGCTAACTTGAATGAAACATCTTTTGTTCCTTTTTTTTTTGTTATATATTTTTTTCAATGTATAATACTGTTGTCTTGGAATCCACTATCATCATACAGATATCAAGAACTTTCTGTGCCTCAAGCGAGCACCTTGGGAAGGTTGAAAGTAGTTGAACCTGTTTAACCTGATTGCACTTTCAAATTTACATCTCAGCAAACTGACCCTTAACATCATGAATTTTTCTTGGTCTACCTGAGGATAGATGATTTCAAAGGAGAAATACATTTTTAACTTCCACTTTGACTGTGTTAGACAAAAAAAAAAAAATTCCGAGACAAATGTAGAGAGCTGTAGAGATCAGAAATATTAGGCAGAACTCTAGAAACTCTTTGAAAGTAAAACTGAGAATCCAAGTGACTCATGAGATTCAACAAAGAAAACAGGAATTGATGGAACATTTACTTACCTAAACTTAATTTAGTGAGTTTAGAAATTACTTTTCTATGACAAAAAGATACATATATACTAGGCAGCAGTCTTGGTCAAGGTTAACGTTCTGCAATTGTTTACTTTCCCTTGCTTTGAAGTGTGAAAGTGCTGTTGAGCTTGACCTGAAGGAATTCACTTCAGCTGAGCCCAAGGCTTACTAGTGTAGATAACTAGTAAGTCTTGTGTGCTCATGAGTTTTTTGTAGCTCTTGGGGTTGACTAGTTATCCAAAAGGCAGCAGGTATTTGCACAAACACCTTGTGAAGAATTCAATGTGAGCTCACCTGATAAGCATGTGATAAGCATCATAGATTTGACTCTTCTGTGGAGTTTACCTCTCTCCTACCTACTACTGACCGACAAGTTAAGTCAAGATGCTGAACAGGAATCAATTTAAGGCTTCTGCTGAAGTAATAATATCCTTTACCAACGTGATCCACAGTATTTTAAGTGAGGTTTCACATGTACTATAAACAGTATCATGGAAGAACCATTAATAAGCATCTGTGCTATTTTAAAACAACAGGTGGTGAGATCATTTCACCATAGTTATGTGCTCACCATATGTGTAAGTGGAAATACTGTAGGAGGTAGAAGGCAAATGAGTGAACAGTTAGCAAATATATATATTATATAATATATATAATTATATGGATATTTTAAGATCTATATTATCTCATTAAAGCTGCAGCACATTTCACGGGCTAGCTAACAGCTGCCAAGATAACTTTGATACACCTTTGAATCTTTTGGAACAGTCGCTAGAACAGAAATGTGACATAAAGAAGCAGTCAGAGTAAGAGAAACTAAGACTGTATGTTGGCATTAGACCTATTTGCCTATCACATCTGATGAATCATTGGGACATGAGTGCAGAAAGGAATCTGTAGAGACCAGGCAGTTGCCACAAAGGCAGGTTAAATTCCCCATGAGACCTGTAAACCCAAAGAACAGAGCAATGTAACCAATTTTTAAATTCATTTTAATAAAGATTAGAAAACAAATTGAATTCTGCTAGAGAGAACTACACCCCACCTGACATGGAAATTCTTCTACTGCAGCTCTTCCTCATAGTTGATGTTTTATACTTGGTTCAAATAGGGAAGAAGAACAGATACCCTGGAATTACTTTACAATCACAGAAATATGACCAGCTCAGAAATGCAGCATGTCTTCAGTATTTCAGGGAAGAAAAAACCCCACTATCATATCTTTTTGGTTCTACCATAAGAATTAAAGGAAAAAGAAATGTTTTGATCTGGCATTTGGCTGGGACACTTGCACCAACTGTTGTATAAGAGTCCATTTTGTGCTACTTTCTCCTCTGATATATTCTAAGATTGGAATATATACTGGAAATATACTGTTCTTGTACAATCATATCCTTTCTTTTATAATGTTGTCTTAATAAAGTAATTTTCTAAGAGTAGAAAATATGGAGGCTTTCTCAAAGCTAGTCTCAACACATCATGAAAGCAATACATATGAACAGATCCATGCTTGTGCTGCTGTTTACGTGCAGTCTCCTTCAAGCGAAAGGCTTCTAACAGCTTTCTTTTGCAAGAAGCATACATGAACTCTGCATTTCTATCTCCATATTTCATATTAAACTCAGGGACTCATTATTCAGGTTGTGAAGTGCTGACTTACTTGACTGTGTCAAATTCAAAATAAGAAGATTATCAATACCTGTCTTGTTGCCACCACTAAAATATTATAAATAGATAAAACTCTTAGTTCTCCTTAATGATTGCTACCTTTGCAGTTGAATGGGCACTCACATAAAGATCCTCCATTGACAGTTAGTCCAACATGAAATCCATTTGCATAGTAGGAGACAAAGTTTCAGTTTGTACCTGGCATTTATTTTTCAGGAATCATTTTTTCTCTCCCAGAAACACGAGCTATTGCACATGAAGGACATACATTTAGAAAGTGTGAATGCATTTCTTCTTCAAAATAAAAATGGTATTACTACTGTTGAAATACTCTTGATTGTTTGCATGTGCTAAAATACATAGTTTTAAGTTCATTGTGTAATATCTGTCCCCTTTTACCTGCTCAAGCCTTTTTAAAAAGAATTCTTAAATAGGAAAAAATAATCCAACTGAAAGCCTAGTAACAACATAAGTGAAAAATGGCCTGCTTGCTGTGAGACATGGTCATTTCAGTTAGTTCAAACAGCACGTGGTAACTTAATTTTTAAAATTCTCATAATAAAAGAAAATATATTTAACTGAAGTATTTCATCTCAGCCCTTGGAAAGGACCACAAGTAAAATCAAACCTATGCAACTTCAAGTGCATTCAAGGTCACTGGGTTTTCCAGTTTGTTCTACTAAGGAAACAAGCCTTTGGCAAACATACACGTCTGCTCCCCACTAATAAAACTGGGTAAATGAACCTGCTGGTTCAAAGGCTGACGGCAGTCTAGAAACCTCAAAGATAATTAAGCTCTTACAAATCTGAAGAACCAACCCAGATGAAGTATACCAAAATAGCAGAACCTCTGAGGAAAAGACAATTAAATCTTGGCTGCTACATAGTCTGGCTGGCAACAACCAGCTGGCCAACTAGGCTGTTCTTCCAGTCAGTGATGCTGTTGCCCCAGATCAAACACAATAAAGATGCTTTCCTTTGGTTGGCAGAAGTATGGAAGTTACAGTAACAGAAGGAACAAGAAGAGTCCTGGGAAAGAAATCTGTAGGAAGTGGATTTACATCAGTTACACGATTGAACGAAATTCACACTCATAATTAGATATACTTTTTCTTCTATGGACACATGTATTATTACCATTTGCCTTTAGAGTACACAAGATTAAAACAAAAGCAATTCAAGTTTGCAGTGGGATTCTTGATCAACCACTACTTCATCTCTGCTACAATACTGTTTTTTAAAAAAAAGTTTAATTAAGAGTCTTCAAATATTAGGCTTGCCAGGCAGCATGAAGAGCTAAATTTGCTGTGATAACACTGCATCAGCAAGTAGTCATATCACCCCATGCTTGCAACATTTCCATTAAGAAACTGACTTTATAATTGGGTGGGCTAATATGTTAAGCATCTGAACTCAGCTACATGGTTTCTTTTTCCAACCAAATGCAAGTAGAGAAGGAATCAGCCAAACATTGCAACTCTGAAACTGTCAGCCACGCTTAATTCTAGAAAGGAAAAAACAATAGAAATGTCCCAACCAATGCTTCAAAGTTTTTACAGGAACAAAATATATGATAAATGAAAGACACAGGTTTGACAAAATGATTTTTTTCTCTAGTTTGAAATACATACATTCCATGTGCCATGACATGCTTAAAGCAACAAGCCTATACAGGATCATAGTTAATGACAGTGCTTTGGAGAAAAGATTTGTCTGTTTGATTGATTTCTGACTCTGCAATTCATCACTTGCTCTTTGTTTCAGCCTTGTGAAGCCTCAGCTGTTTTCGTATACTCATTTTCTGTCTCCATAGCTGTAATTTGCCTTCTGCATACCCAGCAACAGTACTGACTGTATTAAAATATCTTCCCAGAAATAATGACAACAAATAGAGCAACTTCCTGTTACCTCCCGAAGTATTACTTGTGTCCCTCTAGCACCATGTCCAGAGGCTTCAACCACAACCAAGAATCCCACAACTGTCTGAGCTTCTCTGTGAATGATTGGGTAATAGGATCCTTGAAGATGAACACATAGGTAAATAGACATTGAATAAAGTAACCTTCAGCTTCCAGTAACCTGCTTCCTTTCTCATTAAGAACAGATTAATTCTCAATTCTTTACTTCCCAGAGACATAGAGATTGCTTCCATTTCCAAACCAGAAGAGCCATTAACCACTACATACCTGGAGTGCTTATTCTAATGAGCTGCCTCTGCATGCCAACCTCCCGTATTGCCAAAACTGCTTTTGGGCAAGTTTTCTTTTTTAAAGCAGAACAAAGTTTAAAAATAAAAACAAACCAAGTAACAAAAAAAAATCCAACCCAAAACAAACAAACAACAACAAAAAACCAACAACCCAACAAAAACCACCAGTGGTATCAGGTACAGAAATAGGTCAGGCAGATTTTTTTTCCCTTCTTCTCAATTCCAAGCCGCCATTCATTTGATATTAAGACCTATGTACGTACCACAACGGGCAATGTTAATAGCCAAGCTACAATATGCGTACATTCTTGTTTTTTTCCACTTTTACAGGTGATACGACAGAACAGCAACTCACTAATTCTTCCATTAACAAACAAATGCATTTGAATTTTGCTGCGGTTTTGTTTGTCGCGAACCTTGGGCTAGCTAATAAAAATGAATAAAGAGAAAAAAACCACACAAGTCTTCGAAGAAGACGACAGAATCCATTTTGGTGTAAGGGCAGGTCCCTCAACTTCTACACTCTTTAGTATCCTGTGAAGCGACTTCCAAATCCAGGAATGCGTGTGAGATGACATCTTTTTTTTTTGCTTCTGTTCCCCTGAAGCCTTTCTGCCCTAAGATGTCTTCCCCGTCACTTGAGGAACGCGCATCGGATTGAGGAGAGCCAGGGCAGCGCGGGCGCAGCGCCGCACCTGTCGCAGTTCTCCCGCTCTCGCCCCGTCCTGCGCTACGCCACAGACAGGCTGCCCCCGACACGGGCACGGAAAGCAGCCCGAGTGGGAGCTGGCACCCGGCCACCGCACATCCTGGCTATGGGAGATAAAACGCAACACTGTGGCACTTCAGAGAGGGTAACCTTGCCGCTTTTGGAGGGACCCACGGCAGAAGGGAGGAGAGGGAAAGAGAAGAAAACTACGAGCCGCAACACCGCTCCAGACGCTGCCGGGCTGGGCAGCCGGCAGAGCCGGCGCGGGGGCTCGCAGTGGCAGCGCCGCGTTCCTCCGGCCGGGCAGCGCCGCAGCCTTCGCCGCCCGCCCCTGCACCCGGCAACTCCCGCTCACCTTTCAGCGACCGGCTCAGCGCATCTTCCTCCCTCCGGCAGAGGCTGTTGGTGGCGGCCCAGAGTCTCCAGGCTCGGCGGGTACCCGGCGCTGTTCCTCCCTCAGCCGACAGCAGCTCCGCCTGTCACTTCACCCCCACATCCCGCCAGCGGCGGCGGCGGCGTCAGCTGCTACTCCTAAATTCACGGCGCTCCAGCGGCATGAAGTCATCTTCCCCGCCCCCTCCGCGGGCCGCCGCACTCCGCTCCCGCCGAGGAGGGGGAGACGGCCCCGCCGCCTGGCAGCCTGGGCCCCGTAGGGCCCTGCCGCTCCACCCGCACCGGCGGGGGCGCCGCTCCCGCGGGCACACCCGAGCCCGGCTACCCGGAAACCTGCGAGGGGCTGTACCGTCTCCCGGGTGCGGTCCCGGGGACCCTCCCCAGGCACGGCGGCGGCATGGGCCGCTCCGCTCCGCACCACCCGTGCCCTCCTGTGGGTCCCCTCCGCGGCCGCGGGCAGCACGGTGCTCCCGCCCCGCTGGTGGAGCTGCAGGCCCCGCTCGGAGCCCTGCTCCAAGCTCTGTGAAGGGCACCGCGTCATCGCCGCCCATCCGGCCGGCCGTACCCCGCTGAGCGGCGGGGAACGGGGGAGGGCAGCTCCCGCCTCGCTGCAAGGCCGGAGACAAGCTCCGAGGAGAGCTGTTTGCCTGGGTCTCGCCGTTTGAAGGAAAATGCGCTGTAATCCCTCGTGCTCGTGCCCAGGCTCCCTGGTCCCACTCTCTACTCCTTAGCGCTCAAGCGCTCCTCAGCTCGTGCCCCTAAAAAATGCAGCGCTCCCTGGGATGCAGGAGAGCTCCTCTGTCAGCGGCTTCTGCACTGTGCCTGAAAGGGGAGAACAGAGGACAGGCACTGTGCTGTGCTCAAGGTCACCTGGGCATGCTTCCCCATTACCAAGGATGCCCTGATATTTCTGAGGCCAATCAGTAGGCAGCATGTCTATTTTTTGTTACTTACGGAGTGCTGTGCACATAATGAGTGACTGACAGGCTTGCAAAGAAGGCTGGATTCCTATCACAGTTTGCAATCCCATGACCCATCCCATGTGCACGACAAGCACAGCTATGTTGGTACATAAATGACACGAAGCAGTCTAGTTTGGACTGATAATGCATGTCAACAGTGCATGACAGATGACTGTAGTCTGAGAACTCTTCATCTCTTACGAGGAGCAAGGCAGGGTAGTGTCCAGTCAAGAGAAGCCATGGTGGATGAGCTCCCAGAAAGAACAAACACGGAAGTTTCCCAGGTGCTTTGCCTGCTCAGTTGACCCAGTGGTCAAGTGGTGCCTCAGCAAGGTTTTGGGGTAGATTCATGCTGGAAATGTTGACGGTTTCGACTGTGGTAAGGTCTGAAACACGAAGACCTGTTTTAGTGGCCTGGGTATAGGTATGAAGATTGTAGTGGTAGAGGAAAACAGGAAAGAGAAATCTCATTTAGGTAAAGTTCTTAGTCTCTCAGATGAAATATAAAGACTCTGAATCTAAGTTCCCTTTTGGAAATCCATTGTGTTTATTTTTATAGTGGTTATGGTACAGCTTTTCACCTGTGCAGTTCTACAGTTGCTCTATTTTTGGCTGCTCCTGTTTACTCTCTGCCTTGAACCTCTTCTGTTGATTGGCATTGCAGATCTGAATATGCAGCACTGGCAGTATCTCAACAGTGATATTTAATCTCAGTTGACAGTGTGTTAGGTTAGGTGATTAAAGGCTCATCTGCACATGCACAGAGGAGTTTAGGGGCACTCAGGCAGGTGGGGGAGCCAGGTCAGGCAAAGGGAGACCATGCCAAGCCCCTCCCAGGGAAGCCTCAGCTCCCATGGAGTTGGGGGACACACCCAGCTGTAAACCAAAAATTTCTATGAGGGTGATACTGCCTATGGCTACATGACACATTATGGGATGGATAATAGAGCATTTTGGGATGTTTAGGGCAAGAACCAAAGACAGGAAAAGGAAGGGATCAAGGTGATATGGGAACGAGCAAGTGTGAGAAAATAGAGGGATGAGGAGGTAAATAGGGCTAGTCTGGTGTAAACAAACTGCTGGTCAGTCTGTTTGTTGTCTGCTCATGCCCTTGTAAGGGACGGTCCAAAAATCCTTCATCTGCCTCATGACTGTTGCCAAGGACACAGAGACGGAGAACCTTGGAGGGACAGGGGGCTCTGAAACCCCAAGGACTACCAAAACCTTGAAACCCCAACACAGGATTTTCTGGCCTGGCTGAGGTGGGATGTTTCGCCAAGTTCTGTCTGCAGGAGAGCTCGCCGGACAGAAGACTGGTATGCATTCCCATGGGAACCTCATGCAGAAACAATGGATGGTCACGGTGGAATTCACCTGCTGTGAACTGCTTATCCTGTAGCTGTTTTCTCTTTCTACAGAACATCGTATGATTTCTCCTTGCCTTTTTGGCCAGATGCCCCTGGCTTTGAAAAATACTATAAAATCCCAAAGGACAGAGACCCACTTTGTGTACACCCCACGGGAAGATGTGTCTGTTGGTCAGCGTGTGCCACGAGGATATCATCCTTCTTGTTGGTAGCTATGTCCCAGTCCTTGCTTTCTTTTCTCTCTCTCTGTCTTTGCCTCTATTGCATATCGCGTTGAGTACACTCAATAAAAGTGTGCTGCTGTTGAAAAGTAAACTGTTGTCCCTCTACTGTGTCTTTGTGCTCTGGGGTCACGAACCATCATGACCCCGCATGTATCAGCAGATGGTGACAGCCCTGCACCTTATCAGTGCAGTCTCTCCTAGACTAGGTTCTATTTCTAAATCATACTGTGTGAGAGGTCTCCCTCCACTATATGTGTGTCTCTGCATGGGTGTAAGTGCCAGCAGCAAGAGTCACACCTCAGGCTACAGGGACTCATGCCAGAGAGTGTTTGATTGAGTGTTTCTGTCTATGTTGATCTGCTTATTTATATATATATGTATTTGTGTGTACATAGTTTCTGTGTGTGTATGCCTGTTAGGAATATATGTTCAGACTTGCTACTGACTAGGCCTAGAGAAATGTTGCTGTGGCAGCATCTCTTCTATTGAGCTATATGGTTCAGCAACTCATAACACAATTCACTAGATGATTAGCATACTAGAAAATCCTACCTCTGTGCAAAAGCAGGAATGAATATTATTTAAATTTTATTATTGCTTTGGTGGATGTAAATTTCAGAGTCAAGAGAAGCAAATGCTCTTGGCCCAAGGGTTTTAATTAGTATTATTCAATATACATGATTGCAAGAACAAGGTAATGAGTGAGGCACCTATAGGATTTTATTTTAGTAGAAAAAACCTATAGATATTAATCATTTAGCAACATTCAAAAAGCCTGTTTTACTCAGAGGATATAATCTTTGATTTATCAATCGTGGGTTCAATCAGTTTAAAATGAATGACAATATAAATGGATTGAAATCTAAGCATTTCAGCTTTTAAAAGTATGCTGTAGGAAAAATAAAAGGAAATAGTGAGATCTCTTGAATATCTATATATGGGGAGAGTCTGGAAATGTCTTTAGTAAGTGAGAACATTGTATAAGGAAGACTGCTTATTTGCAAAGGGAGTTACTTCAAACAGGATAACAGAAGTAGCAGGAAGAGAAAGTTGTGTCTAAGAGGTTAGAAACAGCAAGGATGAGGTGAGATTTGCCAACATTCAAATTCAATTAGATTATTAAAATAAGTAATAAACAGCAAAAGGCTCATCATGTAAAAATGTAAAGAAATCCTGAAATGAAGCAATTGAGCTTTTTTTTTAGTGACGGAAGGGTGAAAAATCAAGGCTCTCTTACACAAACTGAGTAGTGACTTTCCTGATAATTGCTGACTGGAATAAAAGGTGAAGCAAAAGAAAAACAATGAAGGGGAACAAATGATTATATACAAATGGTTGTTACTGTTTTCACAGGGAAATTAAAATCAAGAGTGTGTTCAAGTTAGAGGAGTAAAGCTCCATCTAAATTTGTGAAGTCAGAGATGCTGCCCCATTCCTGGAGATTGTCAAGCAGTACCTGTACTTATGAAATGAAAAGAAACCTAGGAATTTAAAGTTACGTTGCTGTCTTGGGTTAGGTAACAAAAAAAGAGTATATTCTATTTCATCTGTTGAAAGCAGTTATTTCTTTATCTCTTGTCACTCCAGGGAGGAGGGGGGCAGATGCCTTCTGATAATGGGCCAGCTGTTAAAACCAGGTGTGGCAGTGTTTCTTATCTCTTTCACCACTGTCCATCCTCCAGGGAGATATCTTCTGCTAATGGGCCATTAAGGCTCACCAGCGACATTACACATTACATCATCCCATTGTGAGGTGCTCCACCCAGTGTGGTGAGGCCAACTATTCCTACCTGGATGAAAACTGAGACTCAGGAACAGCTGGCGTTCCAGGAATCCAGCCTTTCCACTGAGCTCCAGGAGGAAGACCAGACCCATCTTGTCACCACTGGACTTTTTGTTTTTCTATTCCATCATCTCTACTCCATGGAACCACGTCTGTTACTCCAGGAGGATTTATTTAGGCTGCTTCCAACACCCTGACCAACAGGGTCTCAGGTCGTATTGACCCAGTGAGGGTTTACCAGGACTTTTTGTTTGCTTGCTTGCTTGTTTTTTTGTACTACCACATTTGTATTCCTTTTTCCTTTTTTTTTTTATCTCTAGTAAAGAAGTGTTACTCCTATTCCCATATCTTTGCCTGAAAGCCCGTAATTGCAAAATTATAATAATTTGGAGGGAAGGGGGTTTACATTCTCCATTCCAAGGGAAGCTCTAGCTTTTCCCTGGCAGACAATTGTCTTTAAAAACCAAGACAATTGCCTAGTTGATGATAGCATGCAATACCACAGCCAGGAGTACAAGAACATAAGAAGAGACAAGGACCACTGTGCACAGGGTTCTTTAAAGTTTATACTCCTGAAACTAGAAAGAATTAGTTGTACTGATTATAAAAAAGAACTCTGATCTCCCATCCACTTTTTTTTTTTTATTTTTTGGCATAAATAGCCTACTTCTTATGGACCTGCTTATGTGGCAATTATTTATGGTATTTTCATGTCTTCAAAAATTCAGATTCTTTGGGAGTCTCTGCAGTGCGAGCCAATGTGCTGCTTCCTGAAGAGCAATAAGTAATTCTGTTATAACCAGTTTATTTGTCAGTTTGCCATAAGCTTTGGTTTTCTTTTTAATATTAAACTGAGTACTAATGTCCACTTTAATAACATGATATCCACAGTCTGGATATCCTCAGACTGCATTTAGATGAAAGCAAGACAATGGATAAACAGTTCTTACAAATTTCTACCAATTTTTTTAACAGATGTGGGCAAAAATTTTGCATAAACATTAAGAAAATGGCTGAAAAAACCAGTTGTCACATGGCAACAGCAGTTCAGTTTAACATACTGAGCATTATTTTATGGTTCCCATGGAGAATATAGTAGAGTACAGAAGAGTACAGTAGAGTACAGTAAAATTCCTATGGGATATCAAAACAGTCTAACTCATATTGAAATACAACGTAGGAGTGTACCATAAGAACCCTTAGTTACACCCCTTAATAAGTTAATATCCAGCTGACCCATCTGGTACTGTTTATTTGAAATAATTTCAGGTCCCACAAATAAAAGTATGCACAAAATAAAAATTGCTATAGAGTTTTTTACTGAGAAAACACAATATTTAAAAATCTTGATATTGGAAGTATTATTTATGCAGATATTTTTTTAAAAGCAAATAGATTAAGTGTTTTTCCATGACCACTGTTTCACTTTCTTACTCTTCCTTTCTTTCTTTATTTTCTTTCCTTTCCATTATAGCTTTATAAGCTGTTCAGTAAATTAGGTATGTTAACACATTTTGTTCAATTGGTTGAGGTGTAATATATATGCCAGAAACAGTGACTCAAAAGTACTATGATGAAGAAGAACATTGCAAGATGATCTGCCATGTTGACAATACTTAAATAGACTTCTTTATAACTGAACCATTATCAAGAAAACATTTTTAAAGTAGTGATATATTTCTGCAACCATTTCCAAACCATTTGGAAGGGAATAATTTTTAAAGTAAATTCTGGTTGATCACTTAACAACAAACAAAAGAATATGAATTAAAAAGCATTCAGTATATTGTTTCCTAATCTTCAGCAACAGGAAATCTGAAGTAATGTGATCTGGTTGTACATAGTTTAGGGTAACCAAACTCTTGATGCAGATAGTCTCTGCCAGTTTCTCAGTATTCTCCTCTTAATGCTAGTTGCTTATTTTCCTAGACTGGGATACTAAAATTTTCAAGGCAGGGACTGTCAAAGATTCAGTTTGTACAACATTGTTAGGTATGGGCAAAATGCATTGAAAATAATTTATGACACAATACTATGAACTTTTGACTTGGATACACAGGACTCAGCTGAACTCTAAGTTGCAAGTAATTTCAGCTGAAAGTAATGGTAGTTGTGTGTGTACAGGGACAGAGCCTGACCCTTAGCCTCCCTGATGTCAGTAGGAACAGGTGTGTTCTCCTTTCTTTTCCCTTGGGGCTTCCAGCATTGTCTTATTACAAAGGAGTCTGACTTTCTTGATGCTTTAAATTGGAACCTGCTTTGGTTTTCTCGTTTTCCACTGTCAGCTTCATTGCTTGCTTACATGTTTTCTAAAGTTGGTAGGAATAATAGTCCCATCATTGCGTTTTCTATGCTTAAAAATACATTATTAGAATTGTAATATAAAGCATCCTTCCAAATGGGAAAAATAACTTATAACAATATAATGTTGCTATAATGTGTATGCCATAAGGGGAGAAATTAAAACATTAAGCAATCTCAATTCTGGCATTAGCCACAATGAGTTCTTGACTTGTCAGCTTCACATTTTTCACAAAGTAGTATGTGAAATCTGTTCTTTTTTAGAGAAAAAAAAATACTCTCATGACAATTCTGATACCTACATAGGTCTTCAGTATTTTTACTTATTTGAATGGATATCTAGGGACCTGGTGTAAAGTTGTCCCTGCCCATGGCAGGGGGTTTGGATTAGGTGATCTATAAAGGTCTATTCCAACCCAAAGAATTCTATGATTCTATGATATTAAAGTGCAATGTAGTACTTTAACTTTTGCTTCCATTACTGTTTATCAACTGTACAAAACCAAAAATGAGACAATCCTGACATCTGTTGTTAATGCCCTCTTCTAACTCTGTCTTTGCATGCTACTGGATCTTCAACCTAATTCCCATTTGCAGGTTTCTTAAACCAGCCTATTTCTTTGACTGTCATTAATACAAATTTTAAATTCTTTAAAGTTTTAATCTTAATTTCAGATTTCTTCTCTTACACCTATTTGTTTTAGTGGAGCAACCCATTTAAGATGAGTCAGTGAATCCAGATGCTTATTGTTATGTAAAAGCCTTTAAAAAGAGATTTATCCAAATGATTGTCTTCTCTTCATTTGCTATGCAGCAGAGAGCCTCTTGCAACACAGATCTTTAATTAAAAAAAAATAAAAATAAGAAAAAGATTGCTACCAAAATTTGCAGTGCATAGCAAGGAAGAGAGAAGCAAAGACCATGAGAGCTGCCAAAACTCAATGTCTTTGCAGATGCAGAAAATTTGACAGCAGAAACGTGTCACAGTGTTTCTGTATTTCTTTGATTATGATCGACTACTAAAACAATAAAAGCCAGCCAAGAAACATGAGAATCCTGTCCATCTGACCAGAGAAAATACATATTTTCCTAATTCGAGATCTAGCACAACCCATTTCTCGGTAACGTCTCAGCACCCCTAAAACTTTGCCTAAAGCAATTTCTAAAACTGAAGACTGCCTGTTTTCATTTTGTATATTAGGTTTGCTTCCCATTTCCCTTTCTGTGTCCCATTCTGTTTAGTATTCTTGGGCAAAAAATTCAATTCAGAATTAAATAAATAACCCAACAATTCTGGATGGTAACTAATCTTAGTTTTCTAAATAAAAGAAGCTTTTGGGTTGCTTGCAGTTTTCTAAATGTTGGTGAGTAGGTGGCATTTAAACATATCCAGTTCTCCTGGTTTTCAAGGCATTTACAGTTAGCAGTTGTTTCTTTGGGTACTATCTTTTGAAACTTTTGATTAGGTCCCTCCTCCTGCCTTTTCTTGTACAAGTATAATTCTTCCTGACTTTAGTGCAGTCAGGACAGAATCAGACATTTGGAGTTCAAATTGATAGTCATCATTAGGAAAATATATTCATTAGGAATATATTTTATCAGTTAAGACAGCTGCCTGTTTCCTGAGAAATCTTTTCTCAGTTGTAAGGTATGTCTATTTTGTGATATTTTTTCCTTCCTTACAGACTAAAAAGAAAAAAATTCATTAATAATTGATGTGTCAAAAGTTGTTTGGTGGTTTTGCTAAAGCAGTCGGGGTGTTGGGTCTTTCTGCTTAAAAATAATTATTCCTCAAACCAAGTACTTTAGTGATTTTGTATCGATGGTAGTGAATATTCTTTTCCAAAACATAATTGTATAAAAATTAATTGACTTGTAATTTGTTTAGCTTTAATTTTGTTCTTTAATTTCTGAGTGTGTGTTATAAAATTCTGTAACTGCTCTTTGTGCCCGCCCACTCACAAGCTTGATGCCTATATAGGAATCTCACTTTCAAGTCACTCTTCTGTTATGATTGTGGATTTCTTTGAGTCTGTTTATGTTCCTAGAACTGTAGCATTGTGTTTTCTACTGCCTCCCCCCCCCTCCCCTCCCCCCTTTCTCCTTCCCGGGCTCCACACACACGGGGTCTCCCGAGCCCCTGCAAAATGCAAGGCAGATCTACCCAGGAAATTGGTTATCTTGGGAAAAGCCACGCCCCTCCCCAAAAGGGATTTGACCCCTAGAATGCCTGTCTATCCTCACCCAGCAACTTTGCCCTCCCCCTTCCCCAGGTAAAAGCAGCATGCTTGCCATGTGCTCCTGGTTCTGTAACTGTGCTTCCCATGGATACAAGACTTCTTCAAGATGGAATAAAAGCTTTTTGGAAGCCATTACAGATCCAGGTTTTGTCTCTGCTGTTTGTCAAAGCCTTCTGCTAAAAGCCACTCTAGACTTGCTCTGCTCCTGACTCTGTTCCTGCTCTGGAGGACCAGCCTGTTTGTCCGAATCTCTCTGCTCACGGTAGAAAAGTTACAGTTGCCACTGCGGGGCCTAGCAACCCTGTTAGAGGCAACAGTAACATTTTTTATAGAACAAACTGTGTCAGACATGAAACAAAAGAAACAATAGTCTTTTGGAGATTACTTTCTCAACAATAGGTTAGTGGGATATTGTTTTGTGTTATGAGGGTGAAAAACAGATGCTGGTAAAGTAGCACGTTTCAGCACAGGTTGCATGGAAGGTTCAACTGTCACATAATTCTTCTGGAAGGATATTTTTTCCCAGTCAAGAAAGAAAGGATTACCAAGGAACAATTTGTGAGATGAAGTAGGTGTTTTAATGAGCTCAGATATTATTATTGTGATAAGCAGGGGAATGAAATGGTACTAGCAGTGGAAATTTGACATTTTATAACGTGTGGAATTTCATTGTACTTGTAGAGCTGTGAACACTCAGATAAAATTGTATGAAATGGGTCTCGGATGCACAGGCAATATCTTCCAGAGGTAATATCTGTTGTGGGTAAATTAAGTTGAATGGGATAGTTGTGGTTTGTTGTTTGAGCTGGGTTTGTGTTTGGAGTTTGGGTTTTTCACTTTGTAATGAGTGACCACTGGGGGGTGGAGCTGAGAGGTGATAGCATGAGGGACCTTTGGCCGAAGGAGTGACATCACGGAGGAACTGGATTGGCGCACTGGATTAGCAGCCAATCACTCAACAGCAATTGGACAGAAATGCGCCATCAAGTTGGACGAATCAGGAACCAATTAGATGGGAACCAATTAGAAGATAGACGATTTGGATCCACCTGGAGGCTATAAAAGGACTCCCCCGGGGAGAGGTGGAGTCCTCTGGAGGTACTTGAGACCAAAGGAGCACGCAGCATGCATCCTGTCCTTTTTTTAAAGTCTGCTCTGTCACTGGGGACCTTGGGCTTATCCCAGGTCCCTGTTTCCAATTGTTGTTCTCTTCAATAAAAAACCAAAACAAAACAGTTAACCTAATCACGGTGACTGGCTCCTTTGTAACAATTTCAAATTGCAGTGGAGCAGGAGAGCATGCTCCATCTGAGAAGTGCTGTTGGACAGTGTATGTTAGCTATCTCAAGGCAATAAAAGATTAATTAAGTGGATAAATAGCCGACTAGCACAGACTTGTAACTTTCAATTTGTAGGCCAAATATATATGTATATATATTTCTAATCTGATCTCTGATGCTGATGCCCAAAGTTATAGTTTTATTCACTTCAGTTTTATGAGCAACCACAATTTTCATCATCCTTTGCATGTAGAACCACAGATGTAGGAATGCACAGAAATTCATGCTGCAATCAAAGTTGTGGGATAGAAAGTTAATTGTTGTAACAGTGTTATGACTTTGTACAGGCAGGGCATGAGGCAAAGCTGAAAAAAAAGGATATTGTGGTAATTCATAAGAACATAAATGAGATTTTTGGTTGCATAGCAAAATAAAAAAAAAAGAAACCCCACGCATATTCTAGAAATATTTTGAAGACAGACCATGGATGAAATAAAATATGAAAGGATAACAGAAGAAGAGTAAGGACAGAACTCTGAGAAGGCAAAGACAGGAGCTAAGAAAGCTACTTTGTAGGCCACCCTGAAAGAAGTGGGAAGAGACCAAGGATGCTGTTTCAGACAAATGAAGAAAGGACAAGATTCCACAGCCAACAAGTTAAAAATCAGTGGGAAGCAGGAAGTACTCTGGGTTCTGAGATTTTGGTAGAACGGTGGTAGGAAAGAGCAGAAGCTTGTTTTTTCTTGCTTTTCCCTTCCTTCCTCCCATAAAAATTCCCTTCCTTTGGTTTCTTAATACAGCTACTGCATAAGTCAATAATACTGTTCATTTTTTAGTTTTCTCTAGAATATGAGTTTTCAGGGATTTAGTGGATATAATGCTCCATACTGCAGGGCTTTTCAGCTGAAAGTTGTCCTTAGATGGGGAATAGACTCTCCATTTTTACAGTTGTTTTATTTCAAATGTCTCTGAGAGACTTTGGATTATGATCTTCCATTTAATGATTGTAGAAAACATTTTTAAAGTGAAAACTACATCCAAAATTTAATATACCTTTGTAGTATGGGCTTGGTGATACTTAATTATGAAATGTCAAATATAATTGTCAGGCAATGAGACATTAAAGAAAATACTTTTACAAACAGCCACAGCAACATTTCTGTGCCTTAAGTGTTTTATGATGGTTATCTGTGAATGCTATCTGCGCAGATAATGTCCTTTTGTTAATTTTGCAGCTATGAGAATCTTCATTAAGCTAGCTGATTAATTGTAGTTTTTATCTTGGAAAAGACAAAGTTAATAGACTTGTCTATCAGCTTGTTTGTTTATAGATTTGTCATTATTGCTGCATCATCATTGAGAAGGAACTCTGCTGGGCAAGCTGTGAGATACTGTCTAGAACTCTGAGTAGGCAGTGTGACTAGCGGATGTATAGAAACAAAATGAGTACTTTCATTCCCTAGTATGCAATAAAGTTCTCAAAGGAAGTCTGGACCCACAATATTTTGGATGTTGAACATACACATAATGATAAAAATTACACCCATGTCACCTAAATTCTGCCTTGCCTCGATTCTCAGTACTTAAATTTAGCTGAAGTCCAAGTTGGAGTGGCTCTCCAGAGAATAGTTATTCTCTTTGTCCTTAAAATTACTTGTATACCTAAAATTCGAGTATGGATATACTGAGGAAAACCCCTGATTGAGCATAGAAATCCTTGCCTTTTGCCTAAGCCCTATGCAGTCTACAGTTTGTGCCTGCTTACTTAAGCCCTAGAGTAATTCTGCCTTGCAGCCTGGAGAGCAGTTAACTGGTGCTGACAGCAGTGGCGTCACTAAAAAGCGTGGCATGGTCCTCACCTTATGCAGTTCTGCGAAGGGATTAGTGTGGTGTATATAGAGGTGTATATCTCAGATATCATATAATCTGAATCATTAATTCACAAAGGAATAGAAGAAAGAGAAAAGGAATCTTTAATTTCTGCTTTACAAATGCAGAAATGGAGCACATTAAAATTTGAGCAAGGTTTGGAATCTGCTGAAAAGGTCTGTTTCAGCTTGCCATTCTGTGTAGGTATGATGTTTGCATGTCAATTTAAAGCTTTTCTTAATGTTTTCTCAAAGCTTCACCAAATAGAAAATAATGACAGTGCCAAAATTTATCCATGTGTGCCTGTCCCTGTCAGGCCACTATTGACTTTTCATTATTCTAGTTCTAAATTGAATACAGCCTCAGGGAAGGAAATATTTATGTAAGAGGGTGACAGTGAAAGAATCTGTCCTAATCCTGCATGTGAAAAACAAGCCTTGGAACCAGCTATTTAAATGTAGCCATTCTTCCCCTTCAAGAGACGTTTTTCCCTGCAAGCTACCAGCGAGCTTTATAGTGTTTTTCCTTTGCCACAGAATAAGTTTGCATGAGGAAACTAAAACTTAGCAAGTAAAAGAAGTCTTGATAGAATTAATGTTATGCAGTATTTGTGTGCTTGTATAGGTGAAAAATTTGTAAAGCATATTTGTGTAGGGAGTATTCCCTCACAAAGTTATTACTCCTATGTTGCTGGGTTTCTCTTCTACCATTTATCTATTTATTTACTATTTGGAGAAAAAGTCTTTTGAAGAGAGTGTTTATACTGATTTTATAGGGAAGTCCTAGCCTCTTTTGATGATGCCAATAACATGTAATAAAGAGACTCAGAAGACTGGTAATTTTTAGGCTATTTTGCATTAATTTATCATGTGTCATATTTAATAAGCATAATTTCATTGATGTTTGATATCCCAAATTATGCTGATATGAAGCAGCACAACATTTGAGACCTCTCACCGGTTCTAGAATAGGTGCTGCTGGATGTGGTTATTCAAATCTACATTATGTGAAGGAACATCATGGAAGAATTGTTTAATTACAAAGATTACTGAAAATCGTCCAGCTGACTATTAAAATTCAGAAATACAGCTTGCGCACCTTATCACACAAAAGCTAAGTTCATCACTTATTCAGCATTCTTTGAGTCTAACAATGTCATGGGAAAACAAAGGCATATTTTTTCTCCTAGAATGGACTGGGCAGCTCTGTTTCTTGCCTCCCTTGTTTGATTTACAATACATGTATTGTCTGAACACTTTGCATGAATATTTTTTGCAGTGGATGCCTTGTCTGTCTTGGACCTGTCTAGATCCAATGCTTTAATATTCTGAAGCTTTTATATGCATTGGAATCTGTATTTTATTGGCAATCTTCATATCTAAGCCTCAGGAGAAGGAGCAAAATAATTGTGAAAACCAGAACTTGTTGTCTGGGAGTAACATACACTATAAATTCATGCTTACATACATACACACACACACACACACACAAATATCTATGTAATGCAGGGTATGAATTTTATGGATAAAGATTTTTTTTCCCCCTTGGGACATCTAGTAAAGTAAGAAAAGCTGCATTATCCATCTGTTTAAAAAAAGGAAAAAGCCTAACTTGCAAATAAAGTATCAAGAGAGGTCATAATTATGGGAATAACGAAAAGATTTTTAGTAATGATCAAATTATATTTAAATAGTAATTAATTGATGATTTAATGAAAAATGGTTTAAAGAAATTAAAGAAATGGTTTAATGTTCATTAAACTGTGATGTAAAATTAATTGAGAATTATTTAAATGCTCATTGAAATGATAGTTTAGATGGTGATTAGACATTGATTTAAGCAACAGTTTAGACAGTAGTGAAACACTGCTACTTGCCACACTTCTAATAATTAAGCTACAGCTGGATATATGTAAATGACTTTAGCATACAATATATTTCAGGCCTAATGTTAAGTATTACTTACCTTGGTTTAGGTATCAGATGCTGGGACCTTGAGGAATAACCTTGAGCAGTGGCCCTGCTCATGGAAAGATGAGATGGCTGCTGTGCAGCAGGTGGTGCAGGAGAATGCAGTGGCCTTGGGTGTTTGTTTAAACCACATTTTTAGCGTGAAGTGCTTGACTTGCACCCTCCCTTGGTGTAGGCACAGCAGCGTGGCTGTAGCAGTTTTAGTTCTGTCCAGCCCCAGCTTGTGCTCCTAATGAGACATGGCCTGGGCTCCTTTGTTCATGATAAGATGCAGCCCAGCATGGAAATCGCAGGCTGCCCAGCAGGGCTGGTTCCAGTCCAGGCCCATCGATTCCTGGTGCTTGAGCCGCAGTGCTCTTCACCCCTGCGGGGAGGCTGTGTTCATCACACCAACTTGACCTTTAGAGAACACAATGAGAGCCAGCAGCAAAAAGAATGAGGAAAGAGGCTGTGGGATCTTCTTCTCTGGAGTTACTAAAACTTGCCTGACTATGCTTTGGCAGGGATTTGTAACCAGATAACCTCCAGAATTCTCTTTCTACCCCAGCCATTCTGTGATTTTGTGAGTTTTGACTCCTCTAGAAATGCCTATTATGAGCACAGCAAAACATTTTGTATGCACTTTGGGTTTAATTCCTTCTTCCTTTTTTCCCCCTGTAAGTTGAAAAACTAGAATGCCATGCATAAATTTAACCTTTTTAAAGACTGTATGAAAGCAAGCTAGAGAAAGAATACAGCTGGCCTAACAATGCAAGAATGCTGGGGGTTTCCTAAAAGATCAGGTTATGTCTTGTCCTAGGTCTCAAACACAAAGAACTATTTTTTTATCCAAGTCATTTAAATTTGCAAGCAAAGTAAATTTGTCAACCCACATTGACAACTTACTGAACAAAGTTAAATTCTTGGCTAGCATGAACGTGAGAGAATACAAAAAAAAAAAAAAAAGAAAAAAGAAAACAAAAAACCCCAAAACAAATTCAAAGCTGATTTCCAATTCAGAAAATAGATTCTGTGGCAAAAAGAAGCAAAGATCAAATGTGGAATCCGTAAAAATTGTGCTGCCAAAATCACACCAGTCAACATGAAATCATCCAGTACTTATGTCTGCAATGAGTAGTGTAACTACAAAGGATTGCTCCAACTGCAAGAGTCAGT
Organism: Acrocephalus scirpaceus scirpaceus; assembly: GCA_910950805.1. Classification (NCBI taxonomy): domain Eukaryota; kingdom Metazoa; phylum Chordata; class Aves; order Passeriformes; family Sylviidae; genus Acrocephalus; species Acrocephalus scirpaceus. Next base: position 30,272,828 of record OU383773.1, read on the forward strand.
AGAATATATAATTATACCATACACAAAAGAGAATCCTCCAGCTCAGAAGAGACCATGGAAACAATAACATCAGTACAGCAAAATTTTGAGTCACTCCTGGTCAATTATTGATGCATATATTTGCAAACTATACTCACCAGTTATATATCTTGCACCATCTTTAATAATAGTTAATCTGTTGATAAAATTTATCAACAGATTGTCTAAATGCATGTGGTATTTTCTAATATATACCATGTGAAAATTATAGAAAACACAGTCAAACTTAATTAATGTGGAAAAGTGATGCTAAAACATCCTTAGTAGTTAGCTCGCAAATGTACTAAATAAAAATTTATAAATGTTGTAAAACTAATTGCCACGGTATTAATTGTTTTTATTTATTAAGTAACAAGAAAGACATTAATTCTTTTGTGGTGAAACATATCCTCATATACTAATTTTACTTTTATGCTTCTGGCCTATATGCCTGTGTGTTTGTAACAGGAAGTATAAAACATTTAGTTGGACTCTCCAAACCTTGGCTGCTATTTGATTATAATTTTTGCAAAGAGATTTATCGAGAGCAATGTAGTTGATTTGCTGTGAAAATGCTGTTTGCACAAGGTGTAGCTGTTGGAATTCACCCACAATCCAGTTCTTGCTCTCAGAAGCTGACAATTGTTTTCAGGAACTGAATTTTTTTTAATGCAGAAACTAATGGATTGATGTGATATTCTGCAGCCTTTAGTATTCAAAGAAGGAGTGTTAAAGTGGAAAAATTAGAATATACCCAAGATAATGTCAGAAACAAGAAAAAGTGCCTATTTGTGCAAAAACCCAAAAGCACTCGGCAAGGTCTAAGCCTATATTGACATTTTAAGCTCTTTTTATTATCAACAATTCTGTTGAAAAATGCAAGTCTGAACCCCTCTTCACTGTTATAGAGAAGTATATGAGATTATACTTTTGTAACTTTCTCAAAGATCGAGAAATGTAGAATTCATAGTATGTGTTGTGACATCAAATGAACCATGATATTAAAGCAGCTTTTAGAGGCCTACTGGTTTCCTGTTCTAATGTATTTCAAAACTCACCTCCCAAGAATATTTAGTATATAAATATATAGTTGAAGTTAGTTTGACATTCAACCTAAACAGAATTAATATTTAGTGGGATTCTCCAGTCTTCTGAAGACTGTTTACTTGAGATAGAAAAATTACTAATTTCCTTATTTTCATACTTTGTTGACTCTCAATTAAAATGTTCTTTATGCAAACAATCTATAGTAAGTCTTCTGTCAGACTCTAACCTTATAATAATTTGGTAACAGTTTTGTGAGAAGTAAAATGGTTACTTTATACTGGAGTTTGGGGTTTGGTTTGTATGGTTTTTTTCTGACACATTAATGTTAAGTTTGAAAGCTATATTGAGCTATATTAAGTTTGAGAGTATATTGCTAAAATAAATTTATGTTTTGTTGTTGTTGAAGTACATGTTGCTTAAACTGTATTAAATTTGTGGAAAAATAATTTGCCATCCACTTTCCTTTGGTGCTTAACCATCAATTCATTATGTCATTAAATAAATGGGAATGGTTCTCAGTCATGGAAAGTTTCTTCCAATCCATCTTCTTCATCTTTGGAAAGACTAAGAATTGCAGTTTCTTCTCTATGGATAAATTCAGTTTTGGAAAGTAACAAAACATTTTAAGCTGCTTTCAGCTCTAGAGATAAAGGGACGCACATAACTTTTCTAAGTGTCTAAAACTAGTGAAATGACATAGCTCCCATTATCCTGAAACTTTGGAAGATGAGAAAGAAATATGAAATGTTCATCACTGGCAGGATAATTTTATGACTTACAGTGCATTTTTCTCTGTAGGAAATGGACAATTAGCTAGAAGTGAATATTTGTTTTTATTCTCCATTAATTTGCAGAGTAATATCTCACAAACCTGATGCCTGTCCCAGGAGAGCCCCAGTATCCAGGCATAAAATCCATCATCGTGACTCATTGGGAGCAGGTCTCCACCTTTCAGACTAAGAGGGGTCAGTGCCTTGTGATGGGACACATGATGGGATGCAGAGGAGGAGTATCTTGGGATGAGACAATAGTCACGGGATTCCAGGCAGGAACCAAAGAGGATAAGGGAGGGATTTAGGAGATTTGGAGAGGAGCAAATGTGGAAAATAGGGATGAGGTGAATAAAATTCAAAGACTCCTAATTACATGTTGAATATTCAAGGTATTAAAAGCTCATGATTGCGCCTTATTAGTTGCTGTATTAAGAATGTTGAATGCACTAATATCCTGAATAATTTGTACCCCACCTGTACCCCAAAACTCCAGTTTCTCACCTCTTGAGTTGTATGTTCCATATTCCTTTCCCAAAAACCTTAAAATCCCTTACCTTTCCTTGAGTGAAGTCTCCGCTGCTCCCCTGCCCGCTCTTCACCGGCTCCTCTTCCTACTTCTGGCTGACGTCCTGCCTGCCCGTCAAGCTACTGCCACCACCCTTGTGGAAATTACCGAAACTCCCATGGAGCTTTGCTGTAAGTGGAAGTATAATTAACACCAGAAATCCCTAGCCGAGACAAGCCGATACAGAATCCAGACATGTGAAAGTACTAAACCAGCAACACCCTGAAGTATTTGCAGACGGATCCCTGTGTTCTCGCTGTAACCTGAAGGGCACCCAGAAGAAGGGACATCCCTAAACCAGCTGAGCTCTATGAGTTCCTGGGAATCCCCGTGAGGGTGAACTCTCAGCCCTGCAGCAGCTCAGCAGCAGGATTGCTGCGCATCTCCTCCTCGGTGGTGCTTGAGGGAGCAGCAGCGGTGTAGGTGATCCCTTGAGCTCTCCCCTTTCTAATAAAGACATTTAAAGGAGCTAATATCACCTCCTGCCCTGTATATTTACTACAAGGGAGATAAGAGAATGAAAACAGCTGGTAAAATGTAAAAGTTTGGGTGGTCAGTGCATTTGTCTAGCTGTGCCCTTTGCCTTATTAGTGTAATCTGAAATTCTGAATTCTTTCTAAAATCAGTGTTTTGATCAACTTTCTTTAGGAGGTATGTGGTCTTATTTAGATACTGTAAGCTACACATTTCTTTGAGCAATGGGTATTTTGCCCACATTTTCTTGATGTTAGATCTTGCATGACTGCACTTCAGAATTGCTGAATCCCATCCAAAGATAATGTAGACTTATATTAGCTAATGACCTAAAGCAATCATATGGGATTTCTTGGAATATCCTGCAGAGAAAGAATGCTTTCAAATTAGTGATGCTAATGTATCTGTTTTACTAAAAACTGTAATACCTTTCTATCACAAGACTTGCAGTTATCTCTATTTCGCCTAAATAGATACACAAGAATATACGTGGTGCCAATAACCCAAAGACAGTAAGATCTTGTGATTAAATATTTGATGTCAAAAAGCACCATAATTTACATCAAAAGTAACTGCAAATTAAGTCATTATGAAAATTAGAAAGGTGATAAAGCAGCCCTTTATGAATACTGGAAGCTGGGTAATCTTCTGATTCTCAAGAAGGGCAAGGAGGACCCCAGAAACTACAGGCCTGTCAGTCTCGCTTCAGTGCCTCATAAGATCGTGGAAGAGATTATTCTGGGAGGTATTGAAAAACACCTGAAGGACACAGGTGTCTGTCACACCTGTCACAGCCAGCACAACTTCCTGAGGGGAAAGTCCTGCATGTTGAATTTCCTCCTACAACAGGGTAACCCACTCAGTTGATAAAGGAAAGCCAGTAGTTGTAATATTTTTGGACTTCAGCAAAGCTTTTGATGGTGTCTCTTACAGTGTCTGACTAAACAGAATGCCCATCCCATGGCTGGATAAACACATCTTGTGATGGGTAACTGGCTGACAGGTTGGGCACAAAGGGTTATGGTGAATGGGATGACATCAGACTGGGGACCTGTCACTGGTGGGGGTCTGCAGGGCTCCATCTTAGGCCCTGTACTTTTCAATGTCTTCATAAATGACATGGAGGCAGGGCTTAGAGGAATACTAAGTTTGCTGACAACATCAAATTACAAGGACCTGTCAATGCCCTTGAGAGCAGAGAGGCCCAGCAGTGATACCACAAAAAATTGAAGAAATGGACAATCACCAGTTGTATGAAGTTTAACAAAAAAAATTCTGCACCTAGGATGAGGCAACCCTGATTGTGTGTATAGACTGGGGAATGAGATGATGGAGAGCAGTGCCCTGGAAGGGGATGTGGCGGTCCTGGCCAATGGCAAGTTGAATATGAGTCAGCAGTGCCCTGGTAGCCAGGAGGGCCAACCCTGTCCTGGGGGGCATCAGGGACAGCATCACAGCCGGGCAAGGTGAGGGATTGTCCCACTCTGCTCTGCATTGGGGTAGCCTCACCTGAAGTGCTGGGGGCAGTTTTGGGTACCATAATATTAAAACAACATTAAACTATTAGAATGTCCAAAGGAGGGCAATGAGGATGGTGAAATGCCTTAAGGGGAAGCCATATGAGGAGCAGCTGGAGTCACTTGGTCTGTTCAGCCTGGAGGAGAGTGAAGGGAGACCTCATTGCAGTGAGTGAGATTCCTCATGTGGGGAAGTGGAGGGGCAGGCACTGACCTCTTCTCTCTCTTGACCAGAGACAGGACCCAAGGGAATGACCTGAACTTGTATCAGGGGATTTTTAGATTGGATATTAGAACCCATACAGTGCAGAGGGTTGTTGTGCACTGGAACAGGCTCCCCAGGAAGTGGTCACAACACCAAACTGACAGAGTTCATGAAGTGTTTGGGCAATGCTGTCAGGTACATGGTGTGACTCTTAGGGATGTTCTGTGCAGGGCCAGGAATTGGTGTCAATGGTCATGATGGGTCCCTTCCAACTCAGTATATTCTGTTTCTATGATTTTAATACTGTGGAAACAGTATTACCTTCAAAAATTTGAACACTATTTTTAACTATTCATTTGAATTTTTGGTCTTTTTAAAGTTAAAAATGAGATAATGCTTTGAGAGGCATAAAATGTAATATTTCTCAAACTAATCTAGTCACTCAGTAGATGAATCTAATTCTGAAGTATATTTAAGCATGTTACAAAGGACCATAGCTCTGCACAAAGAAGATTTATTTTAGCAAGTGCTCGAGAGTCAGATTTATAAGTTATAAGGAAGAGGAAATATATTTTGGGGCAATGTGGTTTGTTTATTTAGAGTCTTTAAGAATAATTAAGCTGGGGCTTAGTTATAATGCAATATAAACTATATCATTCACAGTACTATATAAGCACTTTAAAACTACTGTTCTTGCAAAAGAATTTAATTGCACCATTGCTTTGGCTGAATTCCAGAGTATTTGAACAATGTAGACGGTATGGTCAGGCTGACTATCTGTGTTCAAAATGTTTCCCCACCTCTTTTCAGAGTTTTTAAGTCTCTTCCTATGTTTAACAGTCACCCTCCTTCATCCCAAGGAAGATTGCAAACTGTTTTTAAAACTATTATGAGCTACCGAGCAATGAATCAGTATATCTGGGTCAGCTCAGAAAGTATAATTCTTTAAAATAGCAGTGCTATTTACCCAGTCTTTTCTGGGTAAGGCAGTAATGTCCAGCCATTGCTGGGTTGGTTTGCATTCTGGTGTCCTGCTAAAACCTTTTAGCCCTCAGTCTTATGGCTAGATCACATGAAATTATTTTGGTGTGGGATAACAAGATGAAAACCAAACAATACCTCTCTTGTCCCATGCTCTCTCCCTGCCTCTTTGTCTCCCTTTCTGCCTCCCTTTCTGCTTCCCTCCCTCTTTCCCTTCCAATGTTCTGGATAACCTTGATAGTCTACCATTGCAAATACAATACAGATTTTAATAATATCCTTGCTTCATATAAATGGAAGCTCCAAATACAGTATGAATCCTATCAACTTGACTGCACTCCTAAGATCCTTGAGTCCTTTTGAAGAGGAGATATCTGCAGTGTCAATAAATGTGATGCTGCCTTCAATCAAGATCTGCTCAGCCTTTCAGATGCTTATGGCACTCACACTATCACAAGCTTTCTTCTGTTCTTTCAAGAGATTTTCTGAAGGTCATTTAAGAACTATGAAAAACTGGACATCTTCACTATAGTCTGATTCATATTATAGAATCTGGTTTCTCTGTAGTAAGAAAAGCATTTGTCTTTTCAGCACAATATTAATATTTTAGTAAAATTTATTACTACTCTTCTTTCAAAATAGTAGTTTTGCCGTCAGTGGAACTGGATTCACACTTTTTAAGCTACACTAAGATCAAAGTTCAGTGTAGTTATTGTCTCTGAAATGAAGGAGCCTCTGTCATCCATTCACCTCCTATTACTGCCTTCTTGTGGGCAATAGCAGGTGTCAATAAGGCCTTTTCAGTAGCTTCAGTGTAGAGAAAATGATGGAATCCAAGCACTATCCTCACTGGATACATATATAGTTTACTTTTATCATACAAGTGCATACAAGGGTTTCAAACTCATGGTGTGAAGAAGCGTGTACAAAGAGACCAGTTCATTAATTGCTGCAAAACCTGAGTTTGCTTAAAAAGTTGCTTTGGCTGTCTTTCAAAACAATGTATCTTTCTACTGAAAATTAAAACAAACAAACAAACAAAACACAACAAAATAGAAATCAGAAAGAAGCCCTTTAATTTAAATGAGTATCTCAATGTAAAAGTATATAGAATTTAAGTTACATAACATGGGTTCATAGAAGATGGCATGTGTTCAACTCTCCATCAAGATATGCAAGATTTATGGGGATTGTAACGCAGAGAGAGCAAAAGCATCTAGGCTAAAAGGAGGGTTGTTTTCTGTGGATGAATGAGTTTAAGAGTAAATCAGAAACACATTTTGAAAAAGAAGTTGGAAGCATAGAGTGTGGGCCTTGCAGAGTAATTCAGGACAATCATGTGTTTGAATTAACTCCATGAGACAACGGCTGGAGGGGACTTTTGAATGAGAGCAGAGCAGGAGTGTTGGTTGAATGTAGTGGCAGAATCAATGGGAAATCCAAAATATGTCCTACTGTTGAAACTGTAAATTATTTGATAATTTCTCTTTATGTATGTATTCTAGACTATGGCTTTAGCTAAACCATGATTTCACTACATTTTTTCACTAAAGCTATCTGAGCTACTGTTGACGTGAAGAAAAAACAAGATATATATTTCGCTCAGTTCTCCTTTCCTTTTTCATGAGACCTAGTATTCTGTCATGGATGACAATTAAGTTGGTGTGACAAGGTTTTTATCTAGGCAACCTAGGTTGGCACTTCCTACTTTGTACTTTTCAAGAGTTTACAATTTTCTTTGTTGTTTCTCAGTATTTTATAGTTCTGAATTGAGATGGCTAATCTACAATAACTTGGCCTCTCCTGATTGTGCCCTGCTCTCAAGATCTCCCACATGTTTTTCACTTTTCTCCTTTTTTTTAGGAATTTCACCCATCCTCTGTTCATTTTGTTCAACCCCAACTACTAACAATGCTGAGGTTGCTTCAGGGAAAATCCTTCAGGATTTGCTTACAATGTAAGTGTAATATAAGGCACCTATATTTGCTTTTAAGTGTATTACATACTTCAGGACAAATATTTGAGACCCAGTTGATTGAAACCATCTAATTTTTCTCAGTATCCTTTAAATTGTTCCTTTTTTGAAATCTCATTTAAGCACTTATCCCATGATTGTGGATTTTGCCACAGTTTATTAACTTTCTTACCCAAAGTTTGACTGAGATGAAGAGGTAATTTGTGTTTGTTTTCAGTTTCTGTGTATCAATGGTAGAGTTTGGCTCAGAACAGCCTAAGTGCCGATATGGGAAATTGCTGCTAAATTACCGTTTTATTACGGGAAACGAAATGACTGCCCTCAAGTGGCAAAGTTGGAGTAATACCACTTGTGCTACGTTTCTATCTTTATTTGCTCCAAACGAATTTTTATTAGTAGTGAGGATCAGAGGATTTAAATTAAAGCATTAATCAGGGTGTGACAGCTTAAGCTTCTGTTTCAAAGATTGCCAAAGGAGCATGCAGTTCTGAATGGGCAAGTTCTCTGTAAAAGCTGCTGTGTGTCATTCAGGCAGGGCTTCTTAGAGATTTTCTGTACTGTTTAGTTTCCTTTTATATAATTTATTAAGGCCTTTTAAAACTACTGATTGAGAAAAGTATTAGGAACTGTAACAAAATGTGTAATACTGATTAATAAATGTATTTCAATATGAAATTGGTCTTCTAAAAAAGAAAATACTGTTTGTCACTGGAAATTTAGAGCAAGGGGACAATATTAAAATTTTAAAATCTTTTCAATCAGATTTTTTTATCCTAAAAATTAGAAAGTAAAGGCTTTATGTTGTTAAAAAGAAATAATCTTTTAACTGTAGCAGCACTTCAGCCTCATTCTCAGAACCATAGCACTTTGTCCAGGCAAATTTGAAACACTGAAAAAGCAAGTTAATAAAAAGCCATGGAGAAACGTTTAAAGTGTATTTCTCTATGGCTTCTTCATCCCTTCATCTTGGACCTTCTGTGACCCACCATTAAGCCATGATCCACAGTTAATTGCAAAGAGAACAGAAAATTCTGGCAGGGCACATTGGGAGTCTGGGCTTTACAGCTGGTGCTGGGAAGTCAGGAGAACAGCACGTGTGGTAGTGACGCAGTGTGTCCTCATGAGTGGAGATACAAGTACTGCATCCTGACAGACAGCTTCACTTTTAGTCGCCTTTCTTCTTTGTCATTTGGAATAAGGTATTTTGTCTCCATATGTGTTGGATTGAAGTGGGGAGGTAAAGTCATAGGTTTTTTATTGTCAGGACTTGTTTAGGATGAGGACTTTATGCTACTAAATATTCTTTATTTAGAGAAGTTCTGCATCTGAGGTAAAATTAGTAATGTATAGTCAAAGTGCTTTAGCCATACCATTCAAGAATTTTCTCTAGTGTGAACATCTGAGTAACATTTTGACCAGATACATAATGCAAGAAATATGCATTTATTTTCTGTCTGTTCAAATGTCAGGTTACAAGTGAAAATAACATTTTCCAGTAACTGAAGTTTTCCTTGCAACTCTATAACCTAAGCAGGCAAATATTGTTTACTGAATCTGCTATTATTATCCTATTTTTCTGGGGCACAAATAGTTTTGGGGTACAAACAGTTTTGTATTGTAGTTCTTTTTTCTATCTCCTTTTCCAACAATTGTTTTTTTCCTGGACCTTCAGTCATGTCTTGTCAATCTAGAGCACATGGCACTTTCTAGAGGCCCAAGGTGCCTGAAATTCTGTTGCGTGAGATGACGGAAGGGCATTTCCCATGGGGAGGTAAAGGGTGACTCTGTTTGCCTGTAATATCTTGAACACAACTCTCAGTTAGCAAATCCTTCACAGTGGTTTGACTGCATACTGTCTACCCACAGTCAGTCTGAGGAAGCTTTTTTAACTGATTAGAAGCCTGCTTCAAAGTAAATTAAAATGATAGAGGGAAGAGATTTATACACAGACAGAAAACATAAAGTAACTGATGTGTGCTTAGTTACCTCCAACATTTTCCTAGTTAGTTAATCAAAGGCAATACCCTGAAAGACCATGCCAGATTCATGTGAAAGTAGACAGAAGCTGGAAAATTCAAAGGACAGTCTTCCCAATATAGACGGAAATTGATTTAGGATCACGTCATACTGTTTTATTCAGGAAAATCTAACTGCAGCTAATTTTAACTTTTGAAGATAATATTTTCTGCTTCTTAATAAGTCTACTTGAATGCTAAGCGTCTAGTTATAAATAGGTGTGAAGGACAAATGTGGAACTCATAGTGGTTATAGACATCTAAAAATTACTCAAACACTTCATAATAAGTAACGTAAATATTAATCACATCAATAATTAATGCTAATAGCCATGTATTGATTTGGACTGTAAATCTTTGTATTCTTTCTGGAAGCTGAAAAAAGTCTTGTTAATTCTCATTTCTACACCTTGCAAATCATAAAATACTTGAATTATGACTTGGATTGAAGTCAGAGCTAAATGCTATCCATTCTGGGTAATGTTAAGGATTTTTTTTTGGGAAAGAATTGTGATGTTTCAAAACAAGACATAAAAAATACATTTATCCATTTTGAACTGAAGGGAAAAAAATGAAGGGGTTTTTATATCTTCAGCATCTTAGAATGATTGAAGTAACCTTGGCTGAGCTGAATTCATTTGTGTGCTCCTATTGTGTGCTCCTATTGGAGCAGTTCAGCCCAATGATAAAACAGCTTTTCATAGTGATAATTACAGCTTCATTTTTTTTTTGAGCATTTGTGCATTTGTCCATGTATCATTATAAAAAATATAATACTGTAATGGTAAAGTTCTGTCTGTGTGGACTTGACCACATGGTCTGTAAAAATCCGGATGATCTTGCCTTAGAAGTAATGATTCCCAAAAGCCTGTCTTCTACCGAGTCAAATCTTAAAAAGGAACACAAAATCAAAATAAAGTGTCCTGAATCTTACTGGCTTTCTCTAAATCGTCTAGAGACAATCAATATGCATGAGATTTGATACATGTGGAAAATTATATCTTTATAAAGAAGTCAGAGATGCATTTAAGTATCTCTATAATTTTCTCACAACACTCTGTTCAAAAACACACTGGGCCAAATGCATTTGCCTTTCTCATGAGAATTTCAATTACATTTCATGAAACTAAGTGCAAAAAACCACCAAACAGTCTGGGATCTAATATATCTTTCTGCTGGCATCAAAATGAAAAGAGAAAAGCTTTTTAGCCTTTTTTTACTTGCATTTCCTGGCTTTGAATTGTTTCATTTCCAAATGTTCCTGCTGCATGAATTACAGCCTATTTCATTATGTCCTTGGAAAAAAAAACTGTAAAACATTAATAAGCTTCTAACATAACAGATGAGTCACTGCCATCCAGAGTCAGTGAGGTATATAGAGGTATATAGTACCTCTATACACATCACAATGCTAGCACTGAAAAATGACAACAATACAGGTAAAATATTTGATAGATTTTTCTGATCTTAATTCCAAAATTCTAACTGTCTTATTTTCTTCAAGTCAGGAAAGATATCAAGATCAATATGTTATAAAAGGCATCTTACTGGAAAAAAAATATGGCAACATGAATATAATTCAGGAATTCTGGTAATATAAGAAATTCAAATGATACAGTAAACTTAGGTATAGGTATTTTTCTGAGATAATATAAAGAATCAAAACATATTCAAATAAACTGGGGAAAAAGTACCGTGTAGCAAAAGCTATGAAAGAGTTCAAAAGGACTAAATGCCTAACAACTCAGCCATGGAAAGGTAGCAACTAGGCAGCAAGGCCTTTGCTCTTGCTGCTGCAGACACGGAAAACTGCAACTATAGCAGAATCTCATCCAGTGCTAGAAAAGCAAGCAAGTTGCTACAGTAAATTCTTTGCTTTCTGAGAAAACACAAAACAAACAGGATTTCTGCAACAAAGAAAAGTGAAACAGCGCAAGCAAAAAATCCAGAATCTAATGCAGTGCCACCCTGCAACAAAAGCTATTAGTTCTTTACAGCTCTGCCATGGAAAAGTAGCAAGTAGGCAGCAAGACCATTGCCCTTGTTGCTGCAGAAAGAAAACTCCAACTGCATAAGAAACTCAACCATTGCTTGAAAAGGCAGCCACGTTGCTGCAGTACCTTCTTTTAACTAGGAAAACAGAAAATGAACAGGGCTTTTGCAAACAAGCAAAGCGACACTGAACAAGTACACAAAGCAAAAAATGAGTGCAGTGCTCCCTGTAGAGATTGAAGTTCATTACCGCTCCACCATGGAAAAGTAGCAACTACTGCTGAACTCATGGAAAACTCCAACAGTATCAGAATCTCATGCAGTGCTGGAAAATGCAGGCATGTTGCTGATGTAGATTCTCCTGGCTAGGAAAAAAGAAAATTAACAAAGCACCACACCGCAAGCACACAAAGCAAATGCTAAGTGCAGTGCTCTCTGTAAAATGGAGAGTGAAGTTTTATACAGGTCTGCAATGGAGAAGTAGCAACACGGCAGCAAGGCCTTTGCTCTTGCTGCTGCAGACAAGGAAAGCTCCAACAATACCAGAATCTCATGCAGTGCTGGAAAAGGCATGCACGTTGCTATCATAGCTTATTTTGGCTCGGAAAACAGAAAACAAACAGGTCTTCTTTAACTGACAATGTGACACACCACAAGAACACAGAGCAAAAGCTGCGTGCACAGCTCTCTGTAAAAGGCAGATTGAAGTTCTCAACAAATCTGCCATGGATAAGTAGCAACTAGGCAGCCAGGCCTTTGCTCTTGCTGCTGCAGACGTGGGAAAACTCCAACAGTATCAGAATCACACGCCGTATATTTCAGGACCACAGAAAATAAATACTGTATGAACTCTTAGTTCTTCTTGAAGGGTATCAAACTCACTTTTAAAAGCAAAGTACAGATCCTGCTCGACATAAAGGTCCTGCACAGCCACATACTAGAATAAGCTGTTTAATGCATATAGCTGGTCTTGAGGGGCAGCAACACTTATACCTGCTCTCTTTAATATTATTAGCCTGAGGCATAGATAAACCTGGGATGTTTTCATCAGCTTTGCCAGTTTCTTACCATTTTATCTCCACTTCAGGTTGAATGCTTCCCAGCTAAAAGTTTTGATTGCCTCTGGGGATTTTTTTTGGACAACACATGGAAACAAACATAAAATATTGCCTGGTAAAACTCTACCCACTGCATCTATGTGGTAAGAGAAAAACTGCATCTGACTAGCCACAACACAGCAGGATATATGGGAACTGGGATGGCCTTTGGGTCAGGGCTACCAAATGCATGTTGTGTAATGCTTAGCACCCTGCCTTGGGTTTAGCTTTACTGTTAATACCAGCCATCAATCTTGTTTCTCCAGTGCCTGACTGTTCCCATAAGAAACTACTTCTCCCCTCTCACTGCTTCTAACTTGTAAAAGATGATATTGTACTCTTGGTGCAGCCAAGAACATCTACCTGTTGTGTTAGCTGAAATAACTCCAGGTCTTGAAGAAGTCCCTCATGCTGAGGTGGGATAGCTGAGGGAAGCTGTTACAGAGTCTGAAGGTATTTTGGGGATGAATGTGTGATAACTGGTCAGTGAAATGCACCATCCTGTAATAGCAATTAAAAAAATTGGACCATCTCTGTTCAACATTTATTGGTTAGTGAGATCTCATTTTTTAAAATTCCCCATATATTTCCTTGTCATAACAGCTGAAATACAGCCTGGTGGTTCTGAGGTATTTTATTGGTTATGTGTTGCAATTTATATTGTATAGAACTCTTATTCATGATATCCCAGGTATATGTTATATTTTGACAAAAATAGCTTATTTTTTTCTTTCATTGCCATGGAAATCCACAGAAAACAGGGTCAGTCTTCTATACTTTCCTTTTGCATACTACTTGATAAAAAATTTATTTCATATTTATCATTCTGCATTTACATTGCTTGCTTAATTTTTAACTGTTTGACTGACATTGTTAAACCTGAGAAAATTGACAAAAAGTGACCATCAACTTTTAGCTCAAGCACTACTTTTCTGTTGTAAACAGTACTTTGTAGAAGATTGTTTTCATAATTCTATGGAGAGAGCCTGTCATCTGTCGGTCAGTAAATGTTACCCAAGTTATGTCCATGCCCCTAGGAAACATGAAATACAATTTAAATAAGTACAGCAGCGTAATTTATTTATTTGTTGACTTATTATCTTTGAATCTTATGCAAAACTGCTCTATGCATTCTCATGCTAACATTTTTGCTAATGTTTTTACCAGTTATAACTTTGTTGGCACCGTTGTTATTTATGGAGAGCAAAGGAATTTATTGTTTCAGACTGTCCCAACATGTTCTCTTCTCTTTACAATAAAGTGATGTTATTTCTCACTGTACTTCTGCTGCCAAGTGGAAGATGTAGAGAGTGTATAAGATCAGTTAGAGATGATCTTTGAGCTGCTCATGGGAGTGTAGTGCATAACAATTTATAAGTAATTCTACACATAATCAAATTTTAAATGTATTGTCCTTTAGGTTACGTAATAAAAACTCCTTGTGCTTACCCACAAAGGAGCAGAAAGAGGTGGGTGGACGGAACTCCAAATATTACCCTGCCAGGTTGTTCTCAGGCCTTCACAGGAGCCATCAGCCCATTGAGGGCTGGTCTCCACAATCCCAGAGGAGCACATGGATGCTCAGAGGCAGACAGGAACCCAAACTGTGGATTCAGAGTAGGGGACACCCTGACTGGTCACTCCCTGGGCAGCCCCAGGAAAGCCTCAATCCCACTGTGCTAGGATATACACATTGTGATGAGTCAGTTCTGGAGCACCTTTTGAGCTGTTACCTAGGAAAACAGGGCACATTATGGGAAACAAGGCACTGCATTTTGGGATTGCATTGGACTTATTATGAGATGCTTAGGGGAGAAACCAAAGGTGAGGAAAGGGGGAGATTTAGATGATTTGGGTAGGAATGAGAGTGGGGAAAGCAGGAGGGAATAAAAGATCTGGTTGCATGTATGCTTCTCTGGCCATGACCTGCTTCTCATCAGTCTGTCTTTGTACTAAAAGCCTTTCCAACCCTTATCCTGGTTGAGGGATTCTCCATTTGATATGAGGGGATGGGGTTTGAGAGGGTCTGGATGGCAGTGACTGGACTCAGATCATGGGTCAGGCTTGCCCCTGTGTCTTTGTGCCAGCCACTGGAGGTACCAGAGTGAGTGAAAATCAGTGCCAGCCCACAGGGACTGAGGACTGGGTGTGCAAATAAATGTGTGTGCATTACCACAGATCAAGCGTGACCAGGCAGGGAGTTGCTGAAATGGCTTGGGATCTGTGGATGCCTCTGAAGGTGAGACCACGGTGGGATGGGCTACCGGGAGAGTCCCAGCTGGGGAGATCCACCTGTGTATCACCAGGTGATCTCCGTCCTACTAAGTGCAAGCTGTCGGTTTCTGCTCGGCGCCTGGTTCTTTTTCACTCGTATTTGAATTCGTTATGCCAAAAAGCAGAGATCTGTTCAGAGCGCGGATGGACTAGCAGGATAGTTAGAAAAATGAGGTGGAACTTGGTGGTTTGGGAAGAAATGGAAGCCTTGCTGCTCTCTCCCACTAGAGGTCTCTGCGGTTAACGCCGGGAAACCTGGAACTCTGCCACTGACAAAGTGGGCTGCTGATGTCGCTGTTTCCGTGCAGACAACTACTTGCAAGGCAGACGCTGTACAGACACTTTACAGAGATAATGTAAGTAGATCCAATTCTCCCAATACTGATAGATGGTAATGCTTGACAATGCTTGATTGTATTCTGTGATATTGCACCAGGTGAGGGTCTCAGCTGGTGTCTTCAGTTCAAAGGACTAACTCCAGGTTCATAAGTGCAAGAAAACCAGAAGGACCAAACAGTAGAGTCTTAAAAATTAATACTGAGTAATTTTTGGTTTCATAAATATATTCACCCTAAGAACAAATCCTTTACTCCTAATAGATCCCGATTTCACCACTTTTTAATTCTGTTAATTTTGGCAGGGTTACTGGTGACTTGAACTGGATTTACTGCTTCTTCCCTTTCTCAGAACTCTGTAATTGCATTTGTTTGTGTGATGTTTCCCATATGGAAACATCTTCCATCTGTGAAAAATAACTGACATTAAGCACACTATCAAAATTCACATTTATTTAGATAAAGCCTGCTTTGTTTAAAAGAGCATTGTAAGGTTGAGTGTGGGCACAGATAGCAATGGACTGCTGCATACTTTGGGAAGATGGAATAATCTTTCTCTTCAGAACTAAAATTTAGATTTCCTATTTATTACTACATGCAAATATTTATTACTACATGCGTTCTGTTTCTGTTTTAATTTCCAGAAATGAAAACTTTACCAGGTTTTCTTGACTGTCTCTCAAATTCAGGATTGCTCAGTAAGCAGCAGAAATGAGCATGCCCTGCATAAATGGGACAGAGTAATACTCTAAGCACATAACAGAGGGAGAAGTGCTAGAGCAAAATTTCTCAGAGATACGTAATTTGCAAAGACCCTTTGGCTATGTTTAAATGGTAAGGCTGCTGCGCTGACTTTGCACACAACTAACAGCTGTGTGCATTTGAACAACTCCCTGCCGTGCCTGTACTGCCTTGGTTTCCACTGGAAGGAAGGTTGGATGTGTAGGCTGAGGACAGATGGACCTTGGGAGCCCTGAGGGAGGCCATGGAGCACATCCAGCGATCAGGTTTGACGTAGATTTGACACTTCTGAGGCAACTGCAGAGAAGGCAAGAAGAAAAGTCCTTTCTAATACAGCATCAATCTAATTAATGTTGTGGAGGATTTGGGTAGTGAGTAAAGAGGTTAGAATACAGGGACAACCTCCTGTGGAGTCTGTGATTGCAGAACAGCTTGGAAAGAAACAAGTCCTCACTCTCAGATACTTATACTGGTTACTTATACTGATACTCAGAGAGCCTCAAGAGCTGGTGCTCTGTGAGCAGGGTCTGTTGGAGTAGGGGACGTGACCAGAATACAGTGACACAAGACCTGGGACTGCAGGGTTTTTGAGCACATATTTCAAATAAGCTGTGTTGGTCTACTCCAGCGAAGAGAAAACTCTTTTACAGATGATCAGACTTCTCTGCTGCCTTTGGTTCAGAGCTTGCAGTTTCAGGTTTCCTATCAGCAGGATACTTTGAATTACTGTGCAGCATTTTTTTTTCTGATATGACATTAGATATGTTCAAGTTACTCAATGACTTTCAGCATCTTTTTTTTTTTTTTGTACAGTTATGTATAAAGGAAATCTCTTGTGATTTGGGTGTCAACAAGGATCATAGAAGTCTATGACATGCTTCATTTCTGTAGTTGTAGAAATCTTGCTGTTACTAATTGTTTAAATACTACTTGTACATTCTTGAACATTTAGATAGAATCAGTACTCAATAGGGTAGAGAAATACAAGTTGGTAGCTGTACCAGAAAGAGTTGTGGATCACAGGGTATCTCATCCTGCCTACAAAATAAAAGTGATCTCATTTTTTCCTTGAGGGTATCTGCTGGGTTCATTGAGTTGTATGCAGATGTAGGAACCCCTGCATGATTCCAGTCATCCCCTTCATTCCCAGAATGATCTGACTACCAAAAGCCCAGGCTTAAGGCTAGGGGTGAATGGAAATTTGCATTATTAAGTGGATTCCTTCAGTTTTGTTATTGCTGTAACTCCAAATTAAATGGTAAGTATTTTACAGTGTTTATCAGGCAAAATCTGAGCATTTCCTATTGACAGTACATTCATTCATATATTGCATAGGAGAATAAAAGACAGCTACTCCTGTCCTCAAAATCAAAATGAGCCACAATGAATTTAATGTACTGACAAAGGCAAAAGTGCAAATCATTTTATTAAATGATGGTATATTTTACAGCCACATTCAGTAAAATATTTAAACCAAATTATAGAAGCAGATGCCTTGTTCCATTGCATACCCACAGCTTTAAAGGTAAATGTGATTTAAATATTATTCTGAAATACATCCACTGAACTGCATCTATGCACCTGAAAAACACGTCAGCATTTCTTTTGCAAATAATAGCAAATTGCTCTGAAGGTATAGAAGTGGCATTATATTGCAAAGTTAGCTAATTTTGAAATATCTTATTTACAAAGATTTATGTGATATCTGATGCAGAGTTAGAATCCTCCTGTAGCAATATGTGGCATTTCTCCATTTTAAATATGTATATTCATATTACTTTTTATATATGTATGTGCCACATCTTTCTTCTCATTAACGAAGTTTGACAATTTGTGACAGGACAGAAAGGGAATTCATTATATTTAGTAATAGGAAACCTATTTCTCATTTTTCGAGAACCAAGCAGCTGCAATGAAATTGCCTAAACCACTATATCACAATTCTCCACCTTTGTGGTTCTTAAGGTCACCCTCAAGGGTCTTCAATTTCCTTATGTTCACAGCTTGGCACCTGGTAATTTTCAGAATCAGAAAATATAAGGAAGCTATATATTTTATTCTAAGAAGGATTTTTTTTTATTTGAGAAGAAATAAATCTGTCAGGTTGAAAATATTAAAAAATCAGAAGCTTGACTGTAATAATCACAGCAATGTCAATGCCAATTTTGTTTAGAAAAGTTTGGAATGAAAATTTTCTGCGTGACAGAGAAACTTTCCCTCTTACTGAAAGGAGCTGTCAGTGTGTAAGGGAAATGGGCTGTTATTTTAATAATCAATGGAGAGTATAAAAATAATTTATGGTAATAAGACTGCAAGGCACCTAGCATTGCTTTTCCTTAAAAAGTTGCTCAGTATTCTGGATGCTGACAACTTCACTAGACTATATCAGCTGAAATGAAAGAATTTTAGTTGTTTAGATTAAATATAGAGGAATTTTCTCTCTGTATAAAACTGTCATATACTTTGTATTCCAGTGTTAATTACTGCCTAACAATAGGCAGTAGTAGAGAATTCAACTGACTTCTGAAAGAATGTCTTCAGATAGTCTCCAGGTTTATAAATTCCAGTAGCATAAATTGAGAAAAATGCATTATTTAGGCTCTGCAATGTGATTAAAAAAGGTGGTGTTTGATTTTCTTTTTCTGACCTAATTTCTACTGATGATAAATTTTCTTATTCTTTCAGTGTATGACCTGAAATAAAGTACAACAAATATTTATCTTCCAGTTAAATTTTTGCTATTAATGTAAGTAGAAGACACTCTGAATATGAAGACAGCAATTAAAAACAGTAAAAAAATTGATAAATAACACGTTGAAAAGCAAACAGCTTTGTATTTATTCACTCTATTGCAATACAAGCTGATCCAGAAATTCAGTCATGAGTACTACTATATTGTCATAATCAATAGCACTACTAACAATGCTGACAATGCTGTCAGCATCAGGTCTCTGCTATTCTGTGTCCTGCCCTGCTCAACTCAACCAGCTCAGCCCTGCTAGGACCTGCCTTCCCTCAAATCCTCTGTTCCCAGTTCTGGGTCAGCACCTTCAGACCCTTAAAGAAAGATGCCTGAAGTGTGTAAATAATTGAAATAGAGGAAGTAAGGCAAAGAAGTGGAATTAATAAAGTTTGTGTGTTTGGGGTTTTTTTCCTAGTTTAATAAATAAAAAAGCTTTTTGCAGCTCCACCAGGCAATATAGAATTATTTGCAAGAAAACCAGTCATTTCAGTACTGTGATTACTACACAGATTTCCTAAGAGGTTGTGGAAACTACCTGAGGAATATTCTACTAGCTTATGATTCTCATGAAGAAGACTGAAGAAGTGCTCCCAACGTGTCTTGCTTCTCAGTAGGGTAAAGTTGGCATTGAAATACTGAGAATTATCTTTTGTGGATGTCTGTACCTACAGAAATAATCAGCTAACTATCAAAGAAAATAGCAGATAAATTCTTATCTTGATGCTACTTTTTACTACTTCTGATAAATTCCATCAATACCTTGTTTTATAGTGTTTGTACTGCATAGGGTTTGCCAATATTAACTATTCTTACAAAAAACAATTTGAAGTACTAGTACAAACTGTTGGATTACAGTCCAAAGTCAGGGATATGATTAATTAATATGATTTATCATTAATATTACAAATATTTTAATCCTTCTGGATGTACCCTGTGACATAATTTATTTCTGGAATGCTCATAATATGAATTATGGAGGTATTTTTCCACATATATATGTACAAGGACTGAAATCAGAAGCCATCTCATCTATGGGAGTTTTCTTTGTTATATATCTCACTGAAGGGAGCAACCTCCATGAACAACTCTGGTTTTCCTCAAAATGCAAGTTCATTTTTGGCAATATCTTTCAAAGATAATCTTTCTGTATCCTCCTGTATGAAAGTGGATTTTATGGGCCCTGCTAGTCATACCACTAGAGTACAGTAGGAAAACCAGCATGTTCAATATGCATTTATAAATTTACTCATGCAACTAGTTTTAGGTCTGAAAAAACAAGCCCACAACAATAATAACAAAAAAGCAAATTTATGTCCTTCTCAAGTTTTTCTACGGCTTTAAAAAGATATTGGTCCTTATTTAACTAACATATTTGATAACCTATTTTTTCTTTGAAAATCATTTTAAAAAATTGAAAATCATATCTCTTTTACTTTTTTAAAATTATTTTACCATAATGACTTTGTTTTATTCTGAAAAATTTGAAAAGGGATATTTTGGAATTGTGTTTGGAAACTGAATAAATGAAGATGTGAACGGTGTTACATTAGTTTGATACTGATACTTGGTTTGTATTGGTAATATACATAATTTTTTCCCCAAGTAATATTAAATTTAGTAGCAGGTACTAGTGATGGCTATTATGATTTATTGTATTTATCTGTTTATAGTTTTCAATGTCTTGTGCTTCACTGATGAAACCTTGTTGAGGTAACTTACAATGCAGAATAACAGCTTTGATTTTTATCAGTTTGAGATGTTACAATTGCTTTTTGGAGAATTTAAAAAAGTATTTAAGAAAAGCGTTTAAAAGGAGAACCATCATTATATTTCAGAGTTGCTGCTATGCTGAGCATCTTTGAAGTGCAATGGGAAGCCTTTGTTGCTAAGAGT
The DNA here is from genome assembly GCA_910950805.1 of Acrocephalus scirpaceus scirpaceus. Taxonomy (NCBI): domain Eukaryota; kingdom Metazoa; phylum Chordata; class Aves; order Passeriformes; family Sylviidae; genus Acrocephalus; species Acrocephalus scirpaceus. The sequence goes on from OU383773.1 coordinate 30,293,473, forward strand.
ATCATTATTTTAATGGTCATTCTGCATGAGTGAGTTGTGATTAGTGCCAGTATAAATCCAGATTTGGAGATGAGATCATTAATGGTGAGAAGTATGGCAATATCACTAAGTCTTTGCAAAGACTTAGTGAAACATTTAATTTCATAAATGTTGATTTCAGAATTATGTGTTTGAATTTCTGTCGCTATTGTTTTGGATGCTTTGTTGTTTTGGATGCTGTCCTGATAGATTCCCAGGTCTACTATTTTCTAACACTGTCAGCTGCACAGTTGCACACATAAAACTCTTATAATCCTCTGTAACTCATGGGTGCTCCAGCTCAGCTGTGCATGGAAACAGCTAAGCATGTAAATACCTATCACATCACTAAACATCCTCCTCCCACAAAGTTTCTTCTCCTCAGTTAGCAATCTGACTACATTGTGTTTAAAAAAAAGACCTAGAATTATGTACAGCAATAACAGATGGCCAGTGCCAACTCATGTAGTCACAAATTACCTGTTCCTGAAAAACAACCTCAGGGTAGGCCAGAAGAGCTCTGCAGTTATGAAACATGTTCTATTGCCCATGTTTTGGACCATTAAGGATTGCAGAGGAACTTCCTCTCACTGCAAGTGGTGCAGAAGCAAGGCAAGCCCCTTGCTGGTAGCTTATAAAATCACAGACTGCCTGAACATTTAAGTCTGATTACTTCACAAGTAGCGTTTTGATTACCCTGTGCACCAGTTGTATGGTGCTTTCTGATCACAGATGCATAAACCCTCAAGAAAAAGTCTTGCTTGAGTGTTGTGTGGCCAGTGGCCCACCCATTCTTTGCTGCTGAGGAAATGCAGGCAGCCTTTGCTGGTGTTTAATACTCTGTAAACCAGGCTTTTGGTTTATTTTTCCCAGAGGGTGTATGTATGGATACAGCCATCCCCACCACTAGAAGAGGATCCGTATCCATAGTCAGCAGGGAAGAGTGATCTACAGGGCCTACTGTTGCCACAGTGGCCCAGACAGTTTCCCTGGTGAGACCCAGCCACCCTGCTTTGTGCCTGATGTGGTGGCTGAAGGGTCTAGGGGGTGGGACAGGGAGGGGAGGAGTGTGTGTGAGATGGAAAGCGGTGGAGAGGAATACCCATACTGTTTTTCCTAGGACTTACAGTGGTTCTTGGCTCCCTTGCCACAAACCATGGAAATGACATATGCATCTTAAAAACTGCTGCATTACTCAAAAATGCTTTTAAATGCTGATGACATAGAAGAATACCAAAGTAATAGCTGCAGGACATGCTGGTTGTGGAAATGTATGGCTTGAGAAGTTAAAGGATACCCTGGACCTGGAGGAAGAGTGATATTTTAAAAGGTTTTTGCTATTTCGTAACACTGGTACTGAGGGCTGGGTTGCTGTTCTGGGGCACTGGACAAGCAGGGCTGTTGGATTTTGTCCAAGACCTAAATGTGACATGTGAGAGACTGCATTTCACAGTGTGTTTAAATACATTAAAATAAATGGGGGAGGGGAAAAAGTGAGCAACGTTTCTGAAGAACCATTTCAAGAGTCCTTCCTGATCTTCAAGAGTCACTTTAGTCTCTGCATGGTAACTGAGAAAGAGCTCTTTCAACAAAAGACAGGCATGCAAAACCCAGTCTGAAATACTGGGGCATGAGTTCATGGCTGAGGTTATATTCTAGTTGTTCCTGCTTTCTGAGGATTTACTGGTATTTTCAAAGGATTTTCAATCTTTTTTCAAGAAGCATGTTACAGAGGCTTTATTAGTGAAGAGCCATATAATTATCTATCTGTAGTTGCTCCTTTCAGATTTCAGTGAGCAGTGAATTCTATGAGATTCCAATAAAAATGCAAGATTTTACAGATGTTTGCTGAGATGTGATTTTCAGACCACTATGTGTGGCTCCGTTAGTCTTCCTAACATACATCTTCATAGCTGTCTGCAACATGTACAATATTTTGCTTTATTTTAGGTTGAGACATATTCTGATGAGATGGAACAGCTTAGAGGCTGTATATAAATAAAACAAGATAAAGCCATCACAAGATATAACTATCAATTTTGTTTCAGGAACTTCATGAAGAAATAGCTGCTGGTTTGTTGTTGTTGTTTTTTTAAATAAAACTGTTGCAGAATTGCTCAACCTGAAGGAGTCTTTTATTCAAGGACCACTTTAGTAACCCAAGAATAGAATGGAAAGAGTTGCTCATTAGCATCCAGGGAAATGTTCTTGAAGGAACAGGAAAATGTGAGAAGAAGTCTGTGTTTGGGGAGGAGAGATAAAATTAATTCAAAGAATCATGAAGATTTTAGTAAAACAAATTAGTATTTTTGCGATGGGACTTGCATCTTTGGGGGTATTAAGTCTTGGTCTGCAAAGTCTGGCCTTGCATAAACGCTATCAAAAAGAGCCTTCTTACTCCAAATAGAGTAGTAGTTCCTGAGCTGTTACTTAGCAATACCCTGTGAAATGCATGCAATGAAACATAGAGCCTGCAGCACATATGAAAAGATCCCCAGTCATTTTGATTAACCTCCTATAAACCTGAGATGAGAAGGCCTTACAAGTTAGCTGTTCAAAAGCACAGTGTAATAAATCTGTGTAGTATCACAGGTTTTGCTTTTGATTCAATTTCTTAAGTTTTAATTTATCCTTGTTATTTCAGTCTATTCAATCTCTTGTATTTTACTATGCCACTCACTGACAGATTTAGGGACCCACATGCTGATGTTATGTCAGAACTGAATATCAGACTGCTTTGCAGTATTAATCATTACATTATTCATTATAATTAGAGTGGGGAATAAAACCTACAATAAAAACTCCAGCAGTGCTGGAATTGAGCACTGAGTGCAGTGAGGCATGAGGGTAACTTCATGCAGAATTGTGTTATTTTGTTCCCCATCAGGTTTGACTATTTTAGCTGCTTCTGTCTCAGTTGTAGTCTTTATCCACTCCTGCCTTTTCAGCCTTTATGAGTAATTAATCATACAGCTGCCATGGTCATAGTGTGGTCCCTAGTATCTCTGCTTTTTCCATACCTGCAAGGTATGAATTTCTGTAATTCTTCTAATGCTCCTTAGCTGAAGGTTTCCATTGGACTCCTCTTCATGTTTTAGAACAAAGTTTGTTACCAGAACAGAATTGTTTCCCCGAAAAAGACTTTCAGCTCTGTTTCAGATGTTTTATAATGAACACAAAAGCACAATGGGAAAGATAACCCACACTAAGTGATGAGAAGAATAACCTATTTGAGATTTCTGTGAAGAATAGAGGTTGTGAAGAATTAGATCTCATTAGTCATAATCTCAAATTGTTTTGTGAAAGAATATTTGAAATGGTTGAAAAAACATAAAGATTCAGTTTTCTGCCCAGAGTACCATGCTGGAGATGAAATATGTCTCTTGTGTTCATTCTATACTCTATTATTTTAGTATCAATGGCATGTATCCCAGAAGGCACAGAAAAAAATAATTGACAGTCACATTGTCCTTTAGTGACAAGTGGCTCCTTTTCCAGATGTGTACGAGAAGCTGGAGGCATCTGCTGGGATCTTCTGGTGCAAGGGATAGTGGCTCTGCATCTGACCTGTCATGTCTTGTCTGCCACTAAAGACTGTCAAAGCTGTGTTCTCCTCTGCCTGGAACTGCATTGTCATGGACGCAGAGAGACAGGAGCATTTTAAACTGTTTTCTGAAAGACCCATTTCAGATCCATCAGTGCTGGTTTTTTGGGTTCGGTTCTCAAAGCAGACTGTCCTATGGTTAGAAGATATTCCATTCATATATGTTTTTGTGATCAGCCATATTTACTGGCTAAAAATAAAACTCTGCTTCTATAATTTATTTGAGTCACAATGACAGAAGTTTCCTTTCTGCCTCAGTGTTGTCGAAGTACTGAAAATTGCTTTAGTTAGTTTTCATTTTGATCTTTGCTCTGGTTTTTTCATCTCAGCCACCCATTCTAAACTGACCAGTAATTTTCTGGACTTCTACTTGTTTGTATTTAACAGGATCATGAAGCAGTTTTACAAAATGTCAGCTCTACAATGCAACAGCTCTGAACAGAAAGTCATCCGAAAATAAGCAACAGTAGCACTGGAAAATGCCCCACGAGAATTGCTAGTGTTGTTGTATGATCTGTTTCCCTAGTTTGATCTTGAGACATGACAGCATTTTACAAAGTGAGGGTAAATATTCTTTGAAAAGGTGCAGAGTATTCTGACTGTATAAGACTTGAAATGAAATGCTGCACTGGGTATCTTTTCAAGATTTCAAATACGGCTTTTATTTTCTGATCATGTTTCTCATTTCAGTTAATTATGTTGACCCTTTAAGCCCATGGATTAATTCACACTTCAGTCCCTGCTTTCAGTGCGTATGACGTCACATCATCTGTCTAACAAGTGGATCTAGAAGCTCCCAGCTGGCTGTAGTTACAATTCCCACACTGGTCAGTAATACAGGGAGCATTATAGCTGCAGAGTGAGTGCTCAAATGCTGCAGGCCTGAGGCATCTTCTTTCTGCCCATTCACCTCTCCTTCCCTCCTTGCTGCCATCCTTACTCTCTCCACTGATCACAGACACAGCTCAGAAATCATTTGTCGCTCTAAAATTTCAAATACATTATTTTAAATAGTGGAGAAAGGCTGGGAATGTTATGGTACATAGTAAAAATTGTTCTGCTCAAAAGACTAATAACTTTGACATCACATAAGAACAATGAAGTACTGTATTCACAGGCTAAAACGATTTTAAGTGTTTTTTGTTTTGTGGGAGAAAGGCTTATTTTAATTATTGGCCAAATATCTTGAGGGAAAATTTTAAACCTTACTACAGAATTACATAACCACAAAGTCTGGTAAGGTTGGAAGGTACCATAGTGGGTCACCTGGTCCAGGTGCAAGCATCTGCAAGTAAAACAAACCAAACCAAAACCCCACCAAAAAACCCTGTCACCCCACTTTTCCATAATGGAGGCAATAATGTGGGAATAGTTGGATCTCTAATCCTACTAAAATCATATTCTCTATATTCAATATAGAGACCAAATACAATTAGATTGAGGGCATTTTATCGCTTCATTTTTCCATGTTTCTTACGAAATTTTGATGACACCTAATTTCCCATTTCTCATTTGAAAAATACAAGCAAATACTTAATATGGTAATTATATCTATTATATATTACTGAAGAAATATACATACAGATATTTTGCAATCCGGTAGTAAAATGTTTATTTTAAAAATGGAAATAATTAAATAAGGGGTTAAGTTTCCAGCAGTCATAGAAAAGTCTTTATTGGCTAAGCACTTTAAATCAGTCTGAAGTCTTTCTAAAGGATGATCTACTTTAGTTACAAGTAATTTTGCTGGTGGAGGAATTGCTGGGTAAAATTTTATTTCTTTGTTATCTAGGGAGTCTGAGGGAATGAGCACAATTCCAGTCTTTGGAACATTAATAAGTCCTTGCTTCTTAACAAAATCAATTGCACTTCTGCAACCTTTTTTATAATGAAATAAAAGGGTTTTTCTTCCATAGATGGAGCAGGTGGCAACAGAGAAGACTAATGACAATTACAGCCTGCCCCACACCTCCTTCTTTTCCTTTTAAGTGGTGTTTGCCACTTATAACTGGTACAGGTGCAATCAAATAGAAAGGGGAATTTCTAGGAAAAAAATCAAAGTATATCAAAAACACTCTTCCAACCCATGAAATAAATCGATTACTCTGATGCTGTCTTTCCCCTGAAATCCCAAAAAACTTCTTGCACTTGTGAGGAGTGGGATACATTGTAGTTCTGCTATAACTTAAGTGGTGGCAGAGACCTGAAAAAGTAAGAATAAGTTTTGTTATGGTCGAAAATATCTTGGTCTGATGTCTTAGAATGTAGTGGTATGTTTGATGTCATGCTACAATTTCAGGAATTTACCCTTGGAAATATTGTGTGCAGGTGACTGTATATTCCCATGGTAGCAGATCAAAAGCTTTAGGGATATTGCCAGGAAGTGATGACATATTTGTGAACATGCACTTTTCAGTTTCTAGGCTGGAACAGAGTCTTTTCTCAATTTTTTTGAACATATATATGAATAAAATTTTTCTTAATGATGGTGAAGAGTAGAGATTGTGGAAAGAAAACTTTCTAATTTGTACTGAAGTGCTTTTAGCTAATTGCTTGAGTTCATTGTTGCAGAATTTGGCTGCAGGAGGGAAGACCCTTACATGAATCCTGGCATTCAGGTGTCTCCTTCAGAGTTTCATTGTGAAGTGGAAATGCTCCAGGCTGTGTGATGAATAAGCCCCACCTATAAACTTTATCCTAAGGCTAAGCAGATAGTTAGCCAATAAAAGAAAGGGAATCTGAAGGGGCAAAACACTGTGATTCTGCTTTGCCATTTCTTCCACTTATGGAAATTTTAAAAAATCGCAAAAAACATGGTGGTTGTTGGGAACATAGCATGGGTGCCCTTGGCTTTAAGAAAGAAAAAGTCCTCCATGTTCCACAACCATACAGAGACCGATGTACTCAAACCGGGCTAAGGTGCAATATATGTGCTAAAACCTCGGTACAAGTTGGCCATTGCATATCCCACACCCTTTCTAGCTCTTTGGTGTGATTGGGAGTGTGATGTTGTTAAATCCTCTGTAGGAAGTTTCATGCTGTGTCCATTAATGAGGCAGCTGCCGGTCCCTTTCATAACATTAGTTGTAGTTCAGTTTCACCATAATTGAAACTCTTCTGGCTGTAGTGCCACTTAGGCAACGGACAGTTTGAGTGCATATAATGTATATTTTACTGTAAGAATGAACTTAGCAGCCCTTCAGGCAAGCCCAGAATTAGCCCTCACAGCAGCATTTGGCTGCAGGTGAGCTCAAGTGCACCAGCTCTTTTGGGCTTGCTTTTCATGTTTAGTGCTAGCTGATAAATTCTAGCGGTATTAATGTTGCTGTATGTAACTACTTCTGTGTTAAACTGATCACTATGTTGCCCTAGTTGGTTTTGACTTCTCACTAGGAAAATGCAGAGTGAGTGACTCCTTCTCACTTTGTATGTGGGACTAACAAAAGGTCTGTGAAGCTGCTGCTCAGCATGGTCATGGCTGGGGTAGTTTGTTGTGTATCCAGATCAAGTACGTGAAAAAATTACAAGAATGGGTATTGACAAGAATTTGTAGTTAGCCAAAAGTGAAATGGTTTTCAAGTTTGTCTGTGTGTGCCATCAGTGGGAGTTAACATGGTATTTGGTGGTTCTTAACCCTTTCAGAAGTAGTGAGGCTGTGGTCTTTTAATTTTATTCAAAGCACTTGTCTGTGACAGTGCTGCTGTAACTGTCCAAATTGATTATGTCTATTCATTTGATACATTTATAATTTCTCAAAATTAGCATTTCTTAGAGGGCATTGTACCAATCTAGTACCTTGTATAGCAATAATTGATTCAGCTGTGCACTACAGCACCAAATACTGCTCTTAATTTACCAGCCAATGTGAAACCTTTTCTGCTGGGACATTTAAGTGTTTATTGGACTTCAGATCTCTATGAAATAGAATAAGAAGTTGTAATATATGACAGCTTTCAGGCAAAAGCCCTCTATAAGCATTTAGACTTGATGTACTTTGTCTGCAACAAGGATGTATAAAATTTTTTTCCAAGCTTATTATTACTCTCTTATATATTAAAGATGATCTTTAATATATTTAATAATGTTCCTAGGCATTTCCCTTATCCTTCTTCCATTTCCTTAACAGTGTTCTAATCATTCTCACTTATGTTTTTGCTCAAACTTTACATGAAAGTGATATGTCTGCATAGCTGCCATTACATTGCAGACATGAATTTTTAGGAAGGACTGAGAATGGAAGGAAAAATAATCATAGCGGTGTCCTTGCAGCATTGCAATAGTATGTCTAATTGTCAGTTTTCCTACAACTGGAAGTAATCATTCTTTTATACAGTCAGTTAATGTTTTTACCTTAAAACATTATGATGAAGTTAACAAGAAGAATTATGAAAGGAATTTGTTAAGTGTGAAGGATTATGTAATTGAGAAGCCTGCAGATCATTTGGCAAAGAGAAATGAAGGAAAAAGGTTGACTTCAAGCTGCTGAAATACCTATGATTGCTATGCCACTTGTCCAGGGACACATCTTACTAAACTCTGCATAAATAAATACCTTTTAATATTTTTTTTCGCCTAGAAGTAGCCTTTTCAAAAAACCAGTTTCAACTAGGAGAAAATTCTTATCTCAATGTTTCTGCTTAGGCAATAATGATAAAAATTAGATCTACTAGGAAAACACTTTTTAACCTTTATTCGTAGCATAAATCAAGAGGCTCGTTTTTCACAGTCTCTTTCTATAGAATTCAATTAAAGGTCAGATTTGTAATGGGGGATCCTAATTATTAATGTATTGCCTATTTTGAATTATTAATGAATTGACATATTTGCATAATGGTTAAAGAAAATGCCTAAGAACAACTTTTATATCATATTAAAATCCTTCAAAAATATTTAATCAAAGTCTTTTTTCATGTCCTGGAGGTAATTTAACTTTTTATCATTATGTCAATACTTAACAAATAAATTCAAAATATTTTACAGTTAAAAATTAGTTATATATCATTAAGGGGAATTAATCTTGTTTCGAACTAGTACACCAGTCACAAAATGGGAAGCTTCACACTGGGAAACCCTAGTAAAATGTAAAATGAAGATGCTACCATGTGCTGGACTGAGCATTTTGTGGTTTTTTGCAAGGGGCAGTGGAAGTTTAAGAACTGTAATATATGCAGGACCACAAGAGTGGAGACAATTATTATAAGCATCAGCCTAAGATTTTGTGACCAACTATTTCAGTATATTAAAACACTGATGGACTAAATTTGCCTCACTGAGGTCTAAGCTGGGATCATCTGTATGTAGTACTACTACTCAATAATGAAAATATATTATCAGAGAATGATAAACAGATCATAAATTTAACTGTGGAAATAGGATTGCTACATTTTTCCCTCAAAAGTTTCAGGTGTCACCACCATATCAACAATGAGTGCCTACATGGTTAAAATGCTCCAGTGTAGGTGAATCTTATGATATCTCCTTCCTGGGAAATTGTGGAACCTAATATGATGACTACAGAGTTTATTTTGATGATAACTGAGTACTTGTTTTGTTTATTGGCTTTCTAGAAGGTAGACTGTTTTATGGAGAAGTCAAAGTTTGTTCTTAATTTTTGCTTTTATGACCCAATTTACTGTAGTAGATTTTTGTTCCTAAGGCAAAATTTGACTCCTCACTGTGCATAAATGATGTTAGGAAAAAGTTAGAACTTATGACTACGTTTTTTCTAGGTAGATTTTTTTTCCATATTTATGCAATTGAACCATTAATGATGAGATCCATGGATGAAACATTTGAATACACTTTATTGTAACTTCTCAAAGGAACACCTTACAGAATCAAAAACATTTCACAGGATTAAAGATACTTCTAGTGCAGATTTTTCTTCTTATTTCGAACTAACAGAAATGCAAAATCTCAAATTTTTTCACCCATATCTGTTATCATTCCATTCCAACCATTAGCTACTGAGTAACACTCTGGCTTGAAGCCACTGGGAAGATCCTGTTCTGCGGTTACTGCTACCACAAACCGCATTATCATTAAATGCTAAAGTCTATCTATAGGTCAAGGTCGGGCCAGGGAGATGACTGGGGAAGAAGGTTACAGTCATGGAGCAGTCAGAGTTTTCATTTGTATTATACCATCAGAAAAACTGACTTGAAAGATGAAACTAAAACCATTTCCAGTTTATAGAGGGGCTTTTATGTGCAATGAAGGAGTTTTACTTCTAATCAAATGGACTGTCTATTAGTGCTTAATAATTGGTAGCACTGCAGCAGTTTCCTCTCCATTCACTGGTGGATGTCTTGCACAGCAGGAGCAGGGTGATCAAATGGCACCTTCTGCACCTGACCTTGTGTAAGCAAAGGGACATTTCACCAAGAGGACTGCATGGCCTGTTTTATAGACGGCATAAAGCCTGTTCAGTTCTCACTTCACAAGACAGCAATTCAGGGTGTAATTGTCACTTGGCAGACTTTTCAGCCATAAAGAAGAACCACTGGAGATAATAGGAAAGAGATCAAGAAGCTCAGTGATTCCAAATGTGTGCGTGCCTTGTCAGCACACTCTTGGATAGTAGGGTCCTATGACTTGTAGGCTACCCACAGACTCTTTCTAAGGGCAGGCTTATTCTATTTTTCTCCACTCTTCTGCTTCTTTTATTGTCATCTGTACCCTTTGTAATGGCATCTTAAGTAATGTGACTAATATTCATCACAAATGGTTCATCAGTTCAGTCACAGGATAAGATGGGGAGAATAGGGAAGTCAACAAAAATTTTGATGCAAATCTCAATTACTGGAATGGTGCTGTACCAGCTTGGTTACATGAAGCACTTTTAATATGAAACAAATATTTTCAATTTACCCTCTCCACAGAGCAGAATACCACCCCCACTCCACTTATAGATTATGGAAATAAACAGCACAAATTTCTGTCCAGCTCCAGAATGATAAAACAGAGCAATTCCTTATAGCACCCTGACATGCCCTACCTGATATGCTTCACTTCATGAACCTCAAGATTATTCCATGGGTCTCAGTGTTACTGATGGCATTAGCAAATGTTTACACTCAGCTGGTGATGTGAGGTGATTTAATCTGCTTGCTTTTAATTACATCCTGTATTCGAAATGAAGCCTTCTTATGTTTTTTTTTTTCATCCTTCCCCTAATGTCTCCTGTTACAACATGTCAATGCCACTCTGCTTGGTAGTTTCCATAGATTTCTTAACTCCTGCTGACTTGTCTGATTCCTTAGGTTATTGCGGTTACTAAACCAATAAAAAGAGATGACAAATAAAAAGTAAAAAGAAAAATTTTGACACTGGGGTCTAGAGCAGGCTTCTGCAAAAGATCCTGCTTCAACTTGCTGAATAATCTTGAATATAGCAGGAAAGATTTTCTGTAAGAGACCCCAGCTCCTGTGTTAAGCTGCAGCACAAAGTCAGAAAGACACTTGGAAGGTGCAAAGGAAAATAATAGAATTCAGAGTGAGAAGATGATCTTTAATATATTTAATAATGCAAATGAAAGCTCATTAAGATCTAGGTAAAATGCTTCCTGTCATAGAGCTTATACTGCTGATCCTGCATGATTTTTGCTTTGGGCTCTCAGAAATGGAAAGAAAATTTAGAGTGATTAGATTTCAACACAACGGACCACTGCCTTGGTTCATATATCTAGAACTCTGACACTCTGCACCAAGTTTCACAAAGCAGTATTTAACCGCCTTTGAGACAGAAAGCCTGAAGATTAGGGGAGATTTTAAAAAGTGTGTAAATGCATATATATATATGCATATATATGTATTTGCTGCATTATTGGTATTGAATTATTGGTATTAAATACACAGTTACTGCTGAAAGAAGGGTCTAGATGAAAATATGTGATTTGTACTAGAGTAAACCTGAGAAAAGATGAGAAGCTTTGTCTGAGCAAGTACAAAGTTTAAGCTTAAACTGCAGTGATCTAAAGCCTGGAATTAGCTGGGACCTCTGTTCTTTTAGTGACTGTTTACAATTCCTCCCGCCCTCCACAAGAAGAAGAGAGGGGAAAAAAAAAAAAAAAAAAAAAAAAGAAAAAGAAGAAGAAAGGAAAAGGAAAACCTGGTATCTCCAGAAAGGAAAATGCTAATGATATTACCTCCTGGTGGAACATATACCACCTTGTTACACATGCATGGTAAATAAATTCCATTGCAAGAAATGTTTCACCAAAGAGTATTTGCTTCAGAGAAATGATAACTATCTCAAAAAATCTAGGCAGTGAGAAATGTGCTCTAAAATCCCACAGCACTGAGCTGCTGCAGTTTCATTTACATTTGCAGCCCATCAATAGTGAAAGAATTTCGGTTAATCACCTCTCCCCCATGATGAGAGCTGTGGCTATTTCATAATTGCCATGAAAACTGAAAAGCAAAGTTATTAAATGGATTTGGGGGTGTGTGTGTGTGTGTGTGTGCGCACATTTTATTAACTCTGACCTGGTTCGATGAGAACAAACTTTGACAGAGAAAGACAAAGAGAAATGCTTCCACATAGCATCTTTCCATAACAAAGGCCTGTCCTATAAATGCCTGTGGAACCACGAGAAACTTAAGCTGGTAGAAGAGTGGCTATCAGTAAATGACTTGTTGAAAACTTAATTCTCTGAATACATCATGTGCTTTAAGAGGACAATGTATTTTAGTTAATCCTCCTTCCTTATGCTGTTTCTTCTGGATGACAGTACTTGCAGCTCTGGAGCTTGCAGCCCCTGATGGGAGCAAGATGTGCAAAAAAAGTGTAGAATTATTGGCAGATGCTTTTAAAATTTTAAGAAATATCCCAAACCCTGTTACATAAGTGAGGAACTTTTATATGTAACCAAATCAACTGAAAGGAGTCAGCAAAAGCAAGATATATACAGGTTTAACTCATAGAAAGTGGGAATTAGGATTAATATCCAGTGGGAACGTCCTGTGTTTGAGATTGTCAGTAGCATTGCTTGTTAATGGTATTGGAAATGACTGGTTTACTGACATTCCACTTTCCTGCTAGATATGCAGATGGTGCCACTAGTTCCCTGATCACTTTCAACAACATTAGGTTTTCTAGCTCTAGTTCCCTTCTGTCTTTCTTAATCTTTTTGTGTCTCCTCTTCTTCATCAGAGCTATTTGTGACAGACACTATGATTTATGATCAGTGAGCACTAATGCAATTCATGGCTTGGGAGCTGTAGAACAACGTGAGAGGATAATGAGGTGGGGTTAAAAAGGTCTCTATTATAAACAACCCAATCTCCTCAAACTGGTAATTATTTTTGAATGAGTAGGGATAGAAGGGAAAGTTATTTAGCTGCATCCCAAACTTTGTCATCCAGAGTGAGAGTTGCAAGGAACAGTGCCTTTCACAAATTAGACAACCAAAACAGCCTCTTGAATATTGATTGTCACACTGGATATCTTATGCTTCTTATAAAATGTGTTTTCTCTGCAATTTTTCATAGGATTTTTTAAGACACAGCTTCTTATTTGCGTTTGAAACATACAACTTTAAAACAATATATATCTGAAAAATAGCCAGCAGTCATTTCATCTTAATGCCAGGGACAACTCACAACTCAAAGTTGAAAATACTCAAACTTCTGTAAACTCTTCTACCACACCCAAATTCAGAGTCAACATGTGAGAGTACAGAAAGATAATCTGAGTTCGGCTGATTTTAAATACCACAACTTTTTTGTACTAAGGACTGTTAAATGGAGGCAGTGTCATTCCTTATTACCACTTCTTCATGTTTTTTACCGGTTAGTAGCTTCCCCTTTAAATCATAGCTGCATTCATATGCAAATCACAATTCAGCAACACAGTCTGTTAAAGTGGGTATTCTAGGAACAGCAGTGCTTTAGGTATAAGCAGCCCTTGAAGCATGTCAAAGCTTCATGTTTCTTTAATTTGCCCTAGGCTCTGGAGAGCCAAAGACATATAAATAACTTGGACAAAGTATTAGGGGGGGAAAATCCTTCAGTTTGATGAGTACTGAAATCCAAAAAAGTAAGGCAAAGAGTAAAGTCGTATCTATAAGGCTGTAAGCTGAGAAATCAGTAATATTCTTTGAACACACTGAATTACATTTATAGATGATTATGACTTCAGGTGCAGTTGGCACTTAATTTAGGAATAATCTCTTAGGAATGTGAATTTTCTTTTATAGTTGCCTCCAGGTGTATGTGTTGTACCTACCACCTCCCTGCAGCCATCCTGCTCCCAAGAGAAACCTGAAAAACCGTTGAAAAAATTTGCATCTAATTTTTAGAAAATGGTTAGCAAATAGTTTTTAATTTCTGATGTCCTGACTTCAGCTAGGATGGAGTTAACTTCGCAGTAGCAGTTACAGTGCTGTGTTTTGGATTTGGAATGACATAAGTGTTAATAACACACTGTAAGTTGTGTTTATTCTAAGTCAAGGACCCTTTTTTTGTCATCCCATGCTCTGCCAGTGAGGAGGTATACAAAAAATCCAGACTGGGAGGGAGCATAGCTGGGACATGTGACCTGAATTGACCAAATGGACACCCCACACCATGAAACATCATGCCTGGTGTATAAACTGGGGGAATTGCCACAAGGATAGATGATCTGGGTTTGGGAAGAGGCATTGGTCAGTGGGTGGTAAGCAATTGCATTGTACATCACTTGTTTTGGTTTTTCTTCCTTTTTATTATCATCATTGTTATTATTTACCTTTGTGCTGAACTTTATTTTCAGTTATTAAACTGTTCCTATATCAAGTTACAAATTTTATTTCAATTCCACTCCACATTCTGCTGGAGAAGGGGATAAATAGGGGGGGTGTGCAAGCATCTGCCTGTGTTTCATCTCCAGCTGGGCTTAAAATCTCAACACCTATTTATCCAGTGATTACATGTAAAGCTTCTGCAGCTCAATAAGCACAGCTCTTGAAAACATGGCTTTGAACTCTCCAGGCACTTTAACAAAGTCTTTCACCTGCTAATTCAACCAATGGCTTGATGATTAAACATTTGCTTTGTATTCTGGTTGTTACAGTCTCATAGGTATAAAAACTACAGGTGGCAGCTTTCTTCTCAAGATTTATAACAACCCCACCTCCCCCGCCTTTTTTTTTAATGTTTTTTTTGTTACAAAAGGTTATTGTGGACCCTGTAGAGCAGAGAAATCTTTAAATTGTGTAGAAAATCTTCATTATAACATGCTACTCCTTAAGGTCAGAAGAGACTTCTACCTTCTCCTCACCCTGAGGAGTTGTACTTCTAAAGGACTGCCATTGAGCATCAATATCATCTCTCAAATTCCATTTTACTGTTTTTTCAATCTGGTAAATATAGCTGAAAGATCAAAGAATTACAACTACCCAAACAGAGAAGTCCAAATGTACCTTGCCATCAGTTTAAAAAATACTATTGTAAGAAGTCCTGGGCCTCTATCCTTGTTATTTCACTCTGTGCCCCAGAGACCTCATCCTCACTTTTCAGCATATATTAAAAAATATTATTGATCTTGAAATTTCTCTTCAGTTGCACAAATTCTCTTCATTTGCTAATCAAAACATTATTTCATATTTAACACTGATGTTCAGTATTTGTTAAAATTTTGAGTATTTGGAAATGCTCAGGTCTACCCCTCCGGACCCCAGCTCTTAGGTAGAGATTGTTTGTATACCCATTTAGTAGGACAAAACACCCTGGTAATGCTAATTAGAGATCCTCTAGAAGCATTTCACATACAGTTTGGGTCTCTTTACATTTATATTTAATATTTTTGATTTATCCTTTTCTCTATAATGCTTATTTTTGTAATTATAGGAATAATTACATATAAAAATTAATGTGGTTGATACCCCTGAAATCCTAACCTTTCTATACTTTTACTTTCAAGAGCAAAACAACAGGTTTAGGCTCAGCATTGGTAACATTTACAAAAACTTTAATCTCAGTATTGTTAACTTTCTAACAGGTTCAAGTCCTGATAAAAGGTTGCATGAGGTGGTCCCATCTTTCATTGATATTTTTCATATTCAAACTTGCTTCAGTAACTAGGCATCACAGTAGAATGTGACTGATTTATGGTTTCTCTTGTGACTGTCATCCTTCTTGGGTTTGTGTTAAATTTTTTCTTCTTACACAAGCACACCACAGAGCCATTCCTTTGCTTTTAATCTTCCTTCTTATCATATTCTTTCTACTCACTGATGTGTTTTCTATACTGTGGTCCAGTTAATCTTCATCTTATGTCTCTCTGTAATGAGCTTGAAGTTCCTGACTGGAGTGATCACAACAAAATGGGCCCATGGTTTTCCTCCTTGACTGCTGCATCACTTTCTCACTAGGCTGGGAAATGGATACTGTAGGAGGGGTAGGAGTTATCCTCTAACCCACTTGGTGAGGTGGACTGTAGAACTGGTTCGCCTTTGTAAAGGTGACAGATGGATAGGCATTCTCTCAAGGTGAATTAGAAAAATAAATATTATCTGACAAATATTAAAGATGATTACTACTGCAACAGCAGAACAAGTCTCTCTCTTTGCCCTTATTTGCTCTAGTTTTCTTTTTGCTATTCATCCTTAAATACCACTGTTCTCTCTCTAGCGTTTAAAGAATCTTGTATATGGAGCCATTCATACCATTCATAAATGATGGTTCCCCAAGACCTATCCATAGACATCCAGTTCAGAGTACAACTAAAGAACAACATGGGTTGCTTTCTTCAGCTTGCTGTGCACCTTCTTAATGATATTCTCCTCACTAATTTGTGGGAAGGAGATTTTTTTCTTCTGTCTCCATTATTTGCACTGGTTTTAATTAAACTTATGCTCTGATTGTGACATGGGTAAAAGGACAGTTGTGCTGCTGTTTGAAAAGAGCAGCTTGCTCACTCAGACAGTTTTCCCAAGCTTTTCAGAGATCTAATTAAAATCCACTGAACACATGAGCAATGTTGGCACAGTACTTTGGAAGTGTATGTTACAACAGTGTCAAGGAGTAGATAAGGTTTTTAGGGGATTAGTGTAAGGTGTTTTGTTTCAGGTGGATTATTTCTAATGAATGGGTCCTCTTTCTTTTCTTCTGCCTAGGAAAAAGGGCCTTATTTAACGTTTTGAAAAAATTATTTTATTTTGAGGTCTTTGTGAGAAAAATAATTATCCTATTTATAATTTCTAGGATATTTTTTAAAAGATTGAGAAAAAAAGCTTCATATTTACATTCCTGATTAATAATGAAAGCCTTCAAAATTTTTATGAGTCTCTGAGAAGCAGAATGTGACTGCACACACTGGAAGCAGAGCTGTGATATCCAAATAGAGAAAACTGGAGTGCTCGTGCACTGTGTAACTCTATTCACTTTGTCCTTTATGTGAATGTGATGTGATGTGAAAAATAATTTCCTACATCTCCTAGGTATTGCTGTGCTGAAAGGTCTGGAAAATAATCACAGTGTTGCTCATGTCCACACTTTCAGCACTGTTTGTCCTGAAAACATGCAGGAAAGGCTAAGTATTTGAATATCAGCAAAAGAAAAAAAAAAAAAAAAGAAAAAAAAAAAAAAGAAATACATACTTTTATTTATAAGAGTGTATTGTATTTATTGTAAATTAAATTTTAAGCTGTATCTTTTAGCTTTCAATACTGTATTGACTAATTAGATGCATGTCATCAGTGTAATTATCTTCTGGCAATAAATTGCAATACATATTCATAGTTACATGGATTTCATCTTCTGTGAAATGGTCCTTATAAAAACAGTAATAGTGGGTATATCATTAGAGCATATCAGCAATTAATCCTTAAAATGATCAATGGAAAGAATGTCCTTTTCCTTCTATCTCTGGTTTATTTATGTGTTCCCATTAATTATGCCTAATTTTCTGTTGGCACTTTTCTTTTTAATGTAATTCAATTTAAGCATATCTTTCCAGAGACTTATTAATAGGTAGGGTCATTTATATTGTGTAGCACAAATATTTTATAATCCACTAATCTTGACAAAAAGGCAATGCCTTCCTCATAAAAAATGGATGAAGAATAATGGTTCCCTATTAATAACTTATTAGGTCAGATCACACAGTTTGAAGTGTCTATTACACTTTAATTTTATCAGATTTCTTCCTTTGGAACCTGCTATATTTTTTTTATCTTTTATTGAGATTAGTTTTAACCCAACAGCTGGATCCCTTGCCAAAAAAGCTTCCTATGGCTGTTGTTTCTGTAGTACTACCTAAGCAACCACTTTTATATGCTGGGCTTTATGGAAACTGTGCTATGCACCCAGCAGTGGAAACTCAGATTACAGCCTGTGTGAATTTTATATTTTCAGTAACAATGCTATGACCATGACACTGACTGGTTCAGCTTTCCTGGTGGAGCAGGATTTTGGGCGGTAAATGCCATTTGCTTTTGCTTATTAACCTCTGTAGATAATGCCCTGTCTGAAGATAATGAGTGAAAATTTCTTCAAAAAGGTGTGTATGTCTATTTCTGAAGGCAGAACTATGGCTTTGTGGGGTCCAAGGGCACACTGGGGAGCTGAGGGGTGAGCAGTGCTTTGGGATCCTTTCATCCTGATTTGAGGACCCACCCCTGTGAGCCACTCTCCTGATATCCACGTCCTTCTAGGGTCTGATTTCCAGGCAGCATTCAGGGATATGCTCAGCTCCATCATTCACCTCCAAGCCCTTTTAGTTCTGGGGCTTGTGACAGAAGCTGGTTGAAATGAGTCAAAAGCAGCTTCTTCAAAACAAACCATCCTCCATTCTTTGTACATAGCATGCAAAGGGAGAGGCAAGAGCTATGAAGATTTACACACACATTTTGTCTTTCCTAACACTTAACTTTACACTTTGTAAGCTTTTTCTAGGCTTTGGAGAAGCTGACCATCCTGCAGCATTTTCTCTGTTTTGCTCACTGCCCCCTTGTCAGTTTTCACCAGCAGCTCCTGGTGACTTATGCAAAGCTAAGCTAGGTTCTGTTGTACTTTTTGATTCCAACTTTATTCTTGGATAATCATCCTTTTTCAATCTGACTGGACTTAAGCTGGGACACTCAACAATTTTCAATTCTTCTGCAGCACTCTGATTAGAGTTCATTTTTGCCATTACTAGATTTTTTCCACCGGCTTTCTACTTTTGTTAGACAACTTCCTGTAATGCAGCTCTGAACATAAGTAGTTTTGTTCCTTCAGCTTATCACAGGTCCTGTCCTGAATATTGCTTTACAGGCTTCCACTTCTCAAGTGAAAATGTGCTTCCAGGGTATCCTTTTGCCAATTTTAAGGCTGCCTTCTCAGTTTCTGCTTTGTAAGAAATAATTACCTCAGTAATTTGAGTTAGATTTTAAAGAATTTTGTATACTTTTTTAAAGACTTGCAACTTTCTTGAGAAGTCAGCTGTTCCTGTTAAGAGTAGCTGTGCCTGCAAAAGATGAACTCTTCAAGACATGAAACCTGAAGTCAGTCAGGCAAGATAGAATGTCCACTGCATCTAGCCAATGCTCACTCTGCACAGTAGTGTTTGGATTTCTTGTTGAGGTTTCTTGTTTACTCATTGCTATGATTTCTGTAGAAATATTTGAGGATCACAAGTGGAACAGGAGAGTTATCTGCATTTATGGAGTTTTTAACTATCAGTCAGTTTGGCTGATACTTATTTGTATATGGCATTATTATTTGTATATAGAAACTCTTTTCTGACTATCCAACCAAAAGGTACCTAAGATAAAGTAGAAAATATTATAGAATTGTCCAGCTTCTGCCACTGGCATGGGTAAAATCCATGTTCTAGCAAAATTATTTCTAAGATAAAGAAGTTTCTGATTGAATATGAAAGTATCATAAAACTCAACCTGTATTAAGGAGGTCATTATTTTGGATTCATGCTCTATAGTTTCATTTAAATTTGTAAATGCTGCTGATATGAATGACATCTCTGATAATCTTCATACTTACTATGTCTGGTATTTTCAAGCAATTCAAATTCACAGAAAAATCTGGATGATAAGTGACATAATAAAAAGGTTGTTGAGTTGTGTTTGTTTATATATAATTTGGAGCGGAGGATGGAAGCAAATAAAATTTTAGAATAAAATTGTCTGTTACTACTTGGAAAAATGAGCTTTCAGCAACCTCTGAAAGGCAGAAGTTTGCATCTGTGGTGGAATAATATCTTGCAACAGTAGAAACTGCTGGAGATGAGTATTTTAGAAAATAATTTGAGTAACCATGTGGAGCCAAGTGATTGACAGGTTGAGAAAAGTGATGGTGCCCATGAATTTAGCACTTACGAGGTGTGCATTTGGAGAATAGTCCATGCTTTAGGGACACTGTCCAGGCCCAGCACAGGAGGGATTTTGACAAACTGCAGAACTGGGACACTGGGGTGGTCAGACAGCTGGAGCACAGAACATGCAAGCAGAAGCTATGAGAATGGAATTTCTCCAGGCTGAAGCAAGGGTGCCAAGAAGAAGAAATTAGTGATATTTTTACAAACTTTTGGATGGTTGTAGAGAAGGTGGAGCCTGAGGTGCTCTGTGGTGGCACAAGCGGCAGACACAAGCTACAGCTAGAGAAGTTTCATCTGTATTTAACCTCAAATTTCTCTGTGTTAGGAGTGGTTATGCACCAGGACAATTTGCCCAAGAGGACTGAGAGCTCCATACCATTTAAAGCAGCTGATGGAGACTGAGCAGCCTGATCCAGCTCTGAGGAGGACCTTTGCTCCTCTGGCTGATGATGTAAATTTGCTCACAAAAGGTGATATGGAACAGGTTTAAAAAGACAATGATATGGACAGGATAAGGAAGTACTTGAACCAGAAATCTCTAATCCAGCTTCCTTTTGCATCAATGTACCTGTTTCGCCCTGATTTATTTGTTCAGACTGCCAGTGCTTGGGGCTCTTTGTGTGTGCTCCAGTGCAATTATACATGGCCTAGCAAGCAGGCTCCAGCTGAGAGCATAATGACATCATCAATTTGTTTTTACATAATTTTCAAATTTCCAGAACTTGTGCTAAGAAACAGGTGAAGCTTCACCTTAAGGTAAGCTTTACCTTACACAAGCAGTGTTTAATCACAGTTAGAAACAACACAGGCAGTGATCATAATCAGAGAGTAAAATGAAAAGCTAGGTAAAACTTGTTTCTCACTCTCCCTCCCTTCTTGTCTGGTTAGACCATTGATCTTTAAAAAAAGTTTGTGTCAAGATTTTAGCCAGAGAGAAATAGTTGCTCTCTAGATAATGCTCTGTTTAAAAAAAAGAAAAAAATCCAAAACCTAAAAAAAACCAAACCAAGAAACCCCAAAAGACTTAGTTTTCTCTTTCTGGTTGAAACAGGCCAGATAAAAAAGCCTGAATCAGCCCACATGCAATGATGTGTGGACACACTCCTGCTACATGGTAAGGGGAATAAAAGACTTCTATTGGGGGTTGTTTGCAGCATCATCAGTTGCAGGCTGATGTATTTGCTTTTCTTTAAATGAAAGCTGTGGTGTAAAAGTTGACACTGGTATTTACTGGAAGTTTAGGTCTGCTAAATTCAACAGATTAGTTCACTAATCACTATCAATTAAAAAGGCTGCCTCATTGTTGCATAGATTAGGACAATGTACCCTATTACAGAGCCTTCCCAAAATACTTATTTTGAAAAAATGTTACCAGATTAAGTCAGACTGATACTTAATAGTAGCAGTCAAGGCTTTTAAACTGGTGCAATTCAAACTCTTTTTCTAAATAACTTATAAATGCAGCAAGAGCATGTTACCAGTATCCTCACATCTGATTCCTGTAGGACAATGTCTGGAAGTCAAGAACAGAAAAGCAATACCTAAAACTTTGAATGCCTAGAATAGCTGAAGCACATGATATTAGAGCAAGAGAATTTGTTCTACATTCTTATGAGTGAAAATAACACAGTATTTACTTAGTAATGTCCTCCTGAAAATGCTTGGACATACGGTAAGTTTCCTGGATTGAGTTCCTCTCAATTATGCCTATGGCAAGGCTTCTGTCAAGTTTCCCATTACCAGTTTTTCATTCATCATAGGCCTAACATTCAGAATAGTTCCAGGAACAGAAGAAACATGCTTTGGTCCTGTACAGACAACAGTGGTTTTATACAGAGCTCTTCAGCACTATGTATAGCTTTCAATTCAAGGCAGAACTCACCACTTTCCAGTTTTCCATCAATTGCTATTTCAGAGGCTTCTTAAGATTTGTCAGAGGGAGGTGGTCTGCCCTCATTGAAGTGTGTTGTGTTAAATCAGAGATGGTGCACAAAGACTTACTATCTGGTTTATTCTAAGTCAGAACTGACAGATTTTTTTTTTTTTTTTGAGGTTTGTTAATTTAAAGCAATCATTTAAGTCTGGATGTCCTGGAGTACCAAAATGAAAATGTGTACAGTGCTAACTGGAGGTGGAGAATTTGAATACTGAAGTTTCCTTCATCTTCAAATACTATAAGTACTCTGACCCCTCTAAAATGATTCTTTGAGGGAAAGTAGAAGTGATAAAGACATATAAAGATGATGAAGATTTCTTCATATTCCACATTATATGAAAATTACATTAAAAAAAGTAAAGTCATTATAAGTGTCCTAGGTTACAATGTAAGATGTGCCCAAAGTATGTATTCTATCACCATCTTCATGAGCTGTTGAAACCAGGTGGGGCAGTGTTTCCCTTACCTTCTGTTAATGGGCCCATCAATGCCTTGCTGCATGACTCATAGATAACTCCCTCTAGAAGTTATCTCTGTTTAATGGGCCATCAAGGACCCACTGCATGACTCATAGAATGAGATCAGCCCATTGTGAGATTCTCTGCCCAGGGGGAGGAGCCAAGCATTCCCACCTGGATACAATCCAGGGTTTGGGACAGCCATTACCCCACTGGATTTGCAGAGGACAAGAGCTACCAGAGCTTTCTATGGGATCACTGCTTCGACAAGACCATTTCATCTGGACTGCTACTACCACCCTAACTAACAGGGTGTCAGGTTGTATTCTGAATCTTGTCAGAGGTTTTTTTGTATTATTGTATTTATTTTACTTTATTTTATTTTATATTACTTTATTTTACTTCTTTTCTTTTCCTCTTATTAAATTGTATTTCTGACTGGGAGCCTCTCACTGGTTTTGCTTTCAAACCAGCACAATAAGCTACTGAATTTAAACATTAAAAGTCTACTTACCTCATGGAGGCATGTATTAAACATTCAAACCGCCTATCATTAAACATTGCTTAACATATTATAACTTGATCTAAATCTGCAAAAATACAATATCAGACAGAGTAAAGAGGAGAATACATGCAAGAAACTCGGCTTTTTAAAGTACTGCCATGGAGAGAATAGCTTTTATGAAAACTGCATTAACTAAAATACTTATAAAAATGAGTAGTTACAATAGTTCTGCAAATTTATGTTAATTCTTTTTCTGTATGCTTTTCCTTTTGTTATAAAACCAAAGAAAAACTTAATATGTTTTCACAATTCTTTTTCCAAAAAAGAATTAATTCACGTAAGTACTATTTTCTAGTCCAGAAAATTATTTTACAAGTAGATGCAAGCAGATTTACTGTCCCACATGATAAAATTACGTTACTCTAGATGTATTAAAATCATGTTAATAATGAGTTAATATTTTGTGGATTAAAACATTGTATTTATGACAACAGCTGTTATTACAGGAAGATAAGAACTTAGGTGACTTTTTTAAGACAAGACATGATCAGATCAAAGAGAGAGGAAGAAGAGGAAGAATGAGATCCTCTATATTTCTTTTGGCCAATTAAAGCTAGGCTGCACAGGATAAGTACAATAAAATGGATCTATTATCTCTCCTCACAGTAGGAACACAGGAATGGAGCTTGGCTCAGGCCACTTATCAATGCACCTGGTGTCTGAACTTATCTGATAAAAGAACAGTCACTGAAAGACTGAAGCAGACTATTTTCTTTCTCCCCACACAAGGCCAGGGCCCCAGTGTAGGATGTTTGGTATACAGGTATACATGACCCAAAGATGGAGCACCAAACTATGGGGAAACATGAACGATTCTGGATACTGGGGACCACCTAATTACCTAAAATATGCTGTATGTGATGATCTTTGGATTTACTGATATGTTTGGCATAGGTGAATTTTGATTTAGAAAAGGAAATAGAGGGTAATGCTTGTTTAAGAATGTTTTATGGAAGAATGTAATCTATTTTTCCTCTCAAAGATATGTTTCACCTGCCCTCAGAAATGTAATTCAGTTGTGGTCATAATAATTATAATATGAAGCATATTGTAATACATACAATTGCACTTCTTGAAATCAATGTGTAAGTCACTGTATAATACAATTCAAACAACTGTCTTGAACTTCTGCCTTCACAAAATCAATATTTAGCAAGATTCCTGTAATCATCCAGTCTGTTTACATAAGAAAATGTTATTTTCACTCCTCTGAGGTAAGAATAGACATAATAAGTTGTCCAATTTAAAAAAAATGGAGGGAACAAACTGGGAATAACAGGCCCCTCCATTATTCATGAGTTCTGGAACAAGTTCTCACACAATCTCAGTATCTGCTTTCGACTCAGTTATGTATTTAGCAGTAATGAAATCCATGATGATTTTTTCTGCTTCTTTGTGGTATCTTTTTACAGCTTACATTTACAGTAGGGAAAAAAAGTACTTTATTGTAATGCAAGATTTACAAGTGCATTCTAATGCTTCCAAAGCAGAGATTATAAACAATTAAAACTGTGAAACCTCAGAACATTTTAAGGAGAAATTAGAAAATCTGAAGAAAGTAGGAACAGTAGTCATTCAATAGCATTTTCCCCTTGTTTTCATAATCACCTGTGAAAGACTTGGAAACTTCCCAGGTGCAAAAATACACAAAGCAACTCCTAATATCGGAAAACATCTTCTTGATGTGGTCACTGCTGGGTGTGGCATAGGATCACTCACATGTTTTTGAACATGATGCAAGTCTTGGGACAGACTAGAGAAAGGGACTGGAATTTTTGTTAGCTTTGTGGCTTGACCTTCAATTATAGAGTTTGTGGCTGCAGTTTCTGATAGGTGTGCTGGGCAATTTTCATTTTCCATTAACTCGTAGACAAAGTGATGTGTGTGAAAGTTAACATTGTGATACCGAGAGCAAATGATAGCACAATGCTAAAGTACAAACCATTTGATTTCAGTACAGAACTCCCTTTTCGCTCTCCAGATATTCCTATTGCAGCTTAATTGCTGCCTCCAAAATAACTGAATAGCCAATTGATTATATTTCTTTCAATTTCAAAATAACAAACAACTGTTTGAAACACCTTGGCATTTCTATGCTTTGTTGCAACAATGGTCACAAGAGAAAAATGTCTCTTTCAATCAAGTCCTTTACTGTCGTCTAATTTCAAAAAGGAGCTGTATGTCCTGGGAAGGTAAAATTATTGGTGAATTTTGGAACATGCAGTCATATATCTTGCGGGAAAGGTTGAAAAGCAACATTTTTGTGGTATTCCTTTTGGAAGAAACCACAAAAACATACACAAAGAAGAGAAAATATTTTGAGAACTTTGCTTATAGAAGCAATGATATTTTGTTTTAAAAATAAAAATACTTAAACCTTCTGTTTCTGTGCTGGCTTACATCAGACAATTTTTCCTGAGTAAATGAGAAAATACCATTCTGCAAAGTACCCTTAGCAATTCATGTATCAAATTTACTTATCCATTATCAAACACTAACTTTTCCTACTTGCATCAGTGTTTCCTCACTTATGTTGTTACAAGGGTACAAATTCTTTTGTTGCAACTATGTTAGTGTGGAAAGTATCAGAAACGAAGCGCAAACTGGGAACATTTCAGTATCTCCATATATGGTCTGTAATTAATTTAGTGTACAGATAGGGAATGGGATACATTTGATTCAATAATCATTTCTGGTACATGAGTTGATTGTCTACACTTCTTTTACCCTTTTCTTTCTGGATAAATGTTCCCTAGCATGCATCCTCATGCATCCTCATGCATCCTCATGCATCCTCATGCATCCACATGCCTATGGTCTTGTGAATGGTTTTAGAGGGATTTGGGGATCATTGTTTCAAACAGGTACACTGTTAGTTCATTATGGCTGGAATCTCCCTGTCAGTTCAAGATTATTAATATTTACAGTACCTAGTAAGTACTTTGGTTTACAAAATTGTGGTTAGTTTGATTCAATTTCTCCCTTATTTTTGGGATGAATAAAGAAAATCTGACATGTAACTTAAAGTAAGGCATGGGTGGTCATGCTGAGGCAAATTAACTGAGGTGTTAATTTCAAATAAGATATATTTGAAAATATTCATACTAGGTATAATCCTATAAATGTTTAGTATTGAGGGGTGTTCCTGTTATCATGTCTGTAACCCTCTGACTTCATTAACCCTGCCTCTCTGTCAGCATGAAGTTACAGAATATAAACTAAAAAATAAAAAACAAACACCTTTTTGTTTTGACTTTCTTGTTTGCTTATTTTCATTTAATTTCTTTTTCCTCTGTGTTCTGGTTTCAGTAGCTGGGATGTGTATTTTCTAACATTAGCAAGTTCCCCTTAGCAGTTCTAACAGTAAAATCATTCTAAATTTATTAAGTATGAAATCCAGTATCTGCATGCATGGTCAGGGTCTGTACAAGTGAGTATTTGGTTGGAATGTAGCTGTTTTAGAATGGAAACCTCCCCCTTTCCCACGTGCTGTGCCAAATGTGTGCCATGTGATGGCAGCATTGTATTAACCTAGAGGAGCTGAGCTACGAAGAAGGGAATTCTCTCCATTTTTCTTAAAATAAAATTAAAAAAACCTCACCAAGCTCAACAGCCCGGAAGGAGCTCCTACAATCTGCAAACAGCACAAACAGATTTAACAATGAATTTTGATACCCAATGGAAAATAATAGAGAGAAATGAAAATATTTGACATGCCATGAATACAGTCTGGGTTTACCACTGAGACAAAGTAGATAATGTAATGAAAAATATTTTCCCTAGTAATTATAATGATAAAGTGACCATGGTATAAATGAATTACAAGCTCAGAATATTACTGCTAATACATGTATTTCCGTAACAGGCAGTTATTAAGTGACAAGCATATTTTTTTCCACTGCTGAAATAACCAGTAATTAATCACTATTTGTATAGACTTTTAAGTGGAAGAATCTGAAATCTCCAAGGGCTTCAGTTTTCCTGATATCTCCAAGGAGATATGTTTTAAGGAGCAGATAGTACTGTTAACCTTTGGTACCTGTTAGTGTGGCAAGCAATAGTTTCTTACAAAAATCAGGTTTTAATGCTGTTTTCTTGTAAGGAGTAAAATTAAATAAAATAAAATTAATATTGAATATTCTGGTTTATTCACTTACACGATTCTTAAAATTCATAAACTGGTAAATGATGTAAAAATTCCTCCTTCCCTCTCAAACTAGATTAACTCTCAGTTCACTGAAAGTGTGGGAGAGTGAAAGTGCTTTTTGAATCTACTCAGCAATGCTTTTACATGCAATGCCTTTCTTTGGAGGGAGGGCAGTGTAAAAGCAACCCCGAGCTTACTAGAGAAAAAGGAAGGATTGAAACAATGAATTTATTATTTGAATTCTTCAATGCCTTGGCTTACGCAATGTGCACACATGTGACATCCTTGCCTCTCGCTGAGTGGGACTCTGGAGCTGAGAACCCATGGAAGTGGAAGCAGGAGGAAGATTCCTTCATATCAGCTCTGCAGCCCATGCTCTCCCGTGCTTATGGTCTTAACTGCATGGAAAGCTTTGTAGAGCTGCACTAAACAGGTCTCTACAGGGGATAATCTCAAATTGTACAGTACATAAAGTGATTTTTCATGACTTTTTACAATTAATCTCTGGAAGTCTATGCAAATTAAAATCTATTGGAATTACAGAGGAATGTACTTTCTGAGAAATTGTATGGGATTTGTTTGGGGAAAGGAAAAAGAAGCATGTGCTACAGGACTTGCATTGCAAGTGTTTCATTGTTTTTCAGATTTAAGGAAATTTTGGGTTGGAGACACATGGAGGGGAATCTCATGTTTACTGTCAAATGTTTTTATATTCTGAGAAGCTCATGGGTAGTTAAAATATCTATAAAAATATTTTTTTTTTAATAAGGACCGCAGGAAGCATGCCTTTTACCACCTGCTGCAAATTTTCCCAAGGTAAATTCTTTGTTTATCTACTCCTATTACTATATTAAATCCGCTGTCCTAAAGTGACTACTTCCTTGAGAGCAGCTCATACTTCATTCTCTTGTTTCACTTCTTCCAGTCTATAACTTGGCACTTTTGAAAATAAAATAAAAAGAAATTACAGAGCTGCCTGAATAAGGTGAATTACTGATATCCAAATTTTCCAAGTATCTTGGTCATGTATTGCAAGTTAACATGAGTCCTGCCTTCATGACCTGGACTAAGTTTTACAGGCTTTGCATAATCATTTTCTGTTCTGTCATTTGTCTCGGACCAGCTACTTTGGCAGCACAAAATTTTCATTTAATTCTTTTCTGTTTTCCAAGAACAGTTCCTCTCCCTTCCAGGAGACCTGAGCAGTGAGACAGGGCAGGATTCATAAGGAGAAATCTCAATTTCCTTAGTACTCAGATTAAATGCTGATGTTGGTATCAGCGTGTGTATATCTTCAGTGTGGCACTGCATGATTCATAACAAGAAATTTAATATTAGAGGTGTCCAGTAGGAGCCTCTTAATGCCTCCTAGCTTTCCTATTTGGAAGTCTGCAGAATTCTTCTTCTTTCCGATTTTTCACTTGGTGTGATTTCTCACTTGGTCTGTTGTCTGAGCTACCCAAAACATGTGAGAGGAGTAAATCTAAAGAGAGATTTTCCCTGCCAGCAATACAGAAATAATATGTTTCTCTGTGTTTTCTATAATAAAAGGCAAACAACCCTTACCAGTACTGAATACCTTAGAGCCAGTGGCAGTTCTCTAAGTCTGCCACTCCAGCATTGCATGTTGTAGGAAAGAATCATATTTTCACATAAATAGGTTAAATCCAGCTAACTGAGCTTTTACATAATTCTCCTAAAAGAACTTGCAATCTGTTTTACATTTAATTTCATGATACTTTAAAAATAAACATTATTATCTGCTTTGAATCCTAATCTCTCCACAGATACTTTTGCTCTTGGTGATTCCAAGAACCACCAAAACCAGAGTGTATTGAAAATAATTAAGGAAGTAGCATTTATAAGTTGAGGATAGCCCAAAGGAATCCTCTTGATGACACAGAGAAGATAGATGTCTAGAGGCTTCTGACAAGACAAAACTGATAAAATGATCTTTTTTTTTCAAAGTTAGATATATCAAGTATAATGTATTCATTGCATTTTGATTAACAATTGGTTCATTACTGTTGCATTTAAATCTCTTTTGTCAGAAACTGAGAAAACACAGGATACTAATAGTCATCTTTCACATGAAGAAGATAAATCTGAAGTTTTCACAAAATGCTAAACCCAAACCATTAATGTAAACTTGTATATACAATTAGAATGAATTAAAAATATTGATTATGCAAATCAAAAATCACAGTAATTTCTAGTTAGTATTTCCATCTTTAAATCATAAATCCCAGTGTGGTCCAAATTTATCTACTTTTATTAACTTTTCATAATAAATTTTAAATTATTCTGAATTGAAAAATTAATTGTAATTGAATAATTTTTTGAACAGTGTGCAGTGGGATTGCTGAATTCTAATCAATACTAAGGAGGCTTTCTATCAGGTTCCCTAGAGTACCTGTAGTATAAATAATAAAATTAAATATTGATGTCAGATGTCTTTTACTATGTGCATGAGATTTCACACTTCAACAACATTTTCTTTGGAAAAATTAATCTGCAGTGGTCCCTTGCTAAATACAGGCTTGTAGCCTTCAAGACACAGGTAAATCTGAGATTCTACTCCCTTACATCCATATAGTGTTACATCTAGAAAAGGGAGCTATGTTACTCCAGCACTCAGTTCATCTAAGGAACATGATGAGATGGTAGAAAGATTTGACTGTGTGTTAAATTCAATTTATATTTAGCACTCTGTAAACTTTTGCAGAATTAGGGTTTGCCTGCTCTTTTACTTCCATTCAAAACTTGCATTACTTCCACTGTATATTCTAGACTAAATTCAGGTCAGATTGTTGAAAGTCTTAAAGATCTGCCCCTTTGCAGCAGATGTTGAGAGCTGTGGATATGTACAATAGTGTAGCAAGCTTTTCCCCTATTTTCTTTCTTAACTCTGCGTACCAGATCATAGCTGCCTGCCCGGTGTGCACCCAATAAGGACACAACAGATAACTATTGCCAAAAGCTGATATTGTGAGTTGATTAATCAAAACCCCATTGATTTATAGTCTATATGACTCTTTGGAAATTCACTAAAAGCATTGTATGATCCCTTGTATAACTGATTTATGAAGTCTTTCATTCAATATGATGTATTAGGTACACACTACTCGTAGTTCTTAGCATAAAGCAGTGCATACCTGTCTTTCATTCAATATAACAAACTACATATCCACTAAATGCAAAAAGGGGTGGGGAAGCCAGGAACTAATTTATATAGTGAGTAAAGCATAGTAAATATTTATATTTCAATGTTTTTGCTTAGTATGTTTATTTATAAAGTCAGTGAGACAAGACACTTTCCCTGTATTACCTTTCAAGTATCATGGACTCATACAGATACTGCATTTAGTGAAAATAGTTGTCAAGGCTGCTGCTATGTTGTTTGTTTATATTAGTGAAGAAAATAATATTTTAGCACCAATATTTATTGGATTACTGCTGAATTAAACCTTTATCATATTAACCATGCCTTAAAAAGCCATCTATCTGCAGCTCAGGTGTGGACTGAGCATGTCCAGGGCAATGGGTTAGTATTCTCAAAGCTCACTATCAGGTTCACATCCACTTTTCAAAAATTATTTAAAGCATCAATGGCTAATGTAAAATAAAAAGCACACACCTTTATTTCTATAGCCTAATGATAATGCTGTAGCTTAGCATTAATTATATCCCATATAGCAAATTATGAAAAATAGCAATTCCCTGAAGTCTTTATCAAAGCATAACACAACATCTCACAAAAGAATAATATATTATTCAGTTTCATCTGGCATACTCCCACCTCTCACCTCTCACATATTGCAACGTCCTATACCCTTTTCTTAGCTGTTTCTTTTTTTGTGTTTTTGTTTTGTTGGTTTTGTGGGTTTTTGTGGTTTTTTAGCAACTGCTTTTCTATTGCTGACTATACATCCAATTTAGAATCACAAAAATTATATTTGGTGGCTCAGTTTGGAGCTTACATCTACCTCCATAGCAGTGAACAAGGTAACTTCCCTTTCTTAGTGCCCCCTTTCCTCAGGAATGTGTTTTGGTTATCTACAAAACTAACACTCATGTACTAAAAGCAAAATAAAACCAGATAATAAAAGAAGCCACTGGTGTTGGCTTATTGAAAACATTTTTTTCTCATTTTGCTTTTTTTATTATCATATTTTCAACTTGTACTAATTTAAAACTTGCCCTCCCTCCTCCCATTCCCCCCCTCCTTTGTGGCTAATTCAAATTTGGGTTTAATGAGTGCTTGCTGTGACCAAAAGTAACCAGATTTTCCTTTCAGAAAACCATGCCCTGTGGTGTTTTTTTTTATTATTTGCTCTGTGTTTAGTCTAAGAAAAGGAAATTGACTGAAAGGATTAGACCAAAATTATTTTATATTTTTTGAAGCTGAGTTTCAAATTTCTAAGCTAATTGTGCTTTAGAGCTAGGACCAACTTGATCTAACCATCAGGTTGTTTGGAAATCTTTAGAGTATTAGCAAAATCAAATTCAGAGAAATTAAAAACATTCCTTTAAAAAAATCTTAGTATTTGAGGAGAAATACTCTTCTTGCTGAAAAAGCTAGACTGTGCTTTTAATATATCACCTCTTGGTGACATATTTCTCACTGATATGAACAGCAGATGGGCTCCAGTGGTGTGTCCTTGCTGGAAAGGGTTTGGTAAACACTATGGCACATCCAATGTCAGTTTTACAATTGTCTTATATAGACTGCCAAGAGCAGTACCTGTCTCACTGTTGCTGTAACTGAAGAGATCATTGAGATCTTGAAGCAATTTTTTCAGGAAGGTGAATGACCAATATGAAAAATTATGTTCCATGGCAGAGAACATAATAGAAATGCTATCTTCTTATTCTCTTTTCCCTCCCTTGAGAGAGGTGAATGAGAATCAAGTTACTCAAATACTATTTTCACACTTTTTTTCCAAACAAGATACAGCATGGGAGAATGGGTAAAGCAGCAGATTGTGACAAGTTCTGGAAGAAGCATTTATGATGTGCATGGAGCCATAAAAATCAGAAGAAAGCTAAAGCAGTGAAGAGAAATGTGAAAGGAGAGAGGTGAAAAGGTGGACTGGAAAAGGGTCTAAAGAGACCC
Organism: Acrocephalus scirpaceus scirpaceus; assembly: GCA_910950805.1. Taxonomy (NCBI): domain Eukaryota; kingdom Metazoa; phylum Chordata; class Aves; order Passeriformes; family Sylviidae; genus Acrocephalus; species Acrocephalus scirpaceus. The sequence continues at coordinate 30,325,613 of OU383773.1, forward strand.
TTAATCTCTGAAAGAGATTAAGATTTTGTAGAAAGAAACTGGAAGAACAAATAAGCTTGTTGGGGAGAATAAATACATGGTACAGGAGGTTAGAGTTTTGCTGGGGTAGAACACAGGATGAGGAGAAAAAGGATGCTGAGGAGACTGAAAAGAAATGGGATGATGTTGAAAGAAAATATTCTAGTAAGGTACATATTGAAGTTACATACAGTTTTGTTAGGGGTTAGGCTTGTTTCTTGTTTTTTTTGTCACCTATAGAATTTTTTCCCAAGGGTTTTGAGGCAACTAACGACCAAATACTTACCGGTGCTCAGGTGAAACAAAAGGATGGAGCCTGGCACTTAGCAACACTCTTTGTCTCCAGGGGTTTCTCGGGGTGGGGGGGGTGGGAGGAGTGGGGGAGGGGGGGGAGGGCGGGCAGGAAAAAAGATGGGGCTGGGGGGCAGCTTCACTTTTAGTGTGCTCTGCATCGGGAGAGGATGGGGCTGCTGTTGCTGCGTAAGTTTTTCACTGGCACCACCGGATCTGATCCTGGGGAGAGCTACCATCATTCTGCTCGTGTGCCCAAGGAGACTCCTGATCTCTCCTTTTGCTGTCCTGCTGGAGCTGGCCCGGCCCTGTCCCACTGCCGCTGCTTCCTCGGTGCTGCTTTGAGGCTGTTCTGCACCACGGCCCCGCACTGCCCTCCCTGCCGGACGTCCCTGCCCTCCAGTGACCACCGATGGAGCTCTGGATTTTATCCAATCCACCAGCCCGGGATCCCTCACCGTTCCAGCTTAGTACTTTTTTTTTCTGAGTCCCAAGAGACCAGACTGCCCCGGGTTTTATGAAACCAAGCCCCGTCGAGGCCCCTGGTTCTGTTCGCTATTAATTGCTGCAGTTTTTGTTGTTTATTTGCCTTGTTATACCTATTAGTAAAGAACTGTTATTCCTACCCCCATATCTCTGCCTGAAAGCTGTTTTAATTTTTTCTAAATTATAATAATTTGAGGGGAGGGCATTTGAATTATCCATTCCAAGAGAGGCCCTGCCCCTCTTTAGCAGATACCTGTCTTCTTTTCAAAACCAAGACAAGTATACATATTTTTTATTGTCATCATTCTGCATTGATGTCTTTATTAAGCAAAAGTGAAGAGGAATGTGTAGCGGGAAAGTTGGGATACAGCATTTGTATCAGAGACTGGAAAGGAACCAGGGAGGAAAAGGGAAAACATAAAGCAGAAACCAAAGGAAAGGTGATAGGATGAAAAGAACAAGGATGAAGAGCAGAATTCAAGGACTGAGGAAGAGAGAACAAGAAAGGATAACTTTTAGGAATAGCAGCAGGATCCACTTTATGCATGCAAACATCGGCTTTAGTGATCATCCTGAAATGCATATGCATACTTTGCAGGTCAAGCATGATTTTGTATTACAGTAAAAGTATATGTTCATTGTAATAACTTGAAAGTTTTTAAATGAAATATAATTTTTAGCCCTGAACCGTGATTTATTTATTTATTTAAATTCTTGGCATTAAGTTTCATACTGGAGAGTTTAATTTCACATGGTCAAAGCAAAACAGAGAAACAAGTACATAATAGTACAAAAAATGGAGTCATGAATAAGTCTAAAAATAATGGAGTTATGTTACAATCAGGGTAGAGGTTTTGATAGTTTGATTTCTGTTATTGTTGTGTGAAGAGGAAGTGGCTTTTTCTCTCTTACTTTGAATTTGTAAGAGGTGATGTTTTAAATATTTCTGTATTCTGGGAAACTGCTCTTCCAGGAGGCACGTAACAACTGAGCCAGAGCTGGTGGCCTGTATGTATGGATCCTCACCTTACACTGAGATGAGGTTGTATGAATTACAGAGCACTGCAAAGGAGCAAAATATTGCTGCTTTTCATATCTGGAATGGGGAAAAATAGGAGATGCTCGTGTTTTTATGTATAGTTTTCTATCCATACAAGCTGCCACCTGGAAAGCAAACAGCTGATGGAGAGTGTTGTTTTTCCCTTCACAGCTGGCAGTTGCCTTTGTTCAAATAAGCCCACAAATGTTTGCAATAAAGGCAAAAATACCCTCCAAGAACTTACTGAGGGATACTCAGTAAATCTTTCACTCAAGCCTCAACATCAGCAATCACAAACAAAGGGTACCAGAAGATTCCTCTTAAACAAGAAGAAAGATAAGTTTTGGTACAGAGGTTGCTTTCTTAAAAATTCTAAGCAAATAAAGTAGTCTTGACAGAAAGTTCTCAGTTATGGATTACCTATAAAAAGAATAAAAGAGATGAACATTGAAGGATTTTCATGGCTGTAAACAAATAATTTGTGAGCACACTGTGCTCAGACCACAAATAGAAGCAGAAATTAGAAGTGCCCCTAGCTGACCAGCATATACATATATCATTGGTCTGGTGTAATGAAGATTACCTGATAAAGATCACAATATGACAGTTTTCCTTTTGCATTGGCTGCTGAACAGCCAGAAACTGTTTTCTGCGGCCAGCCAACTATTGATCCAACTCCCTCCTGTCAGTGATGCAGTTAATGGGAATTCCACAGGCAAATAAAAGCTACATTTTGTCTTCATTTTCATCTGAAATATGAGCTGGTCCTTTGTACTCTAGACAGTCATTTATTACTCATTTTCCTTTATTGATGTTTATGAGCTGAAGCATAAAATGATTCTCAAATGTAGTTTAATTGAGGCAGCAGTTGACACTGTGACCATGATTACTGCTGCACCATCAGCTGCATTAAATCCATGAATCAAGGTTTGCTTTTCATTGGTCTTTGAGGCAGCATACGGTAGAAAGTATCCTTAAAATGCAACTGTGCTGTAGCTGGAGAAATATGTCGATTTGTCTTCATAGGGACTGAGGGAGAAAAAAGTGCCTAAAGTCCTTAGCAAACAGCAACAGAGCAGTAAAGTGTTTCTTATTACTTTACATTCAAAGACTCCTACCACTCCCCTACCCTGAGTCTTAAAAGTTATTTGTAAAATAGTCTTTCTTATATGCTTTTTTAATATTTTTCTCACTGAATTATGAGCAACAAAATGAATAGAAGGAAGAGCTGCCATACACAGCAAGAGGGAAAGCCAAGACAATTAATTTATAAAATGGTAAGGACAATCAATACTGTAGGGAAGTATTTTTTATATGCAGTTATTAACTCATAAGCTACAGTATATCTCATCTCATTTCAACAACAGCTGAGGTCTCCATTTCCCCCTGGAGACCCCTGCAGGTCCCATTATGAGAATCATAAATAATATGTGCTAATGAGATATGAATTGATTATGTTGGAAAAGCTGACATTTTCATCCATCATTCTAAATGATGTTTAACAATGGATTACCAGCCAGTAATTCCTCTGATATGAGATTAAATAAAATAGCAGGCTGTTTCAGCAGGCTAGCTCAAGGAGATGGCAATAAATCTGCTCAATTACTGTATTACCAATCCGTTTTTCACTGCTAAGGATATTATTATTTCATTTAGACTTGTTCATGCATCATAGATTATTTTATTTCAGTCAGTCAATGGGAGAAACTGCAGTATTTTATTCACTGAGCTGCAAAGGACTGGGTTTTGATAGAGTACAGTATGCACAGCTCAGTGGGCCTCCAACGGATAGAAGAAATGGTACTGAGGTCCTATCAGATCAAAAATACATTGTGAAATCCACATTTCAGGAACCAGCATTTTGTTTTCAACCTAATTTACTTTACTTATCTGAAAAGTATCAACCAAAGGATACTGCCTAAAAAGCTGATCAATTGAAACAAAATTATTGGCTCCTCTAAGATGATTTGTACTTCACCTCAGTCCTGTAGTATATTGAGAATTAGATCATTCAGACTATCCTTTGGCCTGGCAAATTAGATTGCAAATAACTGTGATACAGATAATCCTTTTTTTTTTTTTTTTCCTGCTCAGGAGGGAGGGGAAAAAAAAAAAAAAGCATGAAAAATTTATGAACAAATGCCTATCATAGAGTCATTTCCTTTGCCAGCCTGATCTCACAGTCTTGACAAGCTCCCCTTCCTTACAACAATGTAAGGAAAGATGACAGGGATCATATAGATATGGGAATACTTGTGCGTAAAGAGTACTGAATAAACCTCTTCAATTTGGAAAAGACTTCTTAAGGAGAAAGAAAATATTATAAATGTAGAATAGAGGAAGTTTTTTAAGTATTGATTAAAAAATACATCATTCAAAGAAATGGTTGAGCAGTTTTCAAGAACCAAAACATTTTAAAAAACTCCCAGATTTAGATTGTTTTAGATTGATTTAGATAGTTTTCATCTATTGTTTTCTGTATATCAAAATGCAACAGATGTTAAATTATTCAATGAATAATATTTCCGTCATGTCTTAAATACAAAAAAAATCCATGTAGAGTATTTCTATAACAGAATAATATCTGAATCTTTGAAGATAATATCTTAGTTTTCTTATAAGGATCATATGAAATATCATCTGTAGCATACCTATGAGTTATGAAACCATAATACTAACACACTAGATAATAAGGAAGTTTTCTCACCAGACTTCCTTGCTGATACCTGCTTCTGTTTCTGTGCATAAAGAGTACTGCTTCTTTCTTACCTGCTTTACTTGAACTTGAATATAATTTTATCAGTCTTTACAGATTTTGGCTCTGTGACCAGATTTTTGATGCACTTCTGCAAGGCACAGAGGATATGTGTCCGTTGTTGTCATTCAGGTTCTGCGTGGCAATTGGCATTTTTTGCAATAACTTCATGGGATAAGTGCTGGATATTTGAAAAACTATTTATGAGGGCTTTGTTTGTTTGTTTGACTTTGTTGTTTCAATTTTTTAAAATTTAGCTTTGTATTTTAATATCCAGTGCTTCCATAAGGATAGGTTAACATTAAAAATTGCAGGGCTTTGAAAACTGGAAGATTTTCTATCTAGTACTAAAGAAATCTATCCCTGTACTTACTTTCTTATTATAGTTGATGAATGTTGATAGTGACTGCTAATGTGATTAACTGTATTAACTATTCTGAAAAGATAATTGTGATTTAGGCTAAAAACTTTACTAGAGTTGTAAATTCTTAAACTGTCAAGATGTTTACTCTTAAATCAGTCACATTTCACTAGGCAATGTCATGCTGACACCTAAATTTCAGGGATTTTCTGTAAAAGTGAGTGTATGATTTTAGGGATGACTTCATTGATTTTCATTATTATTTCTATTTTAAGACAAGATGCTATTTTCAATTTATGTATTTTGAAGCTCAAGAGACAGAAGTAGAAGAGGCTTTTGGCACTCAGTTGCCTCCCCAGGATGGATATAGTAGTCAGTGAACCTTGAGTAATTAATCTTGAGCCTCTATGAAGTAAAATTTTGTAATTCTCAGAGCACAGTCTTGGGGTACTACAGAATATTCTGTCTTTCAGTTAGAGAGAAAGAAATAATTTCTGCCACAAGAAAACTGGCTGGGTCCTAAAGTTAAATGTATAAAAGTACAAATCCTTTTACTCAAGACCTGAATTTTCATAGTGAGTTCTACGATACTGCCTTCAGAGCTTAAAAATCTTAATGGCATAACACATCATTATAAATCTCAAGCCATACTGCAAAGTTACTGCCTACCTTTTCACTGAGAACTCTCATGTATAGTATAAAAGGAGGTGACATGTTGGCATGCATAATTGTGCACAAATGTGGTGTGTCATGTCCTGGCAAGATGATTTTCTAGGCTAACTGCACATGAACTAATTATTTTAGCAATTTTGGGAGGTTTTTTGTGAAGCCTGAACTAATACATACAGTTAAGTGGTAAATCAGGATATACAATTATAATAGAGATATGAGCAAATCAAGTTGTGATATTTGAGGTTTAGTCACTCAGAGCTGAGCTGACCTCTGTGTGTGGTGCAACTGAAGCCATTTACGACCATTTGAGCACTGAATTAGAGGCAAAATGTGCCTCTGTCTCTAAGACCTTTGATTCCAAAATTGCTTGACCATGCTGTTTAAAGCACATCTGAAACAGGGCCACAGAGTAAAACCCATTAGATAGTTGTAGGCAAAAAGCTAATATGCATACAACGTGAGGATGTAAAAAAAAGTCATATGACAGAGTCCCTGGATATTAAAAACAAATCCCATAATTTCACAGGATTCATAACTGATCCCAGTGGCTATAAACAATAATTTAAATGATGGAACTATTTGAATGTTTAAATATTTTCCATCTGCCTTAACAACAACTGCATTTATAAGATGCCAAATAATATTTTGTATTATAGATTAACTTGTAGATGGAATTGTAAACACTAAGAGTGACTCCCAAGCCAAGTTTCCTCATGGTCTTAATGAGTAACTTGTTTTAAGGAAATTTAGAATTGAGATTGTGAGTTCTTTCAGCAATCTGGTGTAAACAAGCACAGGATACTAATGTTAACAGCCAAAAGCCTCAGCAGTGGTGTTTTCTCAGTAAGAATGTGAGTGTTTCTACAAAAACTCAAAGGACCTTACTTATGGTACCTGAACTACAGACACTGCATCAGTGTAAGTGTTTAAAAGCAAATCTTAGGTCTGTGCAGGTTGTAACAATGATACTGATGCTTTTCCTCAGTGTTTATTCATAGCTGTATAATGTTTATCAGTTCATGCCTTCTTGCAATCATTTCAAGTACCTTCAGGGCTTTGTAAATCAAAAAACACAAGTCTTGAATATCAGAATTGGATTAATTTGCACGTGTTTGGGGCTTTTTTTTTACTTTATCAATTTTTCTTCCACATTTTTAGCTTGAGAAGCTCATCCCCATGGATGCATGGTTGGATATTTAAAATGTTTTTCATTTAGCCCCTACTCTTTTAGTGATGATATTTCACGACCTTCTGGGGTGAGGAAAGAATTTTTTTTTCCTTTTTTTTTTAGTCCTCCTTGTCATCCTAAAACTGATATCTGCCTGCTCAAGTCCCTTGCATTCTCCACCACTCTTCTGAGCTACTCCTCAGCTCAACAAACCTGTCTGTCTCCCTTTCTGAATGTTTTCTCCCACAGCAGCAGGAACAGGGGCAGGTTGCTGCATGACAGAGGTTGCTGTGTCACCTCCTTCTTCTGGTGCCAGGCCCTGGGTGCAGAGAGAGCTCCAAGGACTCTGCAGTAACTTCTGCAACTCATTCACAAGCAGCATAGGAGATGCTGAGTGGGAGGGGACATTTCTTGCTACAGGTATTTGTCCCTCAACTGTTCACTGTGAACAGGGATGTTATAAACGACAGTTCTCCAATATTCCGTTTTAGAGGTTTATTGGAAAATGACAAAATGAGATCGAAAAGAGACAAGTCCCACAATCAAACGGCAGCTCTGAGCCCGGGTTTCGAGCTGCCGGGTGAACTAGGATCCCAGCCTCTATCGCACTGGGTCCCCCATAGTTCACACCAACCATCTCTCGAAGGTTAGTTTTTATAAGGTTTTTAGGCCCCGAGGCTAGTTTTCTGTCCAGTCTGAATATGCAGATAGGATTTCTGTCCACCTGGAGTGAGAGTAGAATAGAATTCCGGGAAATCTGGTCACATCTCTGGATCTGGTCACATCTCTGGATTCTTCATGAATTATTCCTGAAGTCTTCGCTAAACATGTCTATGAATTATTCTTGAAGCTCCTTGCCAGACGAACACATCTTGGTTTGGGTTTGGTCTCAGCGGGTGTCAGCATTCCAGGAGTGATGGGACTTAGTGATCGTTATCTGGCACCCTTTTGGCATGGGCCACCTCTCATTGATATGGAGAATACAGGTCTATTGTTCTATGGCAGGCCAGTTACCTACTCCCACCCTGGTTGGTTTCTGTGCAAGGGGTTACCTTTTGGCATACTTTAATCAAACTATATAATTATAACAGTAAAAACTCGAATTAAACTACATATTTATAACAAGGGACGTTCAAAAAGAATGGAACTTTTAAGCAGGGGAAACTACTAGTATTTTATGATCAACAATATTAAGCTTTTCTCCCTTCTCTTTCTTGCTTCCAGAAAACATTGGTCCACTAGAATTACTCTGTTGCATAAAGGAGGTATGAATTGAGGAGATTTTCTGCAATAAGATTTGGGAATCCATTCCTGATGCAAAAGTTGATCCTAGCTGATCAGACTTTTCATTGAGCAACTGCTTCCTGTGGTCTGAAGGCCAAATTGTCATATCTATTTTCCTCTTTTAAATTATTTTGAGTGTGTTAAAAGACTGTATTAAATAACCCTAAATTCTGTACTTCTTCTGACAGAAGACTGTGTTTTAGTAATAGCAGCCATTACAACTATCCAGGCAATAAAGCACAGTGAAATCACAAATATAAATAAGTCATGCCCTCGAATTAAAAACTACCTTAAAAACAGAAAGAAAAGAAAAATATAGATTTATTACACAATCCAGTAAAAAAAAAAATTCTTCACAGTTCAATGATAATTGTTGGCTAGCACAGTCATCAATATCAGATTTACAATAAAACATCTGGGGAACACATGCAGAAATAAACTTATTCAAACAGAAAGAGAGTAATTTGTGAAGATACTCTGTCTTCCAGTCCCCAAACTGTGTTGATTTGTGGTATCATTTTATTTCTTGCTTGTTTGTTTTCTTTTGCACAATTGAAAGTTGGTTCAGAAGTGCGGACATGGGGTAGAGGTCAGAGATCATATTTCCTTTCCCATTCACATATTTTGTGTCTGGATTTGAGAAAAAAAAAGTTCAAAAAATACAAGGTTAAACATTTCTTATGTATGTAATAGATATCATTTTTTATTAAGAACTTAATTTTGATTCCCCATCTTCCTTTCCTTTTCCTGGCAGAACCATGGCATTCGGGTCTGACAGCCACCACGTGTATTTGACGCTGCTGTAAACTCGTGCCTTCCCCTTGCAGCTGTTTCTGTAAACATGTGTGAACAGTCATCCTCCTGTGCCTTATGCTGAGCAAGCCTTGTTTTTCTTGGAGCCCGGCCAGCAGCTGATGGGAAGGCAGTGTGTGTGGATCTGTGTGCAATGTGCGCACTCAGCTCCCCCCAAGGCTGCAGCCCTTGGCCATGCACCTTCCCCTTCGGGCGCCTGGGGGCCGTATCCTATTCTGGTGCAAGGCAGGATTTCACTTTCCAGCGGATGGAGTAAGCTGCAGGGGTATCACAGTTACAGGCCATTTGGTAGTGTTATCATAATGTTAAAGCCCTGTAGCTTTCTGACTCAAAAAAGTTTTGCTTGCTTGGAATTCCTCTCAAAATCCTAAATGCACGTGCACATGCACACACGTGTGTGTGTGTGTGTGTGTGTGTGTGTGTGTGTGTGTGTGTGTGTATAAAATCCATGTTTCATCAAGTTAGCATTGCTGGTTCTGCTTTTTCTCCATTACTGTGATTTTATAGAATAAAATTCTGCAAAAAAATAAAAGGGCTAATTTAAAAGTAAACCCACCCTGAAAAGTAAAAATCAATCTCTCTCTTTGCACAAAGAGCCCAAGGGAATAAAATACAAGGAATCATGGGTATCTTGCTTCTAGTTTTTGATGTATGTTCTGATGCAAAAGATTAGTGGTTTTCTCTTGGGGATAAAGGATTGCAAGGTCCAAACAGCTACAAGTTTGTGAGTCTATTTATCTAATGGCAAAGAGTACAGAAGTCAGCAATGGGCACCTTTTCCTTAACAACAAATGACAAGTAAGCCATTGTACCACAATGCTACCATTGTTTAACTCCTTCTGAAGGTAATTTGTAGAAGGCAGAATAAAAAAGGAGAATATACTTTCTGCTGAGTCAACCCAAATTTCACCCAGGAAGCTCTAACTGAATATTTTTTTGAAGTCCTAATGAGTGATCAAATAGTTTTGGTGATTGAAAATGTGTTTCTAAGACCAAATTGACTACTGTTTTACCTGTCATCCTTCGCCTTTGTTCCTTTTCCTCTTACACATTAATCCTTCTCAGAAACTATATGAAAATGCCAAAAATCTATCTATTATTTGGTTGCCACACAGAAGCAATGAACAAACCAAGGCACCATGACTTCATGGAACAGTGACCGTGGATGGTCTGAGGTAATGGGTAATCCTTTCTCTTGCACATTATAAGAGTTGTTATAAGAGTATTTTCTATACCAACACTTGCACATGTTGCAACAGTTATTCATGCAGATAGTTCTGCAATTTTCATTTCAAACATACTCAAATCAGTGAATAGCTAAAAATACTTGAATAAACTATAGCAGATTTGTCTTGAGAAAAGCAATAAATTTATGGTAGGGATTTTAAAAAGAAGAAAGATCTGCAAGGTAAATAATTTCTATAATCAAACTGTGTACCTAGCCCTAATATTGTGTTTGTGAGAGCATTAGCAAAACCATAATCTGAAACTATGTATTGGTGAGATAATTTTAAACATTCTAATGACCCACACAAATTAATTAAAAAAAAAAAGTAAAAGAAAAATAAAATTTCTGAAGTATTTTGTAGCTGTTGCTAGAACTGCCTTTGGTGCAAGTTCAACACCAGCACCAATGACCCAAACCCACTATCAAAGAGTACCAGAATGGAGTGATCCCAGTCAGGATATTAAACTCATATGCTCTCAATGAATGCCCAAACACAGCCTGGCACCCAAACTAGTTACTTAGTGGTGTGTATAGGTCAGAAGGGGTATAGTGCTGTACAATTCTGTCTATAGTGTCTACACATGTTCAAAATGGCAATTCTAAGAAATTATGCCTTACATAAATGAGAAATGGTCTACTCAAACCCAGGGCTGATACGTTACATTTCCTTTACAATATTCATTTGAAATTTATGGCATGTTTATTTAATCTCTACCCAGCAATTAAAAGATAAATTAAAGAAAAATATCCTTTTCCCTCTTACAGACAAAATACAATTACTTGCAACATAAGTACTAGGACCTGTGCACATTTTATTAAATTACCTTCAAAAGAATCAAAAGGGTTTTGATAAATCAAGTTCCTGGCCTGATAAATTCTGGAAAACATCCTTAATCAGTGAAAATCTCATTTTTACTTCTGGTGAGGTGATATGCTGTATCAAAACCAGTGAAGTGATTGTTCATTGGATGTGCTACCTTCACAATGAGAGTGAATGCAAAGGGAAGAGCTTCAGTTTGAGATCAGAGTCGTCTGAGTACAGAAATTGCTTATCTTGCATATTTTATTTGTTTGATCCTCTTAAGCTGTTTAACCTTTCATTTCATTCTGTGGTGGGAACATCTTTTCCAATGTTAACCTAGTAATCAGCATTTTCTGGTTTGAATAGCAATGCCAGTACAGCATTTTGAGGAATTGCATACAACTATTCACTTGTGCATTGCAAACTCTTTTCCTATGATTCACAACAAAGTGTGATAATTAATCTGGTTTAGGCAGCTCTAGGAATGTATCATCAAACTCAGGAAAATAGAAAAGAGCAAATAGATGGCAATCTAGCCTTCAGCTCATTTTTATGGAGATGGAAGTGGACCATAGCAAAGGTCAAATTCAAGGTCAAGATGGAGACCACTGAAGAAGCTCTGATGGGGCTAGTTCTTCCTGCAGGTCCATTCAGTCTAACCAGCCAGGTGTATAAATAGAGCCCTTCATCTGCTGGCCCAACCAGACTCTTCACATCACAATCAGCAGACAAGCACAAGCAATTTACTGCTAAGATCATTTCAGAGATACGCTACAAAAGGCACAACGTGAGTAGTTAAACTGAAGAATTAAACTGAAACAAACTTTGGCTATAAAAATATTATCTGCTTTATCTAGGCAATCACTAGTGTTAAATTAATGGCACTTATTAAGATTTCTTTATACATCAAATAGTAGTTTAATGACTAATTAGGTCAGAATTTTAATTATTATCTGTTTTTACTTTATATATGTTTCATAACTAGATTTGTAGCTGTTTAATTTTATCCAGTAACTTGAGATAGTACAAATTAATTGCAGGCTGCTAATTCAGTAATGATTTGAGCTGGGAATTTTTTACACTACCTATTTTATTACATTAATGGTCCAATCCTGCTGCTACCAAAATTAATAGGAAAATCTCCCACTGATTTCAGTGAATTCAGGTTGTAGGCCAAATTGTAAGTAGTAGCTACTCATTTTTCCTCCAAAGAAGGCAATGTAGTGAGTGGTAAACCAGCTTATCAACAAAAATCTCTTTCAGTAATCATATGATCTGTTGTGTGTATATATTATAACTTTAAATTCTGACTTCTAGCCATGATGTTTTCAAGATATTTTTCTTAACTAAAATAGAGAGAAAATAAGTGGTTCAAAATGATACACTCAAATCTAGTCAAGGTCATATTTCCCTGTGTGATAATAATGGTTTAAAACAATTTATGCTATATTAAAACTAGAAGTTAAGTTATAAAAAAGTTATTATTTAAAGTTCAAAATTAGTAATAGTGCAGTTGTTAGTCAGGTAAGTTCAGTAATTCTGATGGTGCTTAACAGTGCCACTATAATTACCAATCCGTTGTTATTTCCAAATATTTTTAGAGGTTTAGTACACAACTGTTCAAAATGGAAACCAGATGATATCTCACAGGTGTATTTTTAAAACAAATATATTCATTGAATTTTTAAAGTAGTTTAAATCTGTCACTTATGATTGCATGGAAGACAGCCTTCCTGCAATTTTTAGCAATTTCTTCAGTTATTGCAATTGTTTTCCTCCTCCTGTTGTTCATGTGACTCTGCATTTGAGTAATGCCTGAAATGAAACAAGGAATGGGTTTGTATCATTTTCCCTGCTACTAATGCTAAATGAGTGATCATCAGGCATTCTGTTTCCTACTGTCATGTATAAAACAAAACTTACTTCTCAGACAGCTTTTATTTTTTCCCCACGAACATTTAATTCTATTTCTTTCTAAATGTACTTGTCCATATAGAAAATTTCTTATTTATGGCCTGAGTGCAGTAGGTTATTATTCATTTTACTTTAAAGACAATACTATTTTTAATTACTTAGAATACTTAAATTACTTCAGTGGATTCAAATGCTGAAGTTTTATAGCTATTTCCTAAAATTAAGACTGAACATCTACACTGTAGTATTCTGTTCTGTCTTAGGGGAGGTTCAAATACTATCCCCATTTAGGTGTATCTGAGCTCCCTCCAGTAGCACAGTAAGCAATCTGACTTAACATCTATCACATGTAGTTCAGGCGCTCTCTCATCTCCACCCCAGAGAGAGAACTGTGTGCCTAGTGGCGTGTTTTGTTTTTATTTTAAATGTCCAAGGAAAGTGGGTAGTGTTAATGGCATCAGACATCCATTTCCTTGCAATTAGCTGTCTGTGTTGTCACAATGCCCTGCTGCCTTTAAATGCTGTGGGTGAAGAACGAGAGAGAGAAAAAGGATGTGTTCATCAAATTTTATTTCAGTCCCATTTGAAACACTACCCCCCCTTTTTTTTTTTTAATTTAGAGATATACTCTAGAGATACATGTAATTTTTTTTTCTTTTAAAAAACTTTTTACCCACAAAAAGAAGATTCATGTTGCCTGGGATATTTTGCAAATTCATGTTGAATTATTTTTGATTAGTAAAAACTTGACAAAGAATAGCCTTTGCATTTTCAATAGAATCTGTTTATGTTTAAAATATCAGTTTTGTAAGGTAGGAGAAAACAGTGTGACTCCTGCAATTTCCTCCAGTGTGGAGATTGTGTGTAAACAAACAGATGGTTTCCTAAAAGGATGCAGTAGAAGAGTGGAATCTCCCAGCTGGCTGAAGCATAGCCATTTTGGAGTCACGTAGATTCAGTGGAATATGGCTCAGGCATGCAGATGGTCCCCTTTTTCCACTCAGTTTGATGGTTTTCGGAGTACCTCTTGCTGCTGTCTTCTTCCAATAATGCTTTTGCCTGTATTATAATTAATTACTCCTGTAAATGTTTTGAATTTTAATTCTTTACTGTAATTTTTTCATTGTTTCACTGTGCATTTTTACCTTTTGCACTTGTAACTTTGGCCTTTGCCAGAGCATGTGTCCCAAAAAGGCACATATAATTTAATCTACTGTGCTACCAGGAATGTACCAGTCTGTGGTCTCATAACTCAGGTGTGGAGCGTTTTCTGACATCTGCTGGGGGCTGTTCATTGGCAAAGAGCTCAGAGGAGCAGAGGGCACACCTCAACACCCTTGTGGTTTCTAAGTGGTTTTCTAAGGCCTAAGTCCTCGGCAATGTTTATGTACAGTTATCTACTTCCCCCCCCCCCCCTTTCCTGATTATATGGAAGCTCTTTATAAAAAGCGTTTTGATTGCACCAAAGTGTAGCTATTATAATTGTGCAAAAGAACTTGGGGGGCAGCATATAATGATAGATATTTTTCATCATGGATGAGCTGCAATCATCACAGTATGCACTTCCTCTCAGCCACATAGCATGGGGAAGCTCACTGTGTAAATTCTAAGATGGTATATTAAAAGGAAATATTTAGGGATGTAGCAGTCGATGAAAAATAAATTGGAAATATGCTGAGTTAACGAGGGAATGACTCGAAGCTCTTTTAAGTGGCATGTTTTCAAAGAAAGCTGCCACAAAACAACCTTTCAGCCAGAAATTTAAATGCACAATTATAGTCTGTGGTGTTGTAAACAAAGGCTGTGTTTAAACTGGGACACCGAGAGCATCTAAGTTTCTGAGTCTCCCATTCCCTTCTCCTGCTGCATGCCAAGCTTGTGTTCAGGAGGCTCCAACTATTCAGCATCCACTTGCTTGTGACCTCTTTGAAGAAGATATCAGATGCAGAGGAGAAAGAAGAGGTGGAATATCTTTCCTGGATGGTTTCTTGTGCTGAAGTAGTGCAGGGATCTAAATACTTCAGCTTTTCAAGGTTTGTCTTTTAAATGAAGCCAGGAGCGGTTACCAGGTCTTCATGATTTGCGTTGCATTGGCCTGTATAAAGATCCTGTTCTGGCTCCCTGTGTCTGTCAGAGGATAGGGAGAGAATACTGGTTTTCCATTTTGTAAATGAAATTGAACAGAGAAGGGAAGGGCTTTCACAGCTTGAGCAGGGCATGAGGGCCAGGAAAGGCTTGGTACAGACCCATGTAACTGAGTTATTCTCTTGTTCTGGCATGCTTTGGGCCTGGTATCTTTTGGCAGTATCACATGCAGCTCTCAGGAGAGCCAATACTGGGGTCCAAGATCTAAAAGATTAATTCTGCCTTTAGGGAAGGTGACTTGTATACCAGGGCCACAGCACTGCAGTAGTTGTAAGTAGACACTTGAATCCAAAATTACTGAGCACTAAGAAATCTGTATTATTATGGCAGGGCTCCTGACATGCTCTGGTCTATGGTGTTCTGTGTCTCTTGGCTGAACTGCTGTGCACCTGCCTCTGTTCATCCATCTTCGTTCTTAAAGGCAGTAGCACATCTTGAAGATCTCCTCCCATCCAGCTGTGGCGGGGGGTGGGACTCTTCATGTTCTAACGGGAGACCTGTCTGCCAGAAGCTGCAGCAGAACACCTGTGCTCTTAGCCTGGAGCTCCTGACACATTAGACTGGACATTCTGGTGGTGCTAGGGGCTAGAGTAAGGGTTGTTAGTCCTTTGGTTCCTCCCTGGTATGGACCTCAGTGTCACCTTAGTTTTTGAAGTCTTCTGATGTTTCCATTCTTGGAGTCAAAAGTTCCCACACTTTTTACCAAAACGTTATGTGTTTTCCACATTCCTTCTTAGAGGAAGAGAAAATTGACAGACTGTTCCCCTGGCCAGTGTGGTTTAAAGAGGAATGTCATCCTCCAATCCACTCTCACTTTAGAGAATCTATAAATTCTGACAAACTGTAAATAAAGCTCTTTTTTTTTTTGCCTTGAGAGACTGAGCATGTAGTGCGTGTTCATTTCATGTCACAGTGTGATACCTCAGCACAGCAGCTGAGGTACCATTCACTGTGAAGTTGCAGATTTCAGAAGAAAACTCAGTTTCTCTCCCAGACCACTTGCTCCAGAGTCTACCAGCATCACTGTTTTGGGGGAGAGAGAAAGAGGGGGAGGGAGGAAGAGCTACTTCAGTATTTTGAAAGCTTAAAAGGTTGCTGATGGCTCTGGCTCTGAACACACATTGCAATTTAGGCATGAACTAAAGGCAGTCCAGGAAACTCCGTGTACTCTGAAGGACTGCAGATTTTTATTCCCTTACCTGGAATTCAAACAAGCAGCCTCCATCTCCCAGAAAAGTTGCCTGAATCCTACAGGATTGTATTATACTGGTCTTAGATTGCCAGCTATTGCAAAAATCTAAATAATCTAAATCTAAATAAATTCACAGGCCAGTAAAGGAGAGTGAAGTCTGTTGATATCATTGTTCCACCCAGTCCCTCTTTGTTTAATGAAAGAATTGGTGAGCAATCACTGACACTTTTTGACATGTTACTTATCCAGTGAAACTCTTATGTAAAACACAGAAACAGACCAGAAAGTAAATAAGAACTGGAGATCCTTTGTCACTAATCAATTGCTGCTCTTTCCACTTATGTTTCCTTTTTTTCTTTCTTACCTTTTTTTCACAATATTCTTCAGCCATAGTCTGTACAGTAGAATACATTCACCTAAAAAGATGGCCACAGATTAATGTCTAAAAGGCAAAATATGAATGTGAGTGTTAAGAATCTGGACCAAAATCCACTTTCACCTCCTGCTACTCTTTAGAGCAGAAACAGACATCAAGTCTGTTGCTTTGGAAAAAAGGAACAACTTCCACTGCATTTTGGGTAGTCTGAACTTGGTGTATGTTAGTCATACTCTGGGAGTAGCAACTAAGCAAACCTATCAGGAGTGAGGGGCAGGACCTTCCTCTCAGATCCTCTCTGCCTTTCAACTATGTATGCTATTGCATCCTAAATGAAAATCCTTCATTAGGCCTTTTAAGTCCTGTTATGGAAATGGACATGAAGTTATGGTAATAAGGGGTGTGGAGTAGTATCTGTGGAGTGAAACAATTTGTGTGGAGGATGTCATGTCTGTACTATATACATTTGATGGATTTTTACTTCGGTTACAGTCCCATGGGCTGAAATCCTATTTGCATTTAGACTGCATGATGTGCCCTCCTTGAGCACATTTTAAAGCTTAGTTTCATCTGAAGGAGGCCTCGTTCATGTGTTCAGGGAGTGCTCCAGGATGCAGGCAGTTGCCTGGTGAGGGTGCAGGGGGCGGATTCAATTCAAAAGCACATTCTTTCATCCAAGCTCAAAGACAGGTACACTCAGCATAAGTTCATGCACAAACAAGCACTGGCAAAATTTGAAGAAGGACCTAAACAATGTATGTGTATAATCTCAAAAATTCCAGTAGCAGTCACACAGCCAATATGTGTGAAGCAGGTGCTTCTTTAAGCACAGTGATATTTTTAGAAAATCAGATCATAATTTCCCACATGTAATCTGCTGCAGAGGAGATTTTGAACTAAAGTCCTAATCCAATATCCGAATTTAGCTACAAGAATATCCTTGCTTATTTGGTTTTCAGTTTTGAACCTTACAGCTTGGGTTTCAGCAAATGTTCCTTCCTTCCTTCCTTCCTTCCTTCCTTCCTTCCTTCCTTCCTTCCTTCCTTCCTTCCTTCCTTCCTTCCTTCCTTCCTTCCTTCCTTCCTTCCTTCCTTCCTTCCTTCCTTCCTTCCTTCCTTCCTTCCTTCCTTCCTTCCTTCCTTCCTTCCTTCCTTCCTTCCTTCCTTCCTTCCTTCCTTCCTTCCTTCCTTCCTTCCTTCCTTCCTTCCTTCCTTCCTTCCTTCCTTCCTTCCTTCCTTCCTTCCTTCCTTCCTTCCTTCCTTCCTTCCTTCCTTCCTTCCTTCCTTCCTTCCTTCCTTCCTTCCTTCCTTCCTTCCTTCCTTCCTTCCTTCCTTCCTTCCTTCCTTCCTTCCTTCCTTCCTTCCTTCCTTCCTTCCTTCCTTCCTTCCTTCCTTCCTTCCTTCCTTCCTTCCTTCCTTCCTTCCTTCCTTCCTTCCTTCCTTCCTTCCTTCCTTCCTTCCTTCCTTCCTTCCTTCCTTCCTTCCTTCCTTCCTTCCTTCCTTCCTTCCTTTTCATTCCAGTGAAACTTTTGCACATCGTCCTTAGCTCTATGATCAATATATTCTTAAAAGAAGGTGAAACATTACATAGTATAGTTCTGATTTTTTTTCCTATCTTGTCTTCAACCATTTCTCTGCTGAGTTTTCTGATATAGACCCCATCTTTTTTTGACAATGTTATGTCTGGTAGAGTTGTAGGTTTCCTACTAAGCAATGGGAGAACTAGACCAAAGGATGAGAAGAAGCTTCCAGCTGAGGATGCAATTGCTTAATTTTAGCAGCTACTTGTTTTTTTGAAAGACTGACAAAGTTTGGAATTTGAATTATTTGTGTTTTCAGTACATTGTGGAGTGGTTCTGGTTTTTAATTAAAAATGAAAAAATCATTATATTAGCTAATTCTTGGATAGAATTTACTTAAAATAGCTAGAAATATTTTTTTTTCAGTTGTGACAGTAGGAAAGAAACTAGATTCTTTTTACTGTGACAAAATCTACTCTACTTCATTGTTTGAACACATTGAGGAAGAAATACAATATGAAAAACATTTTTAAGTAGAAAAAGCCTGACATAATACTTTGCTCATAGTAGGAATATTCAGTTGAGAAATCCCAATCCTATTTTCATGACTGTAAGAATAGTGAGTTATGGTGATCAGGAACCTTCCATAATTATTAATATTTATTTTGAGACATTCAGAACTTGGATATGACACACTACACACTTTTCAACACACTGGTGCTGAAAGCTGTTGCATTTGCTTGAGAGAGAACTGAATTTTTAAACTGGTTTATACCTACCTCTGTGTTTTTCTGTCATTATTAGGAGACTCATAGAAGGAAGGCAGACCTGTATCCATTAACATATGTAGATGACCAAGTGTTGTATGTGTCCTTGATCATCCAAAAATCACTTACATTTAAGACCTTGTAGAAGGAGTTAAAGTTACCCGGTAGTTCTTTCCTGCAGTGAGACAGTGAGAACAAACTAGGAGAAATTTCTTGAGTAAAAAAAGAGGTAACAGAAGATGAGTTGTTTGAGCCTTAATGAAGTAAAACCCTCTCCAATATCTGTAAGAGAGTTAGCTGGGTTAGATTTGCAGGGCTGGCCTTAAATGGTTCAAAGAGGTGGCTCTCCACATCAGAAAATCTGGTGCACATGCACATTTTCTAAACAGGCAATATGGATTTGAAATACAAAAAGATGCCTGACTTTTAACAAGGCTTTCTGGGTACACATGGAGATTCATTAAAATACTTAAAGGGTCCTCAAGAAATCAATCATCAACAGAATCTAATGAAACAACTATTTTGCTAACCATTTTGGCATTGTTTGGAAATAGTCTTATAATCTTACATTTACTGCAAT